>JACEEZ010022136.1:32500-55000 GCA_016584305.1 Chionoecetes opilio
TGATTTGCCAAAATTAGCGAATGGAAAAATACAGTACTTAAGCTACATCTACCACTACTACTACTACTACATCTACTACTACTACTACTACTACTACTACTACTACTACTACTACTACTACTACTACTACTATACTACTACTACTACTACTACTACTACTACTACTACTACTACTACTACTACTACTACTACTACTACTACTACTACTACTACTACTACTACTACTACTACTACTACTACTACTACTACTACTACTACTACTACTACTACTACTACCACCACTACCACTACCACTACCACTACTACTACTACAACTACTTAGGACAAATACAGTATAGTTAAGTTCATACGGTATCTTTACGGGGGAAGTAGGAGAGGATGAAGCAAGTATAATCGTAAATCTTATCTATTAAGAGTGAGAGGGGAGAAAAATAAATTAATGTCACCCTAAAAGTGGCGTCGGTGATTAACGAGACACTTAACCACCACGTTACTACACCGGAAGTCGTCACAGGATAATACTCAAATGGGAGAAAGTCGTCAATCTGGTCAGACATCGGGAAGGGAGAGAGAGGAAAATGGTGATGATGGTGGTGGTAGGAAGGTTGATGATAAGGATACTACTACTACTACTACTACTACTACTACTACTACTACTACTACTACTACTACTACTACTACTACTACTACTACTACTACTACTACTACTACTACTACTACTATTTCTTTACTTCTTTACTTCTACTACTACTTTAATGAACTGCTTCCTAAAATCATGGACATGAAAACGGAGGTGTTAAACACTGCAGACTCAATGAGACAAGTGAGAGGAGATGTTTGTGAGCTAAAAAGTAAGTTTTGCAAAGCTATTGAAGGAATAGAGGAAGCTACCAAGGATGTAGTTAACGACATAACAAGAGAAGATATAAGACTTGATGCTGACCTTGAGGAGTTAACGTCCCTGAGAAGTGCTGCAACTGGCTTACATAAGACTACACCTTCAAGAAATGATGCCAAGCGAGACTATGCCGAAGCGTTGGGAATGCCTGCGTCTAGTACGGGAAAGAAGGCTATGAGGAGTCATCATGAAGAGGAAGGGCGTGGTGCCAGCCAGGAGGAGGATAACCAGCGCACGAGAGGTACTGCGGGTGTGCCTGAACGATCCAGAGGAGCTGAGACAAGGATGAGGAATGAAGGCGTGAGGGGCAGCACTTCTGCTGCCCATTTTAATAACCCCTTAACAGGTGCTATTCCTAAGAGTGTAATGGAATATACTAATAAGTCATCTGCTGCGGAATCTCGTAACCAGAGTGATTTACAACGAAGTGTAGAGCCAGCTGTGGGCACAAACTGGCAGGTGGCACAGTCACGGCGGAGTAAAAGGACTGGTGTAAGAGGACAGCGGAAGTGTGAGGATTTACCCTTTAGAGCTGCTACAAGATTTGTTGATATCTTCATAGGAGGAGTAGACAAGCAAGTTGAGAAGGATGATATACAAGGTTATATTAGAAAAGTGAGTGGAGTGGAAATTAATTCAATATCTGAGCTTGAAATCAGATCTCAAGATGTTAGGGCATTCAAAGTAAATGTTAGCATTAATGACAGGGATACTCTTTTCAATCCTGATTTATGGCCTGAAAACATTGTGGTTGATAAATTCTATGACAGATCTGGAAGAAGAAACCAAGGTATCAACAGGGAATAAGGAATTTGGTTTAGTATTTTACTTAATTTCTGGTTTTTTATCCTTTAATCTTAAATATTTTATCAAGATGGATTCTAAATATCTTAGTTTGTGTACTTTTAATTGTTGTTCACTGATGAAAATTTTAATCTGATCAGGGACTTAACTGGCCTAGGATATGATTTTATATTTTTACAGGAAACTTTTTTAATACAAGAAAAACTGGGGATGCTAGATTTTATTGATGAAAACTATGATTGTGTTGGAGTGGGTGCCACCTTCTCAGAGAAGGCGCTGCAATCCATGGCTGGCAGACAGGAAGGTGGGATGGCTATTTCATGGAGGAAAAATCTTAACTTGAAAATTAATAAGATAATTTTGGAAAATAATGTTATGGTATTGAATGTTAATATCTTTGGAAGAAATATTATTTTTATAAATGTGTACCTGAACAGTGATGTTTGGGAGATCTCAACACTGAATCAATACCTGAAATCATTGTCTTTGTTAGAAACTTTTATGCATGATCTTAATTTTGATTCAATTTATTTTATTGGTGATTTTAATGCTGATCCTTTTTCTGGTAGGGCTTGGAAAAATTTGTTCAATTTTATGTCAAGAAATTCACTGGTTTGCTATGACTTAGACCTGCTTGGGAGAGATGCCATAACCTTCACAGGGTATGGGAACAGCACAAACAGGTGGCTGAACCATATAGTTGGTAGGCCTTGTGATCACATTGATGTCAGTGAAGCCAAGGTTTTATATGATATGAACGGTTCTGATCACCTGCCATTATTTATAAAGATGGAATTTAAGGGAGTCCATATATCTCACATTACCTCTCCAAGCAATAACACAGACTCTGCACAATATTCCTTAAATTGGCATAAATTAGATGCAGATGATTTGAGGAACATCAACAGACGTGTTGACAATAAACTAAAGCTTTTGCAGCATGACTTAGCTCAAAATTGTCATAAAACAGGTTGCCACAACCCTTTGCATCTAAAGGAAATAGATAAAGTTTATGATGCAATGGTAACAAGCATTCAGGAAGAGAGTGAAAAATATAAGAGAAAAGTTGTTAAATGCAATAAATTCAAGGTTATTCCTGGATGGAATAGGAGGGTGAAGGAGCTTCATAGTAGAGCAAGAGATGGCTACCTGGATTGGGTGGAGCAAGGTAGACAGCTACACACCACACACCATGAGGTCATGCTAAACACCAGAAAAGCTTTTAAAGCAGCATTAAGACAGTGTAAGAATAATGAACAACAAGAAATAAGTAACAGTATCATATTCAAATTTAGAGATAAAAACAAAACACAGTTTTGGAAGGAGGTTAAGAGAAAGAGAGGAAGGGAAAAATCTAGTGGCATAATTGATGGGATCTCAGATGATGCACAGATTGCTCAGCTATTTGTAGGTCACTTTCTCAAGAGTCAAACTGGACTTAATACAAAGAATGACACTGATTTCCTGAAAAGAATTAAAAGAAATGTGGCCTGTAAAAAGAAAAGTAAACTTAAGAATTTCTAGTGCTACTATCAAACATATTTTATCTTCTGTGAATGATGGAGTTGGCCATGATGGAATTCATCTGCTGTTCCTTAAGAATGCTTCACATGACTTTTTAGAATATTTGTCCATGTTTTACAATATGTGTTATTCACATTGTTATCTTCCCGGTGATCTGCTAAGGGGCACTATTACTCCTTTACCTAAAGATAAGAAAAATACAAATGCTTCCCTCAACTATAGACCTGTGATGCAATCCTCATGTCTGCTGAAAATCTTTGAATTACATGTTTTAAATTTCTTAACTGAAAAACTCCCTTTGAATTTTAGGCAGTTAGGTTTTAAGAAGGCATCATCCACTACTGATGCTTCTTTTTTGGTAAAAAGAGGTTATGAGAAGCTACAGTAGCTCAAGGTCATCTCCCATTGCCACTTTTGTTGATTTAAGTAAAACCTTCGATAGAATAGATCATTTTCTGCTTGGTAAGAAACTGTTATCCTCAGGTATACCTGTTGATCTGACCCTCACATTAATGCACTACTTTAGAAACCAACAAGCACAAGTCAGATGGCATCAGTCCAAGAGTGAATTTTATTTCATTGAACAGGGAGTAAGGCAGGGAGGTGTTTTATCCCCATTTTTATTTAATTTTTATATAAATGACATTATTGAAAAAGTTTCCAGCTTGGACATAGGATGTAGGCTTGGTGTCCACAGACTTAATGTTGTAGGTTACGCTGATGATCTGGTTCTCCTGGCTGCGTCAAGAGACGACATGGAGGTATTATACAATTGTTTATGTAATGAAATTGTAAATCACAAACTTGTGATAAACAAAGAAAAAAACAGATGTATGAGATTTAATTTAAGAAAAAAATTTGTATTGGGTAATATAAAACTTAATGGCGATGAACTAAAAGTTGTGAGCTGCTACAAATACTTAGGACACAATATTTCCTTCAATTTTAAAGATAGTGATGACATCGATTTTCGGTTAAATTCATTTTACTCATCTTTTAATAGTGTATATAGAGATTTTAAGTTTTTAGATTTTAATGTTCTTTTGTTTTTATTTAACTCTTACTGCTGTCCAGAATATGGCTTGGCCCTATGGAATGATACCTCAGTTTTTAGATCTTGTTTTTTTAAAGCGTTTAATGTAGCATATAATAATGGTTTAAAACTCATGTCGGGAGTGCCTACATATGCCAGCAGCCACATCACTGCTGAAAACTACAATCAATTATTATTAAGGCATCTCACAGCCCATATACAAGCTAGATTCTTTAAAAGACTGATTAGGTCTAGCAATCCTATCATTAAATATAATATATATTTTTATACAAAAGGTCTTTTTATGACTTATGTTAGACATTTATTTGATCAGTATTACAATATCAATATATTTGAAGAGGCTCTGGATGTTATTAAGGCCAGGATAGTCTGGGTACAGCGACATGAGGAGAGGCGAGGCCCCTGTTTATTTTATGGATATTAATCCCTTCATAGATTAGGGGTTAACTTTTTTATATTTCCTATGTTGTTTACAAATGTATTACGTATTTTAGTTTTGTATATATATATAATTTATAGATAATTTCAATTTATATCAATTAATTTTAATGGTTAGCCTATCCATACATTTTGTTTTATTTGTACATGTATGAGATTTTTAATTTGATATCTTAAGGTGAAACACATAAAAATACATACCTGAAAGATTTAGCATATAAGTATGTGCAAATTATGCTGTTTGTATATAACAATAACATTTATTTTTTCTTATTGTATATCATGTGCGTCTACTCTACTATGTAAGTTTCTTACGAAATAAAATGTACTGAACTGAACTGAACTACTACTACTACTACTACTACTACTATTACAACAACAACTACTACTACTACTTCTACTACCACTACTACTCCATCTACCACTACTACTACTACTACTACTACTACTACTACTACTACTACTATACAACTGCTACTGCAAATAACAACAAAACATTATACAACTACAACAGATGATTCTACACCCACATATCATACTGAACAATTAACATCATTACCTCTACACACACACACACACACAGTCAGTTACTATTTATAGAAACAATTTTCCAATAGTAGCCCAACGGGTTCTGCTGAAAATCTTGCCATGTCGCCTGTTGAGTCCTCTCTCTCTCTCTCTCTCTCTCTCTCTCTCTCTCTCTCTCTCTCTCTCTCTCCTCTCTCTCTCTCTCTCTCTCTCTCTCTCTCTCTCTCTCTCTCTCTCTCTCTCTCTCTCTCTCTCTCTCTCTCTCTCTCTCTCTCTCTCTCTCTCTCTCTCTCTCTCTCTTTCTCTCTCTCTCTCGTGCTTCATCGCTCTTTTCCACCCTAAATAAGACTTCTTGCTCCTGTGGTTGTTTCCTTGGTGTGCATGGGGGGCCAGGAAGGGAGAGACGTGAGGGTTAAGTGCTTGCCGGTGTTATCCCCTCCCTTCCCCTCCCTCCCTTCTTTCTTCTTTTCCTTCCTCGCATATCTCCTTTCTTATCCCTTGCTGCTTCTTCTCTTTCTGTCACTCTTTCCTCTCTCTGTATCCCGTAGCCTACTCTCTCTCTCTCTCTCTCTCTCTCTCTCTCTCTCTCTCTCTCTCTCTCTCTCTCTCTCTCTCTCTCTCTCTCTCTGTGGATCTTAATAGTATTTAATATGGAAGAGAATGTAATTTGCCATATGACTAGGGTTGTGAGCGATGTTTTGAACCTAAATAAATTTCATCTACTTCTCTACCTCCTCCTCCTCCTCCTCCTCCTCGTCCTCCTCCTCCTCAAGGGTCTTCTCTTACCTTCTTTGCAACTTATCAATCCTAAAATGTAATACGTATAATTTTTACCATACTGAAAATCTCCCATGCGACGTTTTGTATTTCCTTTTGTTATAATTTCTCTCTTCCACCAATGACGAAACTGGTGGAAGTGGATCGTATATAGGATGATAAAGGGATGTGTGTGGGTGGATAGTTACAGGAAGGTCGGGATAGAAGGTTGGGAATGGTGGATAAGTGAACTGGTGGATAGATGAGTAGTAGGGAAGTTTTAGGTGGATAGATTGGTGGGTTGGGAACGTTAGGTGGAATGAATGTCCAGTCTTCTGTTCTTCCAATCATCGGTGTGAATCCTGTTTAATGGTGTTTCATTCTATTAAGTGGATTGACCTTTGTAGATACCATTGTGATTATTTCCCCCACCTCTCTCTCTCTCTCTCTCTCTCTCTCTCTCTCTCTCTCTCTCTCTCTCTCTCTCTCTCTCTCTCTCTCTCTCTCTCTCTCTCTCTCTCTCTCTCTCTCTTCCTTTTGGTGCCCGTCATGATTCTTGCTTAGTAGTTCTAGGCTTCAATATCGATATGTCTTTTATAGCTGTCAAGACAAACGCGTTGACTCTTTCATTGAATTAAACTGCTCAGGTTATTGGATGTGTGTGTGTGTCTGTGTATGTGACTGCGTGTGTGTGTGTGTGTGTATGTGTGCGATTGTGTGTGTGTGTGTGTGTGTGTGTGTCTGTGTGCGTGTGTGTGTGTGTGAATTAACCGATGATACACAAGCTTTTTGGATGAAGTGAATTAGCCAACAGGACAGAGGCAACGCTGGTCCCGGCTCATTACTACAACGGACTTACTTTTGTTACAGGTCACCAGTGAGGCAGCGTGATTGGACGGCAGGGCACCAGCCAGCCTCACCAGCCTCGTTCACCCACCTTCCCCCTGCCTCACCTCACCACGCCCACACTCCAGGACCGCCCCAGCCACGCCCAGTCACTCAGTGTGGGCGCCATGGTGGTTGTGACCCATGAAATCATGATAACACTTTGCCGCCAACTGCCTTGAGTGATTTCGTTATTGATTTGCACACGACCAGTCCTGAGAGTGTTTAGTGGTCCCCTGTCGCGCCGTGCCTGATGGTCCTCGGCGCCCCACCGGACCGCCGTTGCCGGGCCGGGGGGCTGAACGGCACCCGCACGGATTCAGAGGACGGTGTGTGGCCGGGAACAGATGCTGCTCGGGACTGTGGCTCTTTGGGCTGACGCTGACTGCTACTTTGGGTCATAAGGTCGTGTGCAGGAAGAAAATATTGATGAAGTGAGTGAGTGGAGGCCTAGGTGGCAGTGATGAGTGTGGCGGAGGCGCCTGTTGCCAGCCATCACCAGGAACATCAGCCGCCGGGTGCAGCGGCCACTGGGTGCGGGCACTAACCTGGCGCCGGGCTGGGCTGCTATGGTGCGCCCCGTGGCCAGGCCGCTGGCCCTCGCCCCTCCCCTGCACCGCCAGGACCCCCGCCACCCGCCTGTCCACACCCGCCGCGACGGGCCGTGTAGGCCGACCTGCTGACCCGCCATGAACGCCTCTGACCTGACAGAGCTTTGTGACGGGACAGCCAACAACACCACCGCCGCTGCCGGCCGCGTCACGTCGCCCAGCAGCAGCTTCGTTACAGTAACGGTAAGTCTAATACATGTACTCGTATTTACTTGTATTTACTTTGTGAGACACTAGTGTAGTGTATTACATGTATTGGTGTGTACTGAGGCCTGTGTCTGTCAGGGGTGGCAGGGCGTGACGCTGGCCACGCTGCAGGTGGGCGTGATGGTGGTGGGTCTGGTGGGCAACACCACCGTGGCGGCCTCGGTATGGCGGCAGGGCACCAGGCGACAGAAGCAACAGCAGCCCGCGGCGCACCGCCACACCCTCCTGCTGTCCCTGGCAGTGGCTGACTTGCTGGTCACATTGTTGTGTCTGCCCGCGGCCCTCGCTCGCCTGCTGGTGCTGCCCTGGGCCGCGCACTGGATGCTGTGCCCGCTGCTGGCCGCCGCGCAGAACACTGCTCACGCCGCCTCCACATTCTCCCTCACACTCCTGGCCCTGGATCGCTACCTCACTATGCGGCGACCAAAGTTGGCGCCCCGAGTGGCTGCGATGACGACACAGCTGCTGGCAGGACTGTGGTTGATGGCGGTGGTGCTGGCGGTGCCTCGAGGCCTGACCGCCGCCCTGGCAGTGCCCGGGCCCATGTGCCGCGAGCAGTGGCCCTTCCCGGCCCTGCGCGCCCTTTACCACACCACCGTTGCTGCCGTGGTCCACCTGCTGCCCTGCGCCACCGTCATCCTGTGCCACGCTGCCGTGGCCTCGTCGCTGCGGCGCCGAGGACTGGAAGACACGCGGCTCAACATGCGGCCCCGCCAGGTGATCATCATGGCGCGGGAGTGCAGCGTAGGCGGCGCCAACACCCACAAGATCGTGGCGGCGTCGTCCAGCGGCGGGGAGTCGGATGGTGACGAGGAGCGCGTCGCCCTGGAGCTGTGTGATGCCACGGCGCCGCAGATCACCCTGGACGCCGGCAGGGGCAGAGCGCCCCAGGCGCCCCCGCGCCCCGCCCCAACCATAAAACCCGCCAGGAATATTCACACCATCATCCGCGCCCACCGACGCATGCGGGTCCGGGGCCCTGCACAAACGGCCTCCATATTTGCTTCCTACCGAGGCCACTCCACGGAGACGCGGCGACGGCTGGCGCGAGTGTTGGTGGCCTTGGGAGCGGTGTTCACCTTCTGCTGGCTTCCCTACGTGGTGGCGCTGCTGGTGTGGGCGTGGAGGGAGTCCCCCGGCACCCATTACGCCCTGGAGGTGACGCTGGTGCTGGGTCAGGCGCACTCTGCCCTCAACCCTGTGGTGTACTGGCTCATGAACCGCGCCTTCCTCACCTCCCTCCAACGCCTTCTGTCCACCCAGCTGCGCCTGCCTCGGGGAGCGTCCTGCGGGGGCTGTGGTCGCCCATCCTGCTTTTCTCGTCCCGCTGCCACGCCCTGGGCAGCTAATTCCTCCACCAATGAGGAAAACCTCGGCGCCTTTCACCCAAAGTACCTCAATCCTCACGCCCTGCGGCCTCCAGCCTCGCGCTGCACCTCACACTACTTTCACTAACACAGCAGCCTTCCTGCGCGGCGGCCGGACGCTGCGCTGGGTGTGGCTTCAGTGTTCACGGGGGTTTGAAATGGACTCCATCCTTCCCAGTGACAAACTCGTTGTGACCCAGAACCGCCCACGCCCACGCGGGCTGAGTCAGTGAGCGAGGACCTGCCTTTCCGCCACGCTAAAGGTGTCGCCGTCATTCACTTTGTATCGCCGCACCGCACCGCCACATTGTGTCACTCGTTTGGCGGGACCATTACTTCGATGTCACTGTGTGTGTGTGTGTGTGTGTGTGTGTGTGTGTGTGTGTATGTGTGTGTGTGTGTGTGTGTGTGTGTGTGTGTGTGTGTGTGTGTGTGGATTACTTCATCGACATCCTCTAGGCTGTGCCGGCGGCCAGGCGATGCTACTAGGAACGGTCGGCCACATTGGTCTTATTGAATGTCCTCCGATCGTTTCCCATGCGAGTGTGTGTACGCGCAGACTCTTCATCTTTGATACGAGCGTGAATCTTGGTCATCACTCATTATTGAAGCTTTTATAGAGCGGCACCACAGCGCTATACGGGTCTACATACCTTACTAGGCTACGGCATCGACTGCACTTGATAGCAGGGCACATGTAAGTTCCTGTGTATATATAAGGCAACTCGCCACCTACTCGGGTATATGCTCCACCCCCCTTCCGTCACCTTATACCTCGCCGTAGTAATGCAGGGAAGGCGACAGAACCAAGGTGGTATCTATAGCGCGCTGAGGCTCTGGGCAGAACACTGGAGTGAGAATGAGAGAGAGAGAGAGAGAAGAGAGAGAGAGACGAGGTATGAGAGAGAGAGAGCAGAGAGAGAAAGAGAGAGACGTGGATAATATGCTGTCTACTCTGAAACAGCAGCTAGCAAGCATAAGCTGCACTACTGATACCGTTGCATGTAATATCAAACACACCAGCATGCTAGGGGAATAGAGACGCGTGTAGCCATACATAAATTCAGTTCACCTTGTAGTCAATATAATTAGTCTACCTCTTCCTACGTTTCCTTTTTTTTTTTACCTGGACAACATGCGGACACACACTGTATATATCTCTACATATATATACTCTATATACTCTATCTATACTCTATCTATACATACATAGAGCGTGGAGGCAAGCATTTCAGGGCCGAGAAAATCAAAAAGCATGCACGAATAGGTGAAAGATTTGGACGTAATTTACATACTTAACATAACATACATAACGTCACATAACTATGACATACATAACATAATAATAACTTGCTGACATAGATAAGCACATAGTTATTCGAACAAAAAAAGAATCCATTTATTTATTTCACCGTAAACTTCACCATGGAAACAATTTGTATAAAGTCAGAAGTCATTAAAAAAAGGGGAAAAATGTGCAGCTACGAGTTACTTATTTTTTCAGCTATTTATTTTTTCAGCAAGAGTTATTTATTATTTTTTTTTATTCATAAGCATCTCATTAGGGACACTCGAAGGCACATTCTTTATATACATAATTTGTGAAAAAAATTAGGATGTTTTTTTTTCGTGAGTTCTCGTTTTGTTGCAGTAATTGTATGCATTTTAAAAGTGTTTGACTGCAATATTTATTTACCTCAGTGACTTAACTAACGATATCGATGTGACGCTGGAATGTAGCGAAAGCCTTGTTTGTGTGTGTGTGTGTGTGTGTGTGTGTGTGTGTGTGTGTGTGTGTGTGTGTGTGTGTGTGTGTGTATGTGTGTGTGTGTGTGTGTGTGTGTGTGTGTGTGTGTTGTATTGGTATTTTGTTTAAGCTTCAATCACTGTTTGTAATTGGATGAGCGAATATGTTATGAGGAAGATTCTACCCAGTGCTTCGGCTTACGGTTTATTGTCTGTAACATTAAGTGATCAACACACACACAAAACACACACCACACACACACACACACCACACACACACAACCCACACACAAAACACACACACACACACACACACACACACACACACACACACACATACACACACACACTCAGGTTCACCCCGCGGCCAAGGGGAGACAGTCGCGGGAAGGAGCTGATTGCGGTGTGACCATTCTACCTTTCCTTCACCGCTGTATGCCCGAGACAGGATGGCGAGGCGAGCTAATAAAGGATGACACACTGATCAGGAGACTTTCAGAGGCCTTTCTAATTCTCTCTCTCTCTCTCTCTCTCTCTCTCTCTCTCTCTCTCTCTCTCTCTCTCTCTCTCTCTCTCTCTCTCTCTCTCTCTCTCTCTCTCTCTCTCTCTCTCTCTCTCTCTCTCTCTCTCTCTCTCTCTCCTCTCTCTCTCTCTCTCTCTCTCTTCTCTCCCCTCTCTCTCTCTCTCGTCGCCATCCACACTCAGGATTAATATGGTTACTACCTCTTTTTTTTTTTCTCTCTCTCTCTCTCTCTCTCTCTCTCTCTCTCTCTCTCTCCCTCTCTTCTCTCCTCTCTTCTCTCTCTCTCTCTCTCTCTCTCTCCTCTCTCTCTCTCTCTCCTCTCTCTCTCTCTCTCTCTCTCTCTCTCTCTCTCTCTCTCTCTTCTCTCTTCTCTCTCTCTATCTCTCTCTCTCCTTCTTCTCTCTCTTTCTTCTCTTTCTTCTATTTTCTTTTTTTTTTTTGTTTTTTCTTTTTTAACATACTATAACTAAGTCCCAAGGTGCACTGTCGTGTGCTACCTATCTTAGGGCAATTTACACATAATATAAAGACCTAAAACTAACATTATATACATTGATGGTATCACTAAAGGTGTTTTGTTGAGGCACTGTATGCTGTCACTAGTGTCACAGTATCACTAGGCTCAGCGGGTGGGCTTCAACAGTCTCCACCATTGGCACGCCACTTTACACTTTGGTGTCTCTCCTGGATGTAGGGACAAGCGGCCGTGAAACTGTTCCACATCCTGGAGACCGCGGCCCACAAAGGGCGGTTGGTGCTGGCTGGCACGGGAACGCGGCACCTCCACTGCATCACCACTGGTAAGCACCGTTCTCGTGCTCCGCGTGGCGACTCTCGGAGGCTGTCGTAACCCAGCCAGGTGTGGCACTCCCTGCACCTGTGCCTTGTGGAATACCACAAGCGCCGCGACATCCCTGCGGTGTTCCAGTGAGTGAGAGGACTCACCGGCTCGAACAGGGCTGGTGGGTCTGGGGGGTCTGGGGGTCTGCAGCATCCACCAGTCGCAGGGCTCGACGCTGGATGCTGTCCAGCCTCCAGTGTGCGAGGCTGCGCACGACATCCAGGAGAGGGCGGCGTACTCTAAGTAAGGCCGTATCTGGGCCTTATAGAGCAAGAGCTTCCCTCCCCTGTCGAGGAATCTGGCTACCCTTCGCAGGGCAGAGACCCTGTGAGAGGCCTTTTTTGCAATGTGTTTGATGTGGCCGTCAAACCTTAGCTCTCGGTCCACCTCTACTCCCAGAACCTTGACGGCTTCCTGGAGTGGGAGAGGAACGCCACCAAACCGCAGCCTCCCTTCCACTGCTGGCCCGGCAGCGGGGGACCGAGAAACCACCATTGCCTGTGTCTTCTCCGGAGCAAAGTTCACCTGCCAACGTGTACCCCACTCCTGTATAACACTCAGTTGCTGATTGACCTCATCAGCAGCACGCCCACTGTCATGTCGCGGGTAGGAGCAGGAGAGAGTACAATCATCAGCGTAAGCCGAGATTGCTGGCAGCTGCTGGAGAAGATCGTCCACGTAGATGTTCCACAGGACTGGCCCCAGCACAGAGCCCTGTGGGACTGATGCTTCCACTGGCAGGGACTCAGAGGCCTGCCCGTTAACGACGACCTGGAGGGTTCTTCCCTGCAGGTAGTCCCCCAGGAGCAGCAGGAGGTCACCCTGGATGCCTTTTTGCTCGGAGTTTTTCGAGAAGGCCTCCGTGCCACACCCTGTCAAAGGCACCCGCTATGTCAAGGGCCACCACGATAGTGTCCTGGCCGTCATCCAGGGCGTCCTGCCAGTTTCGGGTTAGAAGCATCAGCAGGTCAGAGGTGGACCGTCCAGGTCTGAACCCAAACTGTTGGTCCGAGAGGAGGTAGTTGTCGCTGAGGTGACGACAGATTACCTCTGCCACGATCCTCTCGAACACTTTTCCCCACCACAGACAGCAAGGAGATGGGCCTGTAGATTCTCCTCTCTCTCTCTCTCCTCTCTCTCTCTCTCTCTCTCTCTCTCTCTCTCTCTCCTCTTCTCTCTCTCTCTCTCTCTCTCTCTCTCTCTCTCTCTCTCTCTCTCTCTCTCTCTCTCTCCTCTCTCTCTCCTCTCTCTCTCTCTCCTTCTCTCTCTCTCTCTCTCTCCTCTCTCTCTCTCTCTCTCGCGCCATCCACACTCAGGATTTAATATGGTTACTACTCCTCTCTCTCTCTCTCTCTCTCTCTCTCTCCCCTCCTCTCTCTCTCTCTCTCTCCTCTCTCTCTCTCTCTCTCTCCTCTCTCTCTCTCTCTCTCTCTCTCTCTCTCTCTTTGCCCTTACTCTTTTTCATTCACAGAAGTCTGAGTGTGTGTGTGTGTGTGTGTGTGTGTGTGTGTGGTGTGTCCTTACTCTCGTTTCAGCTGAGGCAACTTTGGAATGCTGACGTCTGTGAAGAAGGTGAGTTGTAACCATCATCACCATCACCCTTTTCACCTTCATTCACCATCATCACCACCACTCATCTACACCATTCACCATCACAGAAGATTTTGTTTTTCCTTTTATTATTATTTCTCTTCCACCAATGACGAAACTGGTGGAAGTGGATCGTATATAGGATAATAAAGGGATGTGTGTGGGTGGATAGATACAGGACGGTCGGTAAGATGGATAGAAGGTGGATAAGTGGACTGGTGGATAGATGAGCAGTAGAGAAGTTTTAGATGGATAGATTAGAGGATTGAGAACGTTAGGTGAAATGTCCAGTCTTCATCACATCGGAGGCACAAAATGGAAATGAAATGGGTCTTTGAAATTCTTAGCGGCCCATCGCGCTCAGAACAAAACGCTTTATGCCTTTACTTCAATCTTCCTCCCCTCTTCCTTCCCTCTTCCTTCCCTCTTCCTCCCCTCTTCCTCCCCTCTTCCTCTTCCTCTTCTTCTTCCTCTTCCTCTTCCTCAGTCCTGCATACATGTTTACTGGTTCCATTACCAGAACCAGTAAACATGTATGCAGGACTCGAAAGAGATAGACTGGTAATAGGAGAGATAACAGTAGACGAAATATCAAAGTATTTGCTGAAACTTGACCCAGCAAAATCCGTGGGGGTGGACGAAATCTCGCCGCGACTACTTCGCGAATGTCACAGTCAACTTTCGCTCCAATTAAAGATTATTTTCAATAAATCGCTAAGTGAAAAAAATGTTCCTAGTATGTGGAAATTAGCTAATGTTACACCGATATTCAAGAAAGGGAGTAAGAGCCTCGCAAGTAATTATCGCCCAATTAGTCTAACGTCCGTGATTGTTAAACTATTTGAGAAAATATTGCGGGATAAAATAGTGTCTTTTCTCGATGAAAATAACTATACTAAACTCCCAGCATGGATTTCGAAATAAGAGATCCTGCTTAACAAACCTACTCGATTTTTTTAATGTCATTTATTCAAACTGGGACGCAAAAATTCCCTCGGATGTAATATACCTTGATTTTCAGAAAGCCTTCGATACAGTTCCACATAAGCGACTGTTGACCAAGCTAAGGGCACATGGCATAGGAGAGCAATTATGTTCATGGATTGGCGATTGGCTTTCAAATCGTAAACAACGGGTAGTAATAAATGGTGAGGCATCTGATTGGTTAGATGTCACTAGTGGGGTGCCTCAGGGCTCGGTCTTGGGTCCTACTCTTTTTCTGATATATATCAACGATCTGGACTGCGGACTTGTATCTAAAATATCGAAATTTGCAGATGACACCAAATTAGGCGGTAAAGCATATACTAGAGAAAACTGCGAACTCATACAAAGTGATCTCGACAAACTATCAGATTGGAGTGATAAATGGCTATTAAAATTCAATTCCGATAAATGTAAAGTAATGCATATAGGCAACGATAACCTCAAATATAACTATCAAATGCAAAATAAATCGTTAACTGAAGTACAGCAGGAAAAGGATTTAGGTGTCATCATCAGTAATGATCTGAAAACCAGTTCGCATTGCCTAGCTGCCGATTAAAATGCCAGCCTAGCTGGATTAAAAAGGCAAATATGATGTTGGGCTTTATTAAACGTAACTTTGAACATAAAACTCCGAAAGTAATGACACAATTATACACGTCCTTGGTTAGGCCGCACTTGGAATATGCCGTTCAATTCTGGTCGCCCTGTTTCGTAAAAGATCAAGCCAAATTAGAATCAGTGCAAAGAAGAGCAACCAAACAAATTCCATCTCTGCGAAATTCATCTTATGAAGAGAGACTGCGGAAACTTAATATGTTTTCCTTAAAGGGTCGTAGAATCCGTGGGGACTTGACAGAAACCTTTAAGATCCTAAAAGGTTTTGATGTCATTAATCAAGAGAACCTATTCGAGCTTTCAACTCAAGTGACAACAAGAAATAATGGTTTAAAACTAAACGGTCAACGTTGCATCACCGATCTCCGTAAAAATTATTTCAATGTTAGGGTTGTTGATCGATGGAACAAGTTACCAGCAAATGTTGTCGGAGCCAACACAATAACTACATTCAAAAACAGACTTGACGCGCACTGTAAAGTAAATGGGTATTGATAGTGCGAATTCGTATCTAGTCCCCCGTATCGATTAGTTGTAGTGGTAGTGGTAGTTGTAGTTAGTATTTTTCATATCCTATCATTCTGCACTATGAAACTTCCATGTTCCTATCCTCTTTAGGGACATGGTATCATTTTCCAACTGTTTTCTTACAAGTAGTTGATAGTTAGTAGTATGTAGTTCAGCAGATACCCTCGCTATGGACCAATAGGTCTCCTGGTGTATGTTACTCCTATGTAATCCTATGTAATCCTCTTCCTCTTCCTCCCCTCATCATACCCTCTTCCTCTTCCTCTTCCTCCCCTCATCCTCTTCCTCCCCTCTTCCTCCCCTCATCATATCCTCTTCCTCTTCCTCTTCCTCTTCCTCTTCCCCCCCTCATCCTCTTCCTCCCCTCATGATACCCTCTTCCTCTTCCTCCCCTCATCCTCTTCCTCCCCTCTTCCTCCCCTCTTCCTCTTCCTCTTCCTCCCCTCATCCTCTTCCTCCCCTCTTCCTCCGGCCAGTCACCTCGTACCGATAGCAGTGCACGAACTACGAAGCCTCGGGGTATGACAAAACTTCGCTGGAATGTTGGAAAGTTAGGTATAAATAGACGCACAATATAGGCTACCCCGGACGAAAAAAGTTGTGTTTGTGCGAAGGAAATGGAGCGCGCGTGAACATTTTGCTCGCCAATTGTATCTTAACCCCTTGAGGCCCAGAACGTTATTTCCATTGCAATTTACGTAGACTATTAGACGATTTTGATGAATATAAGCAGTATTTTATAGACATGACCTGTTTAGTGTCCTTGTCGACTAACTAATTTAGTATATTTAGTTACTTTTTGTAATTTTATAGCTAACAACAGACAATTTTATGTAGCAAAGGAAAGATCTGGGCGTGAAGGGGTTAAGAAAGTCTCCCGTCACCCAAGACATCAGTGAAAAGAAAACGCTGCGTGACGTCACTCTGCAACTTGGTCCACCACAACAAACATCGATATTCGGCTACCTGCTTCACACGCTTTCGTCTTCGTCCAGAACTCAACATCCAATCTGGAATATAAACGTGAAACTAATCATTCCCAGGGTGTTAAGAGTCACATTAATCACTCAAAATGGAAACAGTTAATCTAAACATGCGTACATCCACCCCGTTAATCCGAGAAATTAATACGTTACGTCAGTGGACAGGTATTTGCATTATCCAACACGAGCGGGGAAGAGGCAGGAGTGGAGTGATAGGTCAGTTGGTGTCCAGCCGCCGGAGGGGACACGCCGCCTCCTGTGAGTATCCTTAACCTATTGGTGTAGCGATACGCGGGGGGTGTAGTGGTGCGTGCAGGTGTGTGGTGAGGTGTGTGTCTGTGGTAGCGAGTAGGGAATGCGGGGAAGAGTGGTGAAGGGAGAAAGGGAGTAAAATGAGGTTATCAGAAGAATTTTCGTGACTGAGGTTGTGTACATTACTAGGACACCAGGTAACCTCATGTTTGTGGGGTTTCCTGTAGTGCTAAGAAAAACTAATGGATAGTCTTTGGTATGAAACAGATGGTTTAGCAATGTGAAATAAGGTTGGTGAGATCCGTAGAGTTGTGATAATGTTGGGGAGGCGCGGGAGTGACAAGGACAAAGCGAGTAAGCAAGGCGATTAAATATTTACACAATTACTTCATAACATGCGAAGGAACAGTGAGCAACGCGGGGTATGTTTTTATCATCTCCCGCTCGATTTAAAATAAACCCTTTCCCTTCAATACCCCTTTGCTAGACTCTCTCTCTCTCTCTCTCCTCTCCTCTCTCTCTCTTCTCCTCTCTCTCTCTCTTCTCTCTCTCTCTCTCTCTCTCTCTCTCTCTCCTCTCTCTCTCTCTCTCCTCTCTCTCTCTCTCTCTCTCTCTCTCTCTCTCTCTCTCTCTCTCTCTCTCTCTCTCTCTCTCTCTCTCTCTCTCTCTCTCTCTCTCTCTCTCTCTCTCTCTCTCTCTCTCTCTCTCACACACACACACACACACACACACACACACACACACACACACACCACACACACACACACACACACACACACACACACACACACACCACACACACCACACACACTCACCATCCACCATTATCATTACTAATCACTATTACTAATCTCGCCTCTTCAGGGAGTTCGCCAGGCGGCCAGACACGGGGGCGAGCAAGGGCCAGGCGAGATGGTCCTCTGCAGAAGGGAGACAGTGGGTGTGATGTGCCTTATCCTCCTCCTGGGACGCTGCCAAAGCCTTCTTCGGGTGAGCGGATAAGTCCTTCGGTTAACACGGGAGATGAAGGAGAAAATTTGATTGATTTCAGGTTTTAGGTCTCAAATCTGTCTCTCCAGCTCCTTCCCTTCCTTCCTTCCTTACCTTCCCACTGTCCTGTAACTCTAACTTTTCCTGTAACTCACCTGTAACTGCAACTCTTTAACCCCTTCACGCTCAGATCTTTCCTTTGCTATAAATAATTTTATGTTGTCGAGTCATAAAATTACGAAAAGTAACTGAATATACCAAATTAGTTAGTCGACAAGGATACTAAACAGGTCATATCTATAAAACGATTGCTTATATTCACTAAAAATCGTCTAATGGTACCCATATTACAATGGAATTCACGTTCTGGGTCTCAAGGGGTTAACTAACTGGTCTGTAACTTGCGTAACTCCCATTCTTTGGTGTGATTCAAGGGCCGGGCGGTGATTTTAGTACCTGGAAGCGAGGTGTTTCAAGGTAATGGCGTGGTGAGGGGAAGGGTTCAGTCCAAGGATAGTATATTATATTCTGCTTTTGACCGTAGCATTCTAACAATTCATTTTAGTTCTCATACTCAAAAGTGTGTTTTGATCAATTATGTACATCACTAACATACGTATACAGTATATGGCTCGGGCACAGCTTCTGTTGTTAAATTATGTGTTGTTGCTAATTTCTTTCATTCTGTCGTCTTTGCAGAACGTCGCCTCCGCCTCGCCGTTGCTGCTGACTGGCGACGACCTCAAGCTTCTCTTCGGCAACACTGACGATGGTGAGTTGGCGGAGAGCGTTGGACGAGCTGACGTGTTTGATCCTACTGGAGTTATTAGCCTGGATTTAAAAAGGAAATAGTGAAAAACTGGTTTACAAATAGGGTAGTAAATGATTGGAATGGACTCAGTCGTCAGGTAATTAGTGCAGAGTCAATAGGGAGCTTTAAAAGGAGGCTGGATAAATTCATGGATGGGGATGAAAGGTGGATGTAGGTAGTGTTAAGTAACAGGAACTACCACGTGTAGGCTAGATCTCGCGGCCTCTTGTAGCTTCCTTATTTTCTTATGTTCTTATGTGTTATTGGCCTCAACACACTTTCATTCGCGTCGTATTTGATTTTGCAACATACATAACTTCTAACGTTTGTAACCTTCAGGCGGTGAGAGAGAGAGAGAGAGAGAGAGAGAGAGAGAGAGAGAGAGAGGAGAGAGAAGGAGAGAGAGAGAGAGAGAAGAGATGAGAGAGAGAGAGAGAAGGAGAGGAGAGAGAGAGAGAAGAGAGAGAGAGAGAGAGAGAGAGAGAGAGAGGTGAGCTTCATCTAGCACAGTGGTTCTCAACCTTTTTCACTCCATTCCCCCCTTCATGAATTCTCAACATTCGTGTGGCTCCCCTTAATTTTTCTCCCAAATCCCACCCCGCCAAAAAAGGGAAAAAAAAAAAAAAAAAAAAAAAAAGTTGATGAAGAGAACACCCTTGCTTTATTACAAAGTTTACAGTCATAATTATCTTATATTTGATAGATTTCTGTGATATGCTTAACTTACATCACTTGCCTACAAAAGACTAGCGGACACTAGCAAATTTGAATCTGGTTGGGAAAAAGTTCAATTAATCTCTGCATATTTTATCACACATCAGTGGGAAGGCTGATATTGTTTCTTTTCAGTCAGTTGACGAATCCGAGGTTGTCACTGACAATGCACATCTCATGTCGGGGTCCACATCCAATCGGTTCCGGCTCTTATTCTTGATTTGTAGAAGGGTGGAGAAACCAGACTCGCATAAATGGGTAGTTGAAAAAGGCAAGAGTAGTCGAAGTGCAATCTCAATGACTTTTGGATATGACTGATGCATTGAACACCAGAATACATTCAGAGATTTTTCTTCATAGAGATATTTGGCAGCAGAATCATGTTTGAGATCAAGGAACTCGTCCTGAACATCACTGGGAATGGTAGTAATATCAAGAGTGCCAGAGAATGGATTCATTACCAACTTCCCTTCTTCCTCCTCGAATTCTGGGAAGTACCTGTTAAGTTCACTTTCCAAGGATCTCAGATGCTGAGTGATTTCAGTTTTAAGTAATGGGTCAAGCAGACTATCTTCTTCATTCTCGTCAAGGACAGCTGAAAGGTTTTCAAACATGGCAACATTCCCGGCACCGACTTTCCTTTGCCAATTCTGGAGCTTGGCAAGAAATCCACGAAGACAATCCATCAGGTGAAACACATTTCTTTTCTTGCCCTGTAGCTTCAGATTCAACCTATTTAGCTGCTCAAATATATCTGCTAAATATGCAAGACGTGGCTCCCACAAAACCTCATTGAAGTGACTCAACAGATCATCTTTCCCTTGCATTTCCAGGAACAATTTAAGCTCCCCCCGAAGTTCAAACACTCGATTCACTACATTGCCCTTGGAAAGCCAGCGCACTTTGGAGTAAAAGAGGAGAACTTCATGCTCCGAATCCATGTCTCTACAAAGGTTCTGGAAAAGACGAGAGTTCAGAGCTCCAGTTTTTACAAAGTTGACGCATTTGACCACTGCCTCCAGGATCTTTCAAAGTTCATCAGGGAGGGTTTTCGACGCCAGTGCAAAACGATGGATCATACAATGAACCCCCTTGGCATTCGGAGCTACTTCCTTGACACGCTTCTGGAACCCTGATTTTGATCCCAGCATCGCTGGAGCCCCGTCTGTACAGACTCCACAACAATTTTCCCAGGGGATCCTGTTAGCTTTGAAGAAAGAAGATAGCTTTTTCCATCACATCTTTAGCTGTTGTGGTGGTCTCAAGCTGTGTACATAACAGATATTCTTCCTTGATATCTCACAAGAAAACATACCTAACAAACACGAGTAGCTGTGCACAAGAACTCACATCCGTTGACTCATCCAGCTGTATTGCAAACATACCAGTTGGAGACGATTTGATCTCCTGTATCACTTTTTCCTTTATGTCATCTGACATTTCATTAATTCTCCGCTTCACTGTGTCGTTTAACAAGGAAATTTGTTTAATTTTACGTTCACTTGCATCTCCAAGAACACGCTTGACCATCTTTAAAGTACATGGCTTGATTAAGGTTTCACCAATTGTGTAGGGCTTCTTTTGCTTCGCTATTTCGAGGGCAACCTCGTATGATGCCTCAACTACACTTGAGGTCTGTTGTTGGAAAGCACCAGTCGCATCCAGTTTCTGTTTTCCCAAACTATTTTCGTGGCGCCTGAAGAAATCGGGGTCTTTCTCAGCATACTGTGGATGGATGGTCAGCAAATGATGCTTCAACTTACTAGGCCTCATAGAATCGTTCCCCAGCACTTTGAAGCACAGTACACACTGAGGTTTCTCGATGCCATTAGCGAGGATTGATGTAAATCCGTAGTTAATGTACTCTTCACTGTACTTCCGCTTCTTACTAACACTAGTAGCCATCGCAAATCTACGGAAAATAAAGAAGACAGAACATCAGAACAAACATTAAGTGATAAGACAAAAGAATGATAATGAAGGACAGATAAATAGGACAAATGATAAAATGACAAACACACAAATATCCACATACATAACACATCCATGGACTCACAAATTAAGCACACACACAGTCATACACAAACATACACACAGAGAGAGTAAAGATGATAAACATTCACACTCAAGCTAGCAAGCTGAAATGTACTTTCTACAGCAAGAACACGCCTCCTTTGACAAGCACTGCCCCAATTGAAATAATAAGAAGAATAGCGAGTCACATCAATATTAGCACTAAGAAAAAAACCCAGCAGGAATACCTAAGTAGGGAATGAGCATGAAAAACAATGATACAAAAAAATAAGAAATATTTCACACACGAAAAACAGCGACCGCATTTATAATTGTCGAACAAAATAAGTAACACAGTATATGGTTCAGAATCAATTATACCCACATGTTTACGTGATGCTATCCCAGGCCACACTGAGATCATTCGATCGCCTCTCTCCCTCTGTCTCCCGGTGACTCACCCTCACTCACCGCCCGTGTCTCTCACCCGTCTCATACGCGTTCGTTCTCCTCCGCGTTTTCTATCACACCTACACTGCACAAACAATTACAATTTCGCACACATACATACATACACACGTACACACACGTTCGTAGCAATATTGTGTAACAAAATTTTATTGTCAACTTAATGATTAATCAATTAATTATTAAAACAAGAACATTTTCTTTGCCAGGACAGTGATGCAAGTTTTTTTTTTTTATTCAGATTCCTAACATTATTTAGAAATGTTTCATTTGCAACAGCCCACCATGGCCCCCTTAAATTCTTGCCATGGCCCCCAGGTTGAGAACCACTGATCTAGCAGGATCAAACACTACGCCGATAATG
>JACEEZ010022136.1:57500-77408 GCA_016584305.1 Chionoecetes opilio
AATAGTACTGTACACGTCACACATAAGTTCAAGGTCACAGCTGGCGCCACTTTTCTCCCGGCGCCAACCTGGGATTGTGAACTAAGGCTGGAGGGAGAAGGGAGGAAAGACAAGGGAGGGTAATAGGAGGAAGAATAAAGGTCGGTTCACACTAGCCAAATAGCTGCACATTTATGCCCCGGGGAACAAAACCTGCACCTATTCCCCGGTATTTGGCCACTGTGAACCAAAAATAATAATAATCCCCCCGCAAAAAAAAAAAATAATAATAATAAAAAATGCCCCCTTCAAACAAAATATTAATAAATCACCTTTCAAAAAAAAAAAAGTCGCCCCCTCTCCCCCCCTAAAAAAAAAAATATTAAGGTAGTGAAAATAAGGGAGAGGAGGAGGCAGATAAGTGTAATTATTTAGTATACAAAATAGAGGAGAAGGAAAAAGGGGAATCACTTTGAATAAAATTATAAATATGAGGATTGAAGAACAAATAAGGGAGAGGAGGCAGATCAGTTTAATTATATAGTAAACTAAATAAAATAGAGAATGAAAAAGAGGAATCACTTTGAAAAGAAGAAGAAATAAAAGGATTGAAGAAAAAAGCAGCGGATAATTTTATCTTAAAAATGCAAACTGTGAAGAGAAAATATGTGTGTGTGTGTGTGTGTGTGTGTGCGCGTGGTGTGTGTGTGTGTGTGCGTGTGTGTGTGTGTGTACGTGTGTCTGTGTGTCTGTGTCTGTGTCTGTGTGTGTCTGTGTATGTGTCTGTGTCTGTGTATGTGTCTTTGTCTGTGTCTGTGTCTGTGTCTGTGTCTGTGTGTGTCTGTGTATGTGTATGTGTCTTTGTCTGTGTCTTTGTCTGTGTCTGTGTCTGTGTCTGTGTGTGTCTGTGTATGTGTATGTGTATGTGTATGTGTATGTGTCTTTGTCTGTGTCTGTGTGTGTCTTTGTCTGTGTCTGTGTCTGTGTCTTTGTCTGTGTCTGTGTCTGTTGTGTCTCTGTGTGTGTGTGTGTATTTACCTAGTTGTAACATACAGGAAAAGAGCTATGCTCGTACTGTCCCGTCTCCAAATCTACTATTATCCAGTTTGCCTTTGAAGTCCTGAATACTTCTTGTGTGTGTGTGTGTGTGTGTGTGTGTGTACTATCACGAGTGCGCCATTGATTTCCATGAAAAGAAGGAGGGGAGAGGGGCGCTAGAGGTCAAGAAAGGGAGGAGGTGGAGAAAATAGGAAGAAAAAAAAAGATAGACTAACCATGTGTAAACTATTTGTGTTCCCTTTAACCATCCCACGTAATTGCTTGCTCTCTCTCTCTCTCTCTCTCTCTCTCTCTCTCTCTCTCTCTCTCTCTCTCTCTCTCTCTCTCTCTCTCTCTCTCTCTCTCTCCCCTTACCCCTAAATGCCGTCAGAGAAATAATTCAGGTTAGGTTAGGTTATTTATGAACGTGACTACCATTCAAGTTATATAAGCTAAGAAAGGACTTCGATCTCGCCTCCTATTTCTTCTTCCCTTCCTTATTTTCTCCTTTCCCTTTTATTCATTCCACTCCTTCCCATCCTTCCTTTTATTCATACCATTATCTTCTCCTCTCCTCTCTTTCTTTTTTTTCATCATCATTTTCTTATTATTCTGGTATTCTTGTCGCTTCCTTCCTTTTGTCTCTTATCATCATTCCTTCTCTCTTATCTATTCTTTACACCTTCCCATTCCACCCTTTCTTACAGCCTCCTCCTCATCCTCTCTTCTCTCTTCCCCCTTCCCTTCTTCCCTTCTCTATTCTTCCCTTCTCTCTTCCTCCTTCCCTTCTTCCCTTCTTCCCTTCTCTCTCCCTTCTTCCCTTCTTCCCTTCCTCCCTTCTTCCCTTCTCTATTCTTCCCTTCTCTCTTCCTCCTTCCCTTCTTCCCTTCTCCCTTCTTCCCTTCTCTCTTCCTTCTTCCCTTCTTCCCCTCTCTTCCTACTTCCCTCCTTCCCTTCTTCCTGCTTTACCTCGGTCTTCCTGTTTACACATCATGTTTACGTAACCTCGAGAACCAACCCTTCGTGCCTTCCATTGTGACGTACTCTATAATTTTCCATAGATATACTACCAGTGTTTGCTAGCGGGGTACTACAATAGACCTCGATTTTATTAGCCTTTAGTATACACGTTAACGTTTGTATGGGGATTACACTGTTTAGACTTGTTAATTCGTTCGGGTGGGAAAGATCTGATATTTACAAGGCTTAATACGACTTTATGTGTGTACGTGAGCTTAACGTTAACCCTTGAGACCCAGAACGTAATTTTCATTGTAATTTGGGTACCATTAGACGATTTTTTTGTTAATTAAGCAATATTTTATAGATATGACCTGTTTAGTATCCTTGTCCACTAGCTAATTTGCTATATTAAGTTAGTTTTCGTTGTTTTATGGCTAACAACAGACGATTTTATATAGCAAAGGAAAGATCTGGGCGTTAAGGAGTTAATACATTGAATATTCAGTGTTTAGTTTTCCTTCTTAAAGCTGCACGTCCTCCCACGCCAAAAGAACGAGGTTTTTTAGTGCTCTTAAGTGTGCAGTAAACATTTTTCCTTTGCTTGGGTCTTCACATTCTCGCACGCTAGTATAGGGACGAGGACACACAATCATTACTGCGCGCACATCACACCAAGCCTCATGCAACATTGATGGAGCTCAGGCTGTCGATGCACACGAACACTCTTTAAATTCAATGGAAATTAGACTTTTTATTTTATGCATCACAAAGGACTGGTCAAGGGCATAAATAAGGAGTAACAAAATGCCCGCTTAGTTGCCAGTCCTTATAAAGAAGACAGTAAGAGAATATAAAAAGAAGGGTGGGCCAATTTAGTTCGGGAGGTGTCTTGTTACTCCTCTCCTGAAAAGATTGAAGTCGTATGAAGGTGGAAAAATAGAAACAGAAGGAGAGTTCCAGAGTTTAATAATATACATTTGCTGGGGAGTAATAAGCGATGTGTTGAGTGGGACGATGACCTAATTATAGTTGTGTCCGGGGAATGTCAAGGTTTTGGTGATTCATTGCTTATGAATTCACTCTCTTTATGTCGCGCCGCCGTTGAACCAAGACTCACCATCGCCTCTGCAGGGCCTGAGTGTTTCGTGAGATGTGACATCATTTTAGAAGATAAGATAGTATTTATTGATACGATATTTTTTTTCATTTTATCTTACTTAAAACAAAAAACAAAACAAAATGTCTAAAGTAGAAAAATAATGGGTTGAGTAGGTACGTCATGACAGTATATTCTGTTGATATATTTTGAGTCATGGAGGAAAGTTTACATCATTCTGTTGTGCTTGTATAGTTGCCTTGTTATTGTTGCTTGTGATGTAGTTTTTATGGCTTATTGTCTGTAACACAATCAGAGGCACGTAATTTGGGGCAAGGGCCCCAAATTACGTACGTGCCCCTGATTTTTTTTTTGAGGTGTGTTTACCGCTGAGAAACACTGACTTGCATTCTTCCCTCGCTTAACACCCATAAACACACTTAAGATTACACGCAACACATTGATTCGGGTTTTTTTTTATATCCTGAAGCCCAGAATCTTTTCATCTACTATCGGGCTCAATAAATTCCCAGAAACTTTACCAATTGTATCACAGTTTCACTCACCTCGTCTAGCCCGTCGCCGACAGTAGCGTTGTAATCCGACCCTTTTCAAGATGGAAAAACGCAGATTTAAAAAAGAAATAGGGAAAAACTGGTTCACAAATAGGGTGGTAAATGATTGGAATGGACTATTTAGACAGGTATTTAGTGCGGAGTCAATAGGGAGCTTTAAAAGGAGGCTAGACAGTTTCATGGATGGGGATGAAAGGTGGATGTAGGTAGTGTTAAGTAACAGGAACTACCACGTGTATGTCTCGCAGCCTTTTGTAGCTTCCTTATTTTCTTATTCTTTATTTCTTATTCTTATGTTCGTTCCACAGACGGGCGTCATCATCTCGGGGAACGAGACCCACCTGGTGAGGCCGCACCCGGGGCTGCGGCGGCGGCGGCGGGAGGTGGTGGTGGAGGACACGGGGCGACTCACGCCAGACGGCCTTCACATCATCCACGCCAGGAAGAAGAACATGAAGTGCGGCGTGTTCGGTAAGTGCGTGTTAACCTTGAGGCCATGAACGTTATTACCATTGCAATTATTATTATTATTATTATTATTTTTATATGTACACATCACAAAGGACTGGCCAAGGCACAACAAAAAGAGGTAACACAAAGTCCGCTTAGTTGTCAATCCCTATAAAGACAGTAAGAGAATAAAAAAGAAGGTGGGTGGGCCAATTTAGTTCGTTAGTTTAGTGTTAACACCTTGAAGCCATGAACGTGATTTCCATTGCAATTATTTATATATATATATATATATATATATATACATACACATCACAAAGGACTAGCCAAGGACAAAAAATAGTTAAATAAATGCCCCCTTAGTAGCCAGTCCCTGAAATATAGGGACTAAAATTTGGGCTCCATTAGATTATTTTAAGTAATATAAGTAATATTTTACAGATATCACCTGTTTATTATCCTTGTCCACTAGGTAATTTGGTATATTAAGTAACCTTTCGTAATGTTATGGCTAACAACAGACGATACTATATAGCAAAGGAAAGATCTGGGCGTGAAGGGGTTAAGTCACCGTCAAAGTATCGTCAGTACATCGTTGTTTACTGTCTTGTAGTAGTTAGTAGATAGCTAGTGCGGAGTCAATAGGGAGTTTTAAAAGGAGGCTAGACAATTTCATGGATGGGAATGAAAGGTGGATGTAGGTATAGTATTAACCCCTTCACATCCAGAACTTTCCTTTGCTAAATAAATCGTTCATTGTTAGCCATAAAAATACGAAAAATAACTGAATATACCAAATTAGCTATTTGACAAGGGTACTAAACAGGTCATATCTTTAAAATATTGCTTGTATTCAATAAAAATCTTCTAATGGTACCCAAATTACAATGGAAATTACGTTCTGAGTCTCAAGGGGTTAAGTAACAGGAACTACCACTTGTAGGTCTCCCAGCCTCTTGTAGCTTCCTTATTTTCTTATTTTCTTATGTTCTTGTATAACACCCTCTGCCGATAGATTTTGAGGCTATGAAGGCGCCGGGTGCTGGTGGAGTTGCCGGAGGGGCCAGAGGAAGGGCACAAGATCAAGCGTGAGGTGCCAGACGACTTGAAGATCGAGACAGCCGTGTTTGTGGACGACGACATGGTGGCGTTCATCAAGGAGCGCTACCCCGGCCAGGACGTCAAGGAGACCATCACGGACACAGTCTTCGCCATCATGAACGGAGTGAGTCTGAGTGCCAATAGTCTTTTTTTTTTTTAACCCCCTTGAGACCCAGAACGTAATTTCCATTGTAATTTGGGTACCATTAGACGATTTTTAGTGAGTATAAGCAATATTTAATAGATATGACCTGTTTAGTATCCTTGTGACTAGTATGACCTTGTTTAGTAGCTCCACCCCTATTTGACGTCACGACCTTCGACAACAGTGATGTGACATCCCCATACTACATACTATTTCAGAGAACGGGAATATGCCTCCCGCCGCGTTTAATTCGTATACTGAACATGTCGCGTATGAGGGCGTGAACGAATAACTTACAAGGGTGTTGGAGAATTATTTAGCAATCATCTATATGCTCTGGTCGAGTTGAGAAAGATTTCAGTATCGTCCACTATACTCTTATTAGGCAAGCTACCTGACGTCAGACTGTGCAGCGCAATATGTGTCCCATGTTTGTTGTTCAAGCTCTTAACTTTTCTGTGGCAAAACGGCACTGGGTTGCAGCTTCACTGTATCTATGACTTGTTTGAGTGAAAAGTAATTTTGCTCTCACGAAACTGCTCTGCCAATTAAACGTCAAGGGAGTTTGACGTAGCTTTGTTTGTTGCACACACACACACACACACACACACACACACACACACACACACACACACACACACACACACACACACACACACACACACACCACACACAACACACACCACACACACACACACACACACACACACACACACACACACACACACACACACACACACACACTGACACACACACAACACACACACACACACACACACAGACACACACACACACATACACACACACACTTTCAAATATCAAGCGGAGGGCAAAAGAAAAAGTTATATAAGTGTTCTGCTCTATCACCCCAAAAATTAGCTGCAACATAATTTTCCTTTAACCATTACTACGCTATACAAACAAAAATATCGCAAATGCAGGACATATAAGCTGATATCCACCAACTCAAAAAAAGACTTGAGATATACCCGCCGCACGTTAAGTTGGCGAAAATTGGGCCCCTTCACTCCCCCTTCCGAACGCACGGGATTGGCTGAGGTGTTAGATATTGGGTGTTTAGGCAGAACTTGGAGTAAGGCATTCTCACCCAACACCCAACACCTCAGCCAATCCCGTGCGTTTCGGAAGGGGTGAGTGAGGGCCCCATTTTCGCCAACTTAACGTGCGGCGACTATAGTTCGAGTAAGACATTCTCACCCAACACCTGAGCTATTCCCATGCGTTCGGAAGAGGGGAGTGAAGGGGCTCAATTTTCGCCAACTTAACGTGCGGCGAGTATAGTTGTGATGGTGTCCAACAGGTGGCTCTGCTGTACACGGCGCCCTCCCTGGAACAACACATCGTCATCACGGTAGTCAAGCTGGAAATCATCGAAGACAGCCGGAGAGGTCCCAGCAAGGCGCGCGGCAATATTCAACAGTAAGAACTTTTTATAAGGAGGGGAAAAATCTAAATTGACAAGTTAAAAGTAGAGGAGGAGGAGGATGCGTTCAATGTTGTCCGTGGGGGAGAGAGAGAGAGAGAAGAGAGAGAGGAGAGAGAGAGAGAGTAGAGAGAGAGAGAGAGAGAGAGAGAGAGAGAGAGAGAGAGGGGGGGGGAAAGCGAGTTAGCAAAAGAGGAGGCTCCAAAAAGGAGGAGTGTGACAGCTAGTATTTAGGAAAGAGAGAAAAATTAAAAAAAGATACAAAAATCCCCAGATGGCACCATTTAATCCATAGCACCATATTAACCCCTTGAGACCAGAACGAAATTTTCCCATTGTAAATTGGGGTACCATAATGCGATTTTTAATGACTAAAAGCAATATTTCATAGATATGACCTGTTTAGTATCCTTGTCCACTAACTAATTTGGTGGTATTCAGTTACTTTTCGTATTTTTTATGGCTCGACAACATAACAATTTTTAGAGCAAAGGAAATGTCGGGCGTGAAGGGGTTTTAAGAGTTTATTTTAGAGTTATTATTATAGGAAAATTTATACTAGTTTGTAAATTGTTCAGCAAAAAGAAAAAATAACTGTTTAGAATTAGAAATTAGTAGTAAGAAGAGTAAAAAATGTCGTCAATTTCCAGCAGTAAGAAGAGTACTGTTTAGCAGAGATTATACGAGTTGTCAATTATCGACATGGGATGGGGAAATATATTGAAAAATTTTCTTGTAATTTATTAATGTATAGGAGTTTGAAAAAGGCGCAAGAAAATTTACACTCACACACACACCACACACACCAACACCACACACACACACACACACACCACACACACGCACACACACGCACACACACACACACAACACACATACACACACACACACACACAAAACACACACACACACACCAAAACACACACACACACACAGTCTCTCTCTCTCTCTCTCTCTCCTCCTCCTCTCTCTCTCTCTCTCTCTCTCTCTCTCCTTCTCTCTCCTCTCTCTCTCTCTCTCTCTCTCTCTCCCCTCTCTCTCTCTCTCCTCTCTCTCTCTCTCCTCTCTCTCTCTCTCTCTCTCTCTCCTCTCTCTTTCTTTTCTCTCTCTCCTCTCTCTCTCTCTCTCTCTCTCTCTCCTCTCCTCTCTCTCCTCTCTCTTTTCTCTCTCTCTCTCCCCTCTCTCCTTCTCTCTCTCTCTCTTCCCCGTCGCTCGTCGCTGTCTCCTCCTCCTCGCCTCTCTCCTCTCTCTCTCTCTCCTCTCTCTCTCCCCTCCCCTCTCTCTCTCTCTCTCTCTCTCTCTTCCTTCTCCCTCTCTCTCTTCTCCTCTCTCTCTTCTCCCCTCTCTCTCTCTCTCTTCTCTGGGGATCCTAAAAAATATGGACATAATCACAACCCACTGGGTAAAAATAAAACCTAGATTCCCTTCCTTTTCTTGTTTAAAAGGCGATACAATCACTGATAATCAAAAATGTGGCAGGTCTTTAATAAACTTTTAGCAGTATAGGTAGCACACTTGCTAATAACATTCAAGATACACAAGAGCCATTTAACATATATCTTCCAGAACCACTCCCTTTTTTCTTTTTATTTAAGACCTACAACACCAGCTGAAATAAAAACAGTAATTGCAAATTATGAAAGTTACATCTCCTGGCCATGATGAAATAAATATGAAAATAATAAAAGAATGCTCTGAAATAATTTCACCATTTCTAGTATTCATTATAAATAAATCATTTCAAGAGGGTACCTTTCAGATCGAATGAAATTGCTCGAATTGTCCCTTTTTTTCAAGAAAGGTGACAATTCTTTAATGCAAATTATAGACCAATTTCAATATTGCCAGCTTTAGTAAAGTTTTTGAAAAGTAATGGTAATGAGATTAATGGGTTACCTCTCAAAACACTCAATTTTAACTCCAACTCAACATGGATTCCGTCCCCAGTTTTCCACTGAATTAGCAGTCTACCATATCTGTCAGAACATTTACAATGCACTGGACAATAAAATGCTACAAATAACAGTTTTTTGTGACCTCACAAAAAGCATTTGACACAATTTCTCACACAATCTTATTACACAAATTATCTATCTATGGAATACGTGGTAGTGCTCACAACTGGTTCAAAAGTTATTTAAGTCATAGAAAGCAATATACATCATATAATAATACATCATCTCCTTATGACATCACATGTGGAGTACCCCAGGGTTCAATTCTTGGTCCTGTGCTTTTTTTAATATACATAAATGAATCATTCGTAGCAGTAATAAACTTGAATTCATACTTTTCGCTGATGATACCACAATCTTTATTCAAGGCCACAATCTTGAAAATATTACAATTACATTGAATGAAGAATTAAATAAAGTTTCAAATTGGATTAAGAGCAACAAATTAACTTTAAATATTAATAAAACTTGCTTTATGGTCTCCAGTCCCTTATGACTCAGCCAGTACACACACAAATAAAGATAAATAATCTATCATTACATGAGGTTTTCGAATTTAAATTTCTAGGGATATATATAGATAGTAAGTTGAAATGGAAAGAACATATTGATATGGTGAAATCTAGGATATCGTTATACACAGGCATACTTTACAGACTAAGGCACTATTTGAATGTAAAATGTTTACTACAAGTTTATTTTACCCTAATATATCCACATCTTTTATATTGTTCATCTTTATGGGGAGGTGCCTATAAAACCTTCATTGACAGCCTCTTTATTAGTCAGAAAAAGTTGTTACGTGTTATGTTCTTTAAAAATCGTTATGACCTTTAAATGATGATTCATTTATGATAATATTTGATATTTATGATGACCATCAGTATTTTCCGAGACTTCAAGTTATTAAAGCTTCCAGATATCATACTCCTTCAAACCAATCTTTTTGTACATAAATCCATACACTCTTTACCTTTAGATCTTGGCTTTAGAGCAATACCCTACAATGTAACCCGAAGACCACATGATTTACGTATACCATTGTGCAGGACATCACATGCACAACAGAGTATCTTGTCAAGAGGAACTAAAAGCTGGAACAACTTACCAGAACATTTTATTACTGATGAAAACTTAAAATCTTTCAAACGTAACTTGATAAAAAGCATGCTTGACAAATACAATGAAAATTTATAAACTCTTTACAACCATAAAATAATGTCATATTGTGTTTTTTTTTTTTATGGTTATTAAGATTTTTTTTTTTATGCATTTAAAATGATTGGTTTACTATTGTTAACTTCCATATTATCATCCATAAAATATTATATTTTCAAATGGCCTGACCAGTCCCTTGCTATGTTATTATGTATTATAGCTTTCAGGTCCTATAAAAGCTTCGGCTTATTGGACCTGGCTTTATCACTATATGTAATATGTTCATATGTACAAAACTACATGGCCAAATAAATATATCAATATCAATATCAATATCTCTCTCTCCCCTCCTCTCTCTCTCTCTCTCTCTCTCTCTCTCTCTCTCTCTCTCTCTCTTTTCTCCTTCTCTCCTCTCTCTCTCTCTCTCTCTCTCTCCTATCTCTCTCTCTCTCTCTCTCTCTCTCTCTCTCTCTCTCACATCCCCTCCACACCACACACACACCCACCACACACACACACACACACACACACACACACAACACACACACACAACACACACACACAACAACACACACCACACACACACACACACACACACACACACAACACACCACAACACACACACACAAAACACACACACACACACACACCACACACACACCACACACACACACCCCCACACAACACACACACCACACACACACAACACGCACACCACCACTCACTTACAACACAGCCACACACACACACCACACACATTCCGAACACACGACACACAATCACCACCCTTACTCAATCTGTTGCCCGCCTTTCACCAGGACCTGACTCCACCTCGTTCATCAAGGAACAAAAGGAGGGGAGAGAATTGTGTAACCCCTTGTTTATTTGGGAACGGCTGAAACCCTTGGTGGTGGTGGGAGAGAGAGATGGGTTGTGTTTTTTTTGGTAAGTTTTTGGTGGTGGTGTGGTGGATGGTGGTGGTGGTGTGTGGTGGTGGTGTGATTGGTGGTGGTGGGTTGGGTGGTGTGGTGATGGTGTGATGGGGGTGATGGTGGTGGTGATGGTGATGTGATGGTGATGGTGATGGTGGTGGTGGTGGTGGTGGTGGTTTGTCTCATAAGTTTGCTAGAAAAAGAACAAGAGTGGTTATGATGGTAAAACTCGTGGTAGAATTGTTATATGTTGTCCTAGTAGTATTATAAGGATAGTAGAAAGGTAAGATAGGTTAAAACAAATTGATTTGCGACAGAAACGGTTAGCAGATTATTTCAAAACACATCAAAACTAACCTGGCAAAAATAATTTCATCCACCAAAGGAAGTTCGGTGTTCATCTGAAAATGTACCGTCATTTCCCAGATTAATAGACGTACTACCATCTTAAATATCCTACTCTATCAATACTATACTTTATCATACTGTATTAACCCCTTGAGACCCAGAACGTAATTTTCATTGTAGTTTGGGTGCCATTAGACGATTTTAATTAATATAAGCAATGTTTTATAGATATGACCTGTTTAGTATCCTTGTCCACTAGCTAATTTGGTATATTAAGTTAGTTTTTCTTAATTTTATGGCTAACAACAGACAATTTTATATAGCAAAGGAAAGATCTGGCGTGAAGGGGTTTAAAAGTCTATAGATCTTGGTTATTTCCACTCGTGCAGGTCTGGCGTGGGTAGCGGGCATGTGTCAGCCCACCTACTCCTGCACCATCAATGAGGGCACCAGCTTCGAGTCCGTCTTCGTCATCACACACGAACTCGGTCACAAGTAAGTGTTCCCAGGCTGAAGGTTTTGTTGATTCCTTAGTTCGTTTTGTGATTCTATCTATCCTTTATAAAGCTGGAAAAGCGTAGATTTAAAAAAGAAATAGGGAAAACTGGTTCACAAATAGGGTGGTAAATGATTGGAATGGACTCAGTAGACAGGTAGTTAGTGTGGAGTCATTAGGGAGCTTTAAAAGGAGGCTAGACAATTTCATGGATGGGGATGAAAGGTGGATGTAGGTAGTGTTAAGTAACAGGAACTACCACGTGTAGGCTAGATCTCACGGCCTCTTGTAGCTTCCTTATTTTCTTATGCCTCTTGTAACTTCCTTATTTTCTTACGCCTCTTATAGCTTCCTTATTTATTATGCCTCTTGTAGCTTCCTTATTTATTATGCCTCTTGTAGCTTCCTTATTTTATTTTGCCTCTTGTAGCTTCCTTATTTTCTTATGTTATGCCTCTTGTAGCTTTCTTATTTATTATGCCTCTTGTAGCTTTCTTATTTTATTATGCCTCTTGTAGGTTCCTTATTTTCTTATGTTCTTCTTATGTTCTGCCACAAGACCTCACGAGTAACACACTCCTCTGCCTCACAGTCTTGGTATGTCACACGACGGCTCGCGGGACGACAAGAACACGTGCAGCGGCGCCAAACACCTCATGTCCTCCTCGACGGGTCCGGGCAAGGTGACTTGGTCCTCCTGCTCCAACCGCGAAATGAAGAGTTTTCTGAGCAAGTGAGTTTGAGGGAGAGGGAGGGAAAGACGGTATAGTATCTTTGTTATGCAGGGCTAGAGTGTAAGGTACTGTCTGTGATCTCCGTCTAGTTAGGATATTTGGCAACTCTTCTTCCTTGTCTCGCTTGCATATTCCCGTTCTCTATGCGAGTCTGTGGTTTCCGAGTGAAGACGCTTGGCTGTAGCTCCGAAACTAGCCATAGGATTTTCTCGCAAATACCCTCATTTTGATACCCACACAAAACTGTTTGTTAGTGACCAGTAAACCTAACCCACCGTATCCGTAATCTAACGTAACCTAACCTGACGTGTTCAAGAGTAAACGCCACATACTCTTCCAGAAAATGGGAATATGCGTCCCGCTTATATTGGTAGGTCGCAGAGATCTTATAGCAAAATGTGTGAAATAAACTGTATTTGATGCCCACTTCGACCCACCCTGTCTTCAGATATCCCCTCGACTGCCTAGCAACCGTCTCTCGTCTGCCCCGGAAAGGAAGTACTGGCGGGGACAAGCTGCCGGGGGAAGTGTACTCCAAGGAGGAACAATGTAACTTTGCCGAGGGATCCGGATTCAAACCTTACGTCACCTCCAAGCACCCATATAACGTGAGTGTGTGTGTGTGTGTGTGTGTGTGTGTGTGTGTGTGTGTGTGTGTATGTGTGTGTGTGTGTGTGTGTGTGTGTGTGTGTGTGTGTGTGTGTGCAGTAATATCGTAGCAGCAGTAGCTCAGGATCGTAGTTTCACAAGTTTTATTCACGTAGGGTATTTATTGTAGGGCATCTTAGGAAATCGTATGTATGATTTCAAACATGTGTTTGGCGTAGCGAACAGTTACTCTTTACTGTGACACAAACTGTGTGAGTTTAGCGTGTGTTTACCCTTTGTTGTTGAGTTTAGCGTGTGTTTACCCTTTGCCCCTCAGGACTTGTGTCGGGAACTGTGGTGCCAAAACACGACTCACGCCCTCCGCACACACCCGGCACTAGAGGGCACCACCTGCGGCATTAAGAAGGTAAGACAAGGGACCCTACCCATAATGACGTCACAGTTTGTTTACATTGGTGCATTATGGGAATTACGTCACAGTTTGTTTACCGCGGTGCATTGTGGATATAAATCGGGATCGTGAGGCGGAGCGGTGGGATTCACTGGGGTTGTTTTGTCTTTCTCTCGCGAACCATTTAGTGCAGTATGACATGTCACAAAAACAGCTCCCGTAGGATTTGCGTGTCAAAATAGATTTTATTGTTTTTTCTGGTTGACTAGAGGTTATACTATGGGGAAATGGAGGGGGCCAAATTTTTCGACTCCTGGAACCCCCCCTTTGGGGTGCGTTTTCTGTCCAGGGGGTCCTGGAACTGACAATACTACTAACTCCATTAATAATGAACCAATCTTTATGATCTTGGTATTATTTCAGGGGTTTCTGATGATGACAAATCCCTTTATGAGACTTTCGAGCTGACCGGAAGTGAATATCATCAATTTCCGGCGGAGGCATGACGTCAACGGGGTCTGAACGCGGTCCGATCAACAAAATTTGTCACTATGTTAACAACCTTGTCATGTAATACCTCTTTTTCAGAGTTTCAGGTACAGGAAGCTGAATTGGAGCAGTTGTTTTTGTCACCAGACCACTCATTTTAGAGATAATGAATGTCATGAGGTATTAGCCTTTTTTCAAAGCATCAATTATTATTCACACCCAACTCACTGTTCGATAATTGATATGATTTAGGAATGAAGGACAAAGATTGCATCATATGTTCAAAGTATTTACTAACATAATTCAGTTCATAAAATCAAACAGTTCCTTGAATCTGGTCGTGGTCTATGGAACCAAAATCAAGAGCCGAGAGTTTGAAGAGGAGCATTCACATGAAGAGGCTGATACTCTTATTCCCCATCAAGTCCTGGCTTCTATTGATGAAAGTAAATGGCAAGAAATATGCGTTTGGTCACCAGACACAGACGTCCTCACGCTTCTCCTTGATCTAGTGTCTCGTGGTCGTCTTGGGTCCCACTCCCTGACAAGTCTCAAGTTCTTAACTGGCAAGGGCAACAAGTACAGACAGATTGACGTGGTGGAGCGAGTGCAAGTCATTCGACGTCGCAAATGCCAAGGGCTGATCGGACTCCACAACTTTTCTGGTGCTGACTGGGGTGAAAAGTTTGTCGGTATCACAAAGAAGACGTGGGTTCGTGCATATCTGAAGCTTTCCGATGACGACCCGGCCATCAACTGCTTCGGGGAGCTTGGCGACAGTCGTCTGCCAACTGAGTTACTCGGCACTGAGCTTCCGGAACAGCTCAAACCATTGGAGCACTTCGTCTGCAGTGTCTACTACCCAAAAGGTCCAACTACCCTTCCTGCACTGCGATGGGAGATGTTCCGCTCAAGAAACCTAGAGGGTGAGATGCTGCCGCCAACTCGTGCTGCATTAATGCCGCATATCACGCGCACAAATTATATAGCAATACGTGACAGGTCCTACGTGACCAGCTGTCCTATTCTTCCTCCAATTGATCAAAGTGGCTGGAGTCTAGAAAAGGGAGTCTACGTTCCGGTGAGGTGTCTGACGCTACCTGCCCCCTCGAGCTGTGCTTGAACTGACGAAGTATTCATGTAAAGCTGGATGTAGAGGAAGGTGTAGTTGTTGCAAGAATGGCCTTCCGTGCGCTCCACTGTGCAAATGCTATGGCGGTGATTGCTCAAATTCCATCAAGAATGACGGACACGTCAACGACGATGAAGATGATGTTGAGTGTTAACCAAAGACATGTAGCATAGCTATTCTTGTTGTTATAGCTTTTCTGAGTTTTTTTAGGTCGTTTTGTTTGTAATGGTTTCTTGTTCTAGTCGATATAGAATGATTGTTATTCGATTGATGTTATCGTATCTATCTACGTTGTAGTGTGGACTACAGTTTTGGCGATATAGCTGTATTTTTATCGGGTCAGTTATCATGGTTATGTGTGTCACATAAACCGTTTAGTTGTTCTTGTTTAGAATATTTGCAGTATATGAGTGATGTGAAACAATAATGTATCCCTTGTCAACACTAGTTAACATTTTGCTTTTACATTGTGCAATTGGCAAGCTAGCTGTATTATTTTATCTGGTTAGTTGTGTTTGTGACACATAGCGTTTTGTTGTTCTAGTCGGGAAAATAGGTACTTTTTTGTCACCAGAAATATATGTACAGTATATGAGCGCTATGCTCTTTTCATGAAAAACTCAAACAGTAAATATAGTGTTTTCATTGAGTAGGTAACATCTGAATGATGTTAGTAAATACTTTGAACATATGATGCAATCTTTGTCCTTCATTTCTAAATCATATCAATTATCGAACAGTGAGTTGGGTGTGAATATTAATTGATGCTTTGAAAAAAGGCTAATACCTCATGACATTCTTTATCTCTAAAATGAGTGGTCTGGTGACAAAAACAACTGCTCCATTCAGCTTCCTGTACCTGAAAACCCTGAAAAAGAGGTATTACATGACAAGGTTGTTAACATCGTGACAAATTTTGTTGATCGGGTCGCGTTCAGACCCCGTTGACGTCATGCCTCCGCCGGAAATTGATGATATTCACTTCCGGTCAGCTCGAAAAGTCTCATAAATGAATTTTTCATCATCAGAAACCCCTGAAATAATACCAAGATCATAAAGATTGGTTCATTATTAATGGAGTTAGTAGTATTGTCAGTTCCGGGACCCCTGGACAGAAAACGCCCCCCAAACGTTCCAGGGGTCGAAAAATTTGGCCCCCTCCATTTTTGCACAGTATAACCCCAAATCAACCAGGAAATGCAAAAAAAAAATCAATTTTGACACGCAAATCCTACGGGAATACAAGTCATACTGCACTAATTGATATTTCTACTTTATCTTGATTGAAGTGATTCTTTTCCCCACGTTTTGACCACCGTATACCACTCCGCTTGTTCTAATTCTCTTTAAACTCACCCTATATACCTTTCCCTTTTTACTTGTAAAATACTAAGCTACTGTATTTTTTCTATCATTCATCGTCATAATAACATAACTTCATTCATCACATAATTTTTCATATCTTGATTTGAGTTACAGTTTTGGTCCTTCTGTTTAGTTTGTATGTCTTTTTTTTCTTCTCTCTGTCGCCTCAGCTTAAGCTACGTCAGTTTTACTAGTTGTTCTCTGTGTTGTGATTCTCTTCGGAGCGTAATTTTGTTCTCTCGTTCAGTTTTTCAGGTCTCTTTAGTTACAATTTTGGTCCTTCTGTTTAGTTTGTATGTCTTATTTTTTATATATCGCGTTAAAGCAGTCATAATCGCCTCGTGAGTCTTACTAATTTGTTTCCTGTGTTGTGATTCTCTTCGACGCGTAATTTTGTCTCTCGTTCAGTTCTGCGTCAACGGCAAGTGTCAGACCAAGCCACGACAGGTCTCCGTCCCGTCGCCGCCCGCCTCCACGACCAGAACCCCGCGCAAGGAAACGAAAGGATTCTCGAGTTTTCCTCTGGCGCATCAGGAATCTCTTTAAAAGGTGAAGCAGGAGGATGTGATGTGTTAAAAGGCGTTAATCTCGTTCCTCCATTTTAGAGTTTTCGTAATGGAACTAATTTTCAAGTTTTTGCAGCTATGGGTTTTTTTTTTTTTTTTCAACTGATTTTTTCTTTCATGTCAGCAAGTAGGTAGATCCGGATTATGTGATAGCGCGGAGACAGGTTTGTGTGTCTGTGTGTGTGGTGTGTGTGTGTGTGTGTGTGTGTGTGTGTCACTGGTGTGTGGCCTGTTGTTGTGTGTGTGTGTGTGTCACTGTGTTGTGTGTGTGTGTGTGTGTGTCACTGTGTGTGTGTGTGTGGTGTGGAAAGAGAGAGAAGGTAGGAACAGAGAGAATAATTAGTTTTTATATTGAGCTTAATGTTCAAAGTCTTTATTTTGCGATGAGGTAATGTCGTGTTTATGAAGGGTGTTGGGTTTATTATTGGGAAGCACGTTTTGAGATTATTTCGAAACACGCTGAAGGAAGCGTTGCTGTTATTCACTTCAGATAAGCTGTGGGGTACGTAACTTTAACCCTTCACGCCCAGATCTTTCCTTTTCTATAAAAAATCTTATATTGTGGACCCATAAAATTACGACAAGGTAACTAAATATAGTTAGTCGACAAGGATACTAAACAGGTCATTTTATTACATATTGCTTATATTCACTAAAAATCGTCTGATGGCACCCAAAACTATGGAAATTACATTCTAGGTCTTAAGGGGTTAAAACAGCATAGAGAAGCGTGTGGTGACGACCTTGGAGTGAGTGAGAGAGGAGGAAAACAACATGTATCGTAGAAACCAGCTGATCCAATCTCATTAAACCTATATATAAACACCGTGAAAATGACCACATGATAGGAGCCAGTATAGACATTCAGTGGTTGCTTATAAATCTAGAACTTTAAAAGAGTCAGTCAGGTCTTCAGGATGACTCACAAACGCGGTGTTACAGATACATGTCTCTGCACCAAGAACTTCCCGCCAGCGTCTTTGCGTCCACGTGGGTCCTGACAGCCTCCTCCAGTGCTCAGCCTCGTGCGGCGGCGGCTGGGCGAAGGGCGACATTACCTGCACGACTTCAGACGGCAGTGTACGCCTTGAGGACGACATGTGTAACCCAGACACCCGCCCTGTAGAGTGGTCGTCCTGCAACACTACCCCATGTGTGTCCTCTGACGGGGAAGGTAGCGGGAGCGGCATTAATTTTCCTATCGACTGATTCCGCGCCCGGTGGCATATTCCCGTTCTTTATGCCAAGTATGTGGTTTCCCAGTGAAGACGCTTGGCTGTAGCTCCGAAACTAACCATAGCATATTCTCGAAAATACCCTCATTGTGATTCCCACGGAATGTTACTACACATGGCCCTCAAAAACTTACCGTATCCGTAACCTAACGTAACCTACCTAACCTGACGTGTTCAAGAGTAAACCCCACATACTCTTCAAGATAACGGGAATATGCCGCCCGGTGGTGGTGGTGGTGGTGGGGGCGTCGTAGCTCACTCACCCACTGCCTCTCCTACCTCGCTGTTGTCTTTCGTTCTGTCGTCCCTTTCTGTTTGTTTTCCTAATGTCTCGTTTTTAGGGTTTTATATATGGTTCAATGTCTTTACGAGTCTTTTTTTGTTTAAGAGTCGTGTTTTGTTTAAATGTCGTGTTTTGACTTTTGTTTACGAGTCGTGTTTTGTTTTCGCGTTGTTTTGTTTTCGCGTTCCCTCCATCACCAGTGCGTGTCATCACTGCATTCACTCCGTCCATTGATTGTGATACTATTGATACGCCTATATACCCAGACTACTCCATTAATGCTCACCATTCCATCGCATAAACACAGACGAACGCTACGTGTGTTATATAGCAGTATTTTCAACATATGTCTTAGTTACGTATATATATTTTTTACATACTGACCACGACACACACGTCATTACCTATACTGCCCTGACAATCTCCTGTAGTATTTCCTCGGTATAGTAAATAGTAACTCCCTTATAATAGATGTAATTAAAAACAGATTATATTTTGGTTAATAACTAATGAAAACGAGGCACGTACGTAAAAGTGTATTGATGTGTGGCAGTGCAAGGAGAGGGTTGGAGGGAAATCAAGAAATGTTTGTCCTCCCGTCCTAGACTCGAGACTATAATACCGCAATGATCTGTGATAATGACACCAATAAAGGCATGACGTCCTAAGGGTTATTAATGCAACCTTCTGCAGGGCCTGACGATGTACCGTAGATAACATTAAAGTCGCCAGGACAACTTTTTTTCTATTTACAGACGTCTGGTGGCGTTAATACTTACATTTCTACATCCACGACTTCAGGAAAGTTAGAAGGGCTATCTGGAGAGTGTGTCATTTTGTGTCTTCATCTGTGCCATATTAGGGCAATAAATGAACCAAATTACAAAAATATCAACAGAGTGGCGAAACAACAATAAGGTCGCCATCTAGTGTTTATGTTCTGAGTGTCCTCCCGCCGTCGTCGTCGCCCGGAAAAAAAACGAGTAGCGAAATTTAAAACCGTATACTTGCAGATACAAAGCATAAAACAACACTGAAACAGGGTAGATTATACAGTCATGATATAAACTACTGTGTATCATCTTCAGTGGCCAGTGGCACATAAAATTCAGTAGTGATGCTATAATTCGTAATATATGGCGCCTGGCGACGTTAGAGCAGGTGGCGACTAAAGTGTTATCTACGGTAGTGAAGCAGCTTGTTACTTGTATCATCATCATTCTTGTGGGGTTACTTATCATGGTTTCTGATTCGCGTAGTGATTCTACGTCTTGTTCTTTTCCTTATCATTATCCTATTTGACTTCTTTTTTCGTCATCACTGCAGTCATCAGCGTCATCATCAGGGCCAAGGGGGGGGGGGGGCACAGCATCATAGGGCAAGGCTACTGGTTAATGTACGTTATCAACCTGTTATCAAAAGGT
>JACEEZ010022137.1:0-52500 GCA_016584305.1 Chionoecetes opilio
GGGTTTTCCTCTACCACTCAGGGGTCCGTTAAGTACAAATTATATTTTATTTATTAGTTAGTAATTTTAGAAAATATAGGAATATTTTATTGTCTCTTAGAATTAATTTTTTAGATGTTCGCTTTTTAGCATTACAATATATTAAATTTTAACTATTTTTAGCCTGATGATGCCAAGTGCCTTGGCGAAACGTTGCATAAACAACCCCAGTATACCGAGTGTCTCTGTCACCCTGAAACTTCATGATGAATCTACAAGAAAAATCAACTATATTTATATATATATTATATATATATATATATATATATATATATATATATATATATATATATATATATATAATATATATATATATTATATATATATATATATATATATATATATATATATATATATATATTATATATATATATATATAATATATATATATAATATATATATAACACGGGCAAGTAAATAATGTAAATAATGAATGTAAATAATGAAAATAAAGGTAATACACTGTCCTTCTACTCCATACATGCTGCTTTGGAGGTGGAAGGCTGCTCCCTCCTGTGCTTGGCCACCACTTTCAGGAGGTACTGTTGCTGGACCTCGTCTTTGGTGATGATCGAGTTGAAGGAGGTGGCCAAGGCATTACCTCTCTCCGCCGCGTCGTTGACCACCTTCATCTGCGAGACGTTCCTCTTCATGTCCAGGAAGGTGGCCTCAGTCTCCCATGTCTCGGGACTCTTCTCCAAGAGGGTTCCCACTTCTTCCTCCCGTCCAGGAAGAATTGCTATCCAGGGTCCTTCTAGTCCTGGAGGTCACGAGGTCCTTCAGGTCAATGTCCGGGGAGAACCTCTTCCCGTCCAGTCGCATGAGGCCTTTTCTCTCACGTCTGAACAGGTTCCTGACCATGGCCTCCTTCTCCTCATTGCTGATTCTCTCGTCCATGAAGGACAGAGCCACAAGGTCCTCCGAGACGTACCAAAGGTGACGACGGAAGGCTTTGAGCGCCACCTCCGCCACCCCTGGTTTGGGGATCCCTCGAGAGAGGTCTCTCATGAACAGGAGGTCGTTGAGGGGAGCTCGTTGAGGGAGCATGGCCTCATTCCACTTTGTGGCGTTAAGGAGGGCCATGAAGAGGGAAATGTCCTCCATGGCCTGCAGCTCGTGAGCGGTCAGCTTTACTTGACCTCGGAAGAGGAAGACCTTCAGAGCGTAAATTCCCTTGGCCATCTACCTGGCTTGGTGGAAGGCACCTGGGGCCCGGAACCTGTAGTCTTTCCCGAGGTCTCCAAGAACAGGTACGAGAGCCAGAGGAGTTCTTCGTAGTCCTCCCTCGGGTGAGTGCCGCTCTCCAGAGCACTCTTCAGCTCGTGGAGGGCTCGCTCCCTGTGCTCTGAGAGCTCCCCGGTCAGAAGAGCATGGAGGCTATCCTTTTCCATGGCAGAGCTCCAAGAAGACTGGTCATTAAGCTCCAACGATCCCTAAATCGAACGAAGCGAGGGATGTTCGGTCCTCGGGAGGGTCCGTAGGAGCTCTTGAACACGTCCCCCATGACAACCACCAGCACGTGGTGTCGGCAGGCCACCCAGAGGAGCTCGCATCCAAGGCCTTCCTGGATCTTCACGCAGGCTCCTTCATACAGCCCCGTGTTTGATGCCGTCGTGTCGAACACCAAGCCCTGAACTCTGGTCTGCAACTGAGCCTCCGAGATCGCTTTGAGGACAGCCTCTCTCTGAGCCGTGCCTGTGCTGCGGGGTATCTTGGGGACTCCCAGGAGATGTTCCCTCCCCCCAGCCGTGACCAGGATGGCGATTCGGTCGACCTGGTCCTTGCCCGACAGGTCAGGAAGTAACTTCCCGTCCCAGTGGACAAGGACAGGAATCATTTCCGGAATGTTTATCGTTTCCGACTTGGCGATGGCCTCCCGATTCCTGATTCTATGGGGTCGGATGGTGCTGCGAGACAAGGAGAGACTCCCCAGGTCCTGTCCGGCTGCCGTTGCAAAGGCTCCCATCGTCCCCATCGCCACCCGGTCCAAGACCTTGAGCCGATCCAAGGTGGAGGTGATGTCCGCAGAGAGCAAGGCCGTGGATTTTGCTCCCTCGACTTTACTCCGTTGCGGGTGACTGGGACCGGTGAAGTCTACATCGCTGTCGTCTGTTTCCCCGGCAGCGGAGGACGAAGACGAGGTCAGGCGGTCAGACAGTACGACGGAGGTCATGGCTTCCTTCTCCTTCTTCGAGCGGTCCTTCCCCATCTCTTCTGCCCGCTCCCTCTCCTTCTTCCTCTCTTGGGCCTCAACTGTGACGCAGTCTAAGCCCGCCATGGACGAGGTCGCTCGGTCCTCCCGCTGGCTGCGAAGAAAGGCTTTGTCCTCCTCCACGGTCATCCGATCGAGGGCATCACTGCTTGCCACGTGGAAGAGGTCCTGCAGGTCCCCTTGAACATTTCCCCTTTCATCCGGGCGGTCTCGGATGCCCGCTTCCGATGTTTTTGGAGGAACTCGTACTTGGCCACCAGGCTGAGGAGCTTCTCCTTGGCGGTTCGGAGAGCGGAGGTCGGGATCCCGGCCCTCCCCCAGATCAAGAGGATCTGGGGGATTTATTCATAGAGGATTATTTCATTGAAGCAAAGTTGTTCAGCTGTATGACTTCTATATTTTGCATTCATCAGTTTTCCATTATCTCTTTTAACCAGTGAGAAATGGTTAATCTCCCTCTATCACCTCCTTGGCGGCCACGGGTTTGGTCTTCTTCTCGATTCCGTGATGGAAATAAACCTTGCGGAGCACCTGCCCTTTAGAGGGCAGCCTGGCACATGTTATCTCACATTCAGGGTGCCCAATAAGCCACGATGCACGCTCCCTTGTAGAAGTCATCATGCACCTGGGGGAAGAAAAAAAGTCAGGAACCAACGACGTGTACAGTAGCGGATCTGAAGCAATACTGTAAAGTACAGGAAGTTGATCCGGAAATTCAAGACTAAAACTAATCATATAATTATTTCAGGAATTCTCCCCAGACTAGGAGTAGGCCGACACTTTTACGATAAAGCGTTCAGCGCAAATAACCGACTAAGGTCTCTTTGTGCACAGGAGGATGTAGACTTCGCAAACTTATGGGATAATTTCTACGAGGATCCCATCCTGGTTGAGGATTCCATCCTGTTTGGGGATGACGGACTCCACCTCAGCCCCGTTGGCCATGCACGATTAGGACGTCTGCTAAATGACAAAGTTTCTTCTTACAGATCAAAAAACGACGAGCGGACGGCAGTAGCAGCATCACCTTAACCCCTTTCTTACCCCACAGCAACGCTGGGTCACGTCCCGTTTCCGCAAATACTAATCAAAGTAACTTAATCAAGCGCTCTGTAACAGTGGACCCTAGACACCCTGCCGATAAACCCTCACTCAATATTACCAAAACTATTAAGGAACTTAAATTACTCTACAGAAATGCCAGAAGCAATATTTTAAAGCGTAACGAATTATTAGCATATGTTGTTGCCGAAACGCCAATATCTTAGTATCATGAGATTTTGGGTCAACCGAAGATAAACATTTATTGCTGAAATAGCCTTCCGGTATGACATTCCTAATTGTCGCCGCTAAAGCAGGTGGGGGTGTCTTTCCCTTACATTAAAAAAAATTTGAAAAGAAATCAAAATCGAAAAAGAAAGCAAAGTCATTATGACTCATCTACAAAAAAGATTAAGTAAACGGTAATTTTGTAGCTTTTGGGGACATATTGCCTCCCAAATTTAATGGGGAGTAATTCCCTCCTGTAGACAATAAAGTCATTGTGAAAATAAAAACGATAAAATTATTTGGGGGAGTTTTAACCTACCTCGTATAAAACTGGAAAAATAATTCTGCTGATATAGTAGGGTCCTAGGGCGTTTCGCTTCACATTGGGTAAAGGGAAAGTTTTTGGGGGTTTATCGTAAGCATTTTGTCCCGCTAATCCGAAAATCGTAGTTGGGTCCTCGTTCGGTAGTTTTCGCGAAATTTGCAATTGGCAATTTTGGCAAAAAAATTGGCAATTACAAATTGCGAATGAGAACCAACTCGTAGAGACTCTTTTGGGGCAAAATTAAGTTTTAAGAGTGCAAAAAATGTTTTTAGTATCCGGGGTTTTGAAAGTTCGATTACTGAACTTAAGGGAAAATTAGAGAAAAGGGGAAAAAAATTGGGAAAAAAATAAAAGGAAAAATTTTTGGGCCCTTAAATTTCACACAAAAAGTCTAAAATTTTTCGGCTGTATTTTCTCAAAAAGGCACTACCGTTTTTAATAAAAAATGGTAATTTTTTCCTGACTGCCCCCTCATGGTCGATTTTATGAATACGGTTTAAATTTTGCAAAAAAAATTTAAAAATTTCATTGGCTAAAATTTTTAGAAATTAGTTTAAAAACCCGAAAATAAAATAAATTCATTTATTATTCGCACATTTTCCTTCCCAGGTCTCGCAAGAAATCGGTCATTTGGGGTGCAACTAACGGAGTTTGGGGCCCTTTCGCCCTCGGAGCCCAAGGGGATGTTCGGAGTATGGGGCCAAGGGGTTTCCCGAAGGCGAATTCGTAACCCCACGGGGAGGTCCTTAGAAGGGACGTTTGGTCGGGGCCCCGACAGTGTTTTTCTAAAACCCCCCCAAATTCCGAGGCATAGGGAGATGACAACAGGCCCTTTGCGGCGGGGGGCCCCCCACCCCGGCCCTTCAAGTAGAGAGAATGTTTTTTTTTTTCGAAAAAATCTTTCGACATAAAAAAATATTCTTGATTAGGGGTCTAGTGATTCAGGATGGGGAGCGCTAGTGCGGGCACTGATTTCCGGAAAAAACGTCGCAATGATGATAACATCAAACCGCAGTGGGGGGGGAGTGGAAAGCGGGGGCCCCTTTGGCCGCGGGGTTTTTAAGCTAAAAAACTTTTTTGAATACTTTTAAATTGAAGTTTCGAGAATATCTTTATTGCTAAAATTATTTTCATGATGGGTTTCCCTGAAAGTAATTCCCTTTGGTAGTTTTCCATTACATTCCCGACTAAAAAATAAAAGCTTTTATCCATCTCATTTCTAGGCCGCCACCCCGCCCCCCCGAGTCCCCCGCCGCGCCAGCGCTCCTACCCCCCGGGAAGGGAATGTTTTTCCTGCGGTGAGGAAAAAGCCAAAAACCCTCCCGGGGAGCACGCCCGGGATCCCAATCGAATCATTGAGCGGCCCAATGGAACGAATTCTGAGTGGAAAATCCAGTTTTTCCTCCCCGCCCTCACTCCGGGCTGCCCCGTAGCCAAAAGGGCTCTGGAGCATTCTGTCGTCAAAAAATTTTTGCGGACAGTGGCCCCACTAAACAAGAGCCGGGAAATGCCCCGTGATCGATTTTCGTGGAAGAGGTTGGAGAAGGGGGAGTGGATTTGGGTTCTCTCATGGGAGAAATAGACAGCATCAAGGAGCAGCAGGTGTTGGCGCTCACGCTGGGGGGATAAAGGAACTCCTCTCCCCCATGGTCCGGGGGGGATTTCAAAAACCCCAAGAACCTCCGAACCCGAACTGGTTCATCGGCGAGCAAGGAAAGAGGCCTGACAAACCATCGGACAATCGAGGACTAAAAGCTTGCTACACCCTGAAAGCTGCCAAAACCCTGCTGAAGAACCCTCAAAGAACCGAACGGGGAATTCGAAAAAGGGGGAAAATGGCCAAATTAACCTTCCCCCCCTCGTCAAGAGTTTTGCGCCCCGGGTCTCGGTGGGCGGAAAAACAATCCGCGAACGGGGAAAAGGGGGCCTCGATCGTCGGACAAGTCCTCATAAAAACATCTTGATTTTCAAAAACAAGCTCGACGGCACCCAAACTTCCCGAACCCCAGAACCCCTCTCCGGTGGGGAGGCGCTGGGCCCTTTTCCCGGAACGGGAGCAAAGAATGATTAAAATGTTCCACGGTGCCGGGCTGGCTATCTCATACTCCTCCCTTTTTCCCTCCCCCCGCGTCAAAACCTGCGACTCCTTTTTTCGGGCTTTTGCGATTGGGCCCCCGAGATGTGCATCACGACGGGAAAATGGGCATGAGGATGCAAAGGGGTAACACTAGATATTCGATTTTTTTCAAAATTTTGAAAGTCGCTATCGCAAGTAAAGGGTTTTTTTTTTTGGTTCTAATTGTTATTTTTCCAAAAAAACGCGGAGGAGACTCGGTTTCGTTGTTTTAAAATTTTTTGTTTTTGGATTAATACTCGGGTCCTTCGGGCGGAAAAAAACTTTTGCTTCACTTAGGGAAAAGGAATATTTTGAGGGCTTATCCCAAACCTTTTTCAGTTTTTAAAAACCTGTTCTACCAAATTGTACCCCCCCTTGCACAAATTCTTAAAATTAAAGTGTCCCAAAAACAAAAGTTTTTTATTTTAAAATTTTTTTTACTAAAAATTAAAATTTATTTTTTTTTATTAAAAACTCAGGGGTTTAAAGGGCCAAATTATTCCCTTTTTTATTTTTTTCCCAAATTTTTTTTAAAATTTTCTCTATTTCCTTTAGATCATAAACCAAAAGATACAACCACGGGGTACTCAATCATTTTTTGCCTCTAATGCTTTTTTTTGGAGTCCAAAAAGAGGCCTACGACGTCTGGTTCTCTTTTGCAAATTTTTAATGCCATTTTTTTTGCCAAATTGCCAAAATTGCAAATTGCGCGAAAACTTTCCGCTAACGAGTTTACCCAAACGGTTTTCGGATTCAGCGGCCCAAAAAGCTTAGGATAAGACCCTCAAAAAACTTCCTTTACCCAAGGGAAGCAAGCCTTTTTTCCGCCCCTTAGTGACCCGACAATGGAAGGTATAAATTTCTTATATGGTAACTAAATATATTTAAAACAGGGGGTCCGTGAGCCTAAAGGGATAAAAGTATCCCAAAATTTTTTTTTCCAAAACCCCATGATCTGATTTATTTCTGCGATATTGGGGAAAATTTGGCAAACATGATCCAGGTTTAATCAGATCGCATAATTGCAATGTAGACACACAGAAATCGGTTATTATTCCCCAAATTTTAAAAAGCAAAATTTCACGAAGTTCGCAGGGTACTAACGAAGTTGTTGGGGGGACCTACTAAACGGTATATCGCCCAAAACTGGTAAATTTTTCCAAATAAAATCCCAATCGGTGGGAAAATGTTCCCATGGGGGAAAAATTTTTAAAAAAAACAGACCCAGTTTGGTGACTAAAAGACCAAAAATCATTGGCAGAAAGCGCCGAGCGTAAAAGTTTACTGCGATCAAAAAGCGGGCTGCGATTTAAAAAAAGACGTAAAACGCTTGCAAAGGGCTAATAAAATCCCAAAAAGCGGATATGAGAAAAAAATTTAAAGGGGAAACCAAACAACCCCAAAAGGTTCTTCAAAATTCGAAGTAAAAAAAACGCAAAAACAAGTATTGGGGGGGCCCCTGAAAAATTTTAAAAATAAATCTTGGTAAAAGATAATAAAGGTAGCGTTCGCAAAATGATTTCTTTTATGCGGGAATTTTTTAAAAAAACAAAGCTCCTTACCAAACCAGTAAAATGTGCGGGCTCGATAGTGTAGATTGGTAATGGACGATAACAGTAGCAAAAATCAAAGTATTTTCAGAAAATTTAACCGCAAAATCCGTGGGGTGGACGAATCTCGTGCGACTACTTCCGAATTCATAGTCAAATTTCGCTCCCATTAAGATTATTCTCAAAAATCGCTAAAAGCAAAAAAATTTTTTAGTATGGGAAATTAGCTAAGTTTCATGATATTCAAGAAAGGGAGTAAAAGGGCCCCGCAGTATTTCACCCAATTAGAACGTCTTATTTTTAAAACTATTTCAGAAAATATTTCGGATAAAAACCTCTTTTTTCGATGAAAATAATTTAAACTAAAAATCCCCCTCATGGGTTTTTAAAAAAGAGACCGCTAACAACCTTTCGATTTTTTTTTCATTTATTCAAACTGGGACGCTAAAAATTCCTCGGAGTAAAATACCTTGATTTTTAAAAGCTTCGATACGTTCCCAATAACGACTTTTTACCAAAAAGGGCAAATGGCTTAGGGGAAAAATTATGTTCATGGTTTGGCGACTGGCTTTCAAATCGTAAACAACGGTAGTAATAAATGCGAGGCATCTGATTGGTTAGATGTCACTAGTGGGGTGGCCTCAGGGCTCGGTCTTGGGCCCTACTCTTTTTCTGATATATATCAATGATCTGGACTGCGGACTTGTATCTAAAATATCGAAATTTGCAGACGACACCAAAATTAGAGGGTAAAGCATATACTAGAGAAAACTGCGAACTCATACAAGTGATCTCGACAAACTATCAGATTGGAGTGATACATGGCTATTAAAAATTTAATTCCGATATATGTAAAATAATGATATAGGCAACGATAACCTCAAATATAACTATCAAATGCAAAAAATCGCTAACTGAATAAAAGCAGGAAAGATTTAGGTGTCATCATCAGTACGATCTAAAAACCCGTCTGCATTGCCTAGCTGCCAGTAAAAAGGCGAATATGATGCTAGGCTTCATTAACGCAACTTTGGAACATAAAACTCCGAAAGTAATGAACAATTAAACACGTCTTGGTTAGGCCGCACTTAGAATATGCCGTTCAATTCTGGTCCGCCCTTTTTCGTAAAAGATCAAGCCAATTGGAATCAGTGCAAAAAGAGCAGCCAACAAGTTCCCTCCTGCGAAATTCATCTTATGAAAGAGACTGGGGGAAACTTAAAATGTTTTTCCTTAAAGTACGTAGAATCCGTGGGGACTTGTAGAAAATTTTTAAAATCCTAAAAGGATTTTGATGTCATTAATCAAGAGAACCTATTCGAATTTCCTCAAGTTTACAACAAGAAATAATGGTTTAAAACTAAACGGTCAAACGTTGCATCACAGATCTCCGTAAACATATTTCAATGTTAGAGTCCCTGAACGATGGAACAAGTTACCAGCAATGTTGTTCGAAGCCAGCACAATAACTATATTTAAAACAGACTTGACGCGCACTGTAAAGTAAATGGGTATTGATAGTGCCTGTGAATTATATTTAGTCCCCGATCGATTAGTTGTAGGGTATGGTAGTTGTAGCAGGTATTTCATATCCTATCATTATCATCTTCAACAAACTTCCATGTTCCTATCTTCTTTAGGGACATGGATCATTTTCCAACTGTTTTCTTACATGTAGTTGATAGTCAGTTTGTAGTTTTAGCGATACCCCCGTCATGGGGCCAATAGGTCTCCTGGGTGTCTGTTATTCCTATGTAATCTTATGTAATCTCCCTCCTCCCCTCCTCCTCCTCCTCCTCCTCCTCCTCCTCCTTCTCCTCCTCCTCCTCTCCTCCTCCTCCTCCTCCTTTCCGCCCCTCCTCCTTCCAAAAAAAGTTTTCTCCACGCATATTAAAAGAACAAAGAACAAAAAAGTTAAAACCACTTTCCTCTTATTTAATAAGTCTTACTTTACGGGAATGTACCCTGCGAATGAAAACTAGCCAATGTCACCCCAAAATTTAAAAAGGAACAAGTCACAGTCCGGAAACTATCGCCAATCAGTTTAACATCAGTTCTGGAAATTAATGGATCTCATAAAAGAACAACAATCGTAAAGTTCTTGGAAGAAAATGAATATAAAAAATTTGCAACATGGATTCAGAAATAAAAGCTCATACCTCTCAACGTACTTGTTTTTGCATAGTATATTCAAAATGTACACAACAAAGGCAGTAGACGTATTTACCTCGATTTCCAAAAGCGTTTGACAAAGTTCCTCATAAGCGTCTCATTGGCAAAGTAAAAGCTCATGGTTTAACAGGCCATCTCTCAAATTGGATAGAAAACTGGCTGTCAATCGAAAACCCAAAGGGTGGTAATAAATGGAAATTCTTCTGACTGGACCAGTGTTAATAGTGGCGTTCCTCATGGATCAGTTCTCGGACCTATCCTGCTCTTAATATATATAAATGACATTGACGAGGGAATCACATGCAGGATATCGAAATTTGCTGATGACACAAAAATCACAAGCATTGCCTCTACGAATCTCAGCGCCAACTCATACAAAACGCCCTTAAACACGCTAACAGAATGGTCAAAAACATGGAAAATTAGTTTCAACCTTGACAAATGTCATGTACTTCATATCGGTAATAACAACCCTCATAAAAGTTACGTGATGAACGATTTCCAACAAACAAGTGTTGATAAGAAAAAGATTTAGGCGTTATAATCTCGAAAGATCTCAAACCGAATAACCAAATTAGAGGTAGTAAAAACTGCAAATAAATGGTGGCTTTATTGACGAACTTTCAGTTTCAAATCTGAAAAAGTGACGCACTCTTTTTAACTCGCTTGTTCGCCCCCCATCTAGAATACTGTGGGGCAGTTCTGGTCACCTTATTATAAAAAGGACAGAAAACTAGAAAAAATACAGCGCAGAGTAATCAAAATGATACCTAGATTGGGGTAATAAATCGTACGAAAATCGGCTCAAAGAACTTAACTTATTCCCATTAACAAACGAAGGATAAGAGGTGACCTCATCGAAGTCTTTTAAAATCTTCAAAGGATTTACGAACGTAGTTCCCCGAAATTTTTTTTCACGTAGACCGGTCAACCCAACTAGAACAACGGATTTAAAATAAGCAGGAAAACGGTTTGTAACGAACGAAGGGCAAAGTACTTCTTCACAAACCGTGTTGTAAACGTATGGAATGGGCTGGGCCCCCAGACGTAGTAAACCAAATACAATAGAATCATTTAAAAATCGCCTCGATAAATATTTCATATCAAATCCCCGGTTGTCACTGTTTATCTCGGAAAAATAAATTTATCTCGCGGGCCTCTGATGCTTACTCTCATTGCGTGAAATGATTGCGAGTTGCGTCTACACAACCCGTCCCACACGTCTCAAACAGCCCCGAGTAAACGCTCACTACTACAACTTTTGACCTGTGACGGGTTGTGGTTCAGTAAGGGCCCTGCCAGTTAGGGACCACCATCATGATTTATATACCAGGGGTCACTGCTGCAGGGGGCATTGAAGTTCACCTGACGTCTCCGTGGTCAGTTCACCTGACGTCTCCGTGGAGTGAGGTTGTGTTTGGTTGAGCTCTAGGGATAAAAATGGCTACGTCTGTGATGGAGAGTGTTGTGGAGGTGGAGAGAGAAGTGGTGTTGTGTGCTTCTACGGGGGTTGAGAGTGGTAGTGTGGTGGAGTGAAAGGAGGCTGAGGTGAGAAGGGTCGAGGGAAGAGTGTAGTGAAGGGGTGTGGAGAGCGCTTAAGACTATTGTGGAGGCGATCCAAGACCTGAAAAATGAGCTTTGCAAGTGAAGTGAACGAATTGAAAAGCGTTGTGATGAAGCAGGAAAATAGAGATACGTTCTCGTAAGTGTGGAGTGTGAGGTCAAAAGGAGGGNTTCCCTTTTTTTCCCTTTTTATGTAATGATCTCTACCATTTTATCACCGAGTGTTGGTTGAGTCATTCAATACGCCGATGATACTCAGTTCATAAATACTGGTACCATAGATAATATTCAGGAATTGATTAACAAAAGTGAACAAACTCTAACTAAAGCAAAATTGTATTTTCACACGAATGGTTTAATGTTGAATTCTAGCAAAACACAATGTATGTTTATTGGCACCCGGACACATGGCACAGATCCTAAGGGACACTCGTATCCAGGTTGATGACAGAACCATAGTGCCGAGCAGCTCCATAAAGAACCTCGGTTTATATTTCGACAACTGTATGCTATTCGATACACATATTACGTACATCTGTAGCGACTAAAGTAGTCACCCCTTTCAGTCTTTTCAAGTTTTCCGTTCTCTACCAGTGCGGTCCCTAAAGAGAACCAGCGTAGCACGTTGACTATTCTATTTTGTAGTTTTTATATTTTGTTATTGTCATTATCATGTTTATGCACTGTTTTCAGCTCATCAATGCAAGTAATTATATACAACGTGTCACCAGCAATGTATACTGGAAGTGTCTTTGGTGAAACTCGCAGTCTTGGTCGAGTTCCACAATTAACCTTTAAAATCACCATTTTTGAAACCAGAATTTCTGTATATGTATTCCAGATTTAATGCAATAAATTAGCCTGAACTGACAAAATGAGTATCCATCATTCCAGTTCAACCATAAGCTATGAACACTCCACCTAGTTACAAATGGTGACCCTGGAGTGTAGCTAATGGTTCCTAGGTTGGCTTAAACTGGTGCTGTACAGCACGGCATAGAAATGCAATTTCTATGCTTTGCTGGACACATGAGCACACTTCTCCTAGTAGTGGGACCTGCGTCTTCGGAAGCATTCGTCCCATTGCTCCTGCTGTATATTCCTAGCCTCCAGCTTCACTGGTGATCGCTAGGTTGAAAGCGGGATAGGGAGAATTACACTTCATACGTGTAGCCGCCACCTAGTCAGGTTTCCCACCCACACCCCGGCACCTTCTGTGCCTTCCTCAGGGCATTTTTGCCCTCAGACGCCTTACTGCGTCCTCAGCGGCCTATGCGCATTCAGCGCGGCCACTACCCCGCCAGGCGCCTCACTGCGTCCTCAGCAGCCTATGCGCATTCAGCGCGGCCACTGCCCCGTCAGATGCCTTACTGCGTCCTCAGGCCTATGCGCATTCAGCGCGGCTACTGCCCCTTCAGACGGCTCACCGCGTCCTCAGCGGCCTTATGCGTGTTTAGCGCGGGCCCTGCTTCCTCAGACGCCTCAGTGGCCTATGTGCACTCAGCGCAGCCATTCCACCCTCTGACGCCTCCTTGCGCCCTCAGCACGACCTCACGCGCATTCTGCGCAGCCCCACGGTGTTATTGAATCACTCCACGGCCGCCGCTCGCCGCCCTGTGGATTACTCATCGCCCTATGGATTACTCAACAGCCCTGCGGATTACTCAACCCTCAACTCCACAGTGTTAACGTGACTCACTCCACGGCCGCCGCTCGCCGCCCTATGGATTACTCAACAGCCCTGCGGATTACTCAACCCTCAACTCCACAGTGTTAACGTGACTCACTCCACGGCCGCCGCTCGCCGCCCTATGGATTACTCAACAGCCTGCGGATTCTCAACCCACAACCCACAGTGTTAACGTGACTCACTCCACGGCCGCCGCTCGCCGCCCTATGGATTACTCAACAGCCCTGCGGATTACTCAACCCTCAACTCCACAGTGTTAACGTGACTCACTCCACGGCCGCCGCTCGCCGCCCTATGGATTACTCACCACCCTGTGGATTACTCACCGCCCTGTGGATTACTCACCGCCCTGTGGATTACTCATCACCAGTGCTACTTGCGTAACCGTGTTTCGTTCCCTGAACAACTGGGACACCCGTCCAGTCCACACCTGCGCTTTCACTCAACTTCGCCATGCCTGACGACGACAACCTACCCACTGCAGCAGCAGTGACACTGAGAGCGCCACCTTTCTCTCCACTTAACCCGTCCATGTGGTTCGCTGTCCTGGAATGCGGATTCAAAGCATCCAAAATCACAAACAAGCTCACCCAGTTCACCCACGCCGCTAGTTTCCTGCCTCTCGACGTCCTTCCACAAGTTGCTGACGTAATCTCAACAGCTGCCACCTCCGCCACACCCTACGAAGACCTAAAAAAGTGCGTACTCTCAAGCCTCCAGTCTTCTACCGCCACCCGCCTTAAAGAACTTTTCTCCAAGGACGAGTTGGGTGACGAGAAACCGACAGACCTACTGCGTCGCATGAAGCTACTACTGGGTGACAAGTACAGCACTTTCGACCCAGAGTTGTTCAAACAGCTGTTTTACCAACGCCTGCCTACTGCTACACAGAACGTCCTTTTTTGCTCAAGGATAACCTAGCCCCGATGCCATCGCCAAGTTTGCAGACGACTTTGTGGCAACAGTTCCTACACACATGTCTCTTCAGTGTCCTCAGCTTCGACCCAGGACAACACTCAGCTCGCCTTGCTCACCCAGCTGGTATCCCAGCTCTCGACAGAGGTCACTTCTCACAAGAGGCAAATGCAGGACCACCAACGACCCCGCTCATCCACACCTCAGCAACGCCAGTACCGTCCACGGCCACCCACACCTCAACGCCGCCAGCAACGCTTCCGCTCGAGAAGCCCAGGACTCTGCTGGTACCACGACAACTTCGGCAGCAAAGCCTCAAAGTGCGACCCCCCCTGCTCGTACGCGGCATCAAACGAAAAAGGCGAGTACTAGTGCAGCGTACTTCTCGCCAAACCTCATCGCTGCTCCGCCTTCACGACAAACGCCCGCAACACAGCCGGCGTCAACACTGCCATGGCGGCAACACTACCACGCCCGCAACTCACAGCCGGCGGCACCACTGCCATGGCGGTAACACTGCCACGCCCGCAACACTGCCGGCGGCACCACTGCCATGGCGGTAACACTGCCACGCCCGCAACACTGCCGGCGGCACCACTGCCATGGCGGTAACACTGCCACGCCCGCAACACTGCCGGCGGCACCACTGCCATGGCGGTAACACTGCACGCCCGCAACTCACAGCCGGCGGCACCACTGCCATGGCGGTAAACACTGCCACGCCCGCAACACTGCCGGCGGCACCACTGCCATGGCGGTAACACTGCCACGCCCGCAACACTGCCGGCGGCACCACTGCCATGGCGGTAACACTGCCACGCCCGCACACAGCCGGCGGCACTACTGCCATGGCGGCAACACTGCCACGCCCGCGACTCACAGCCGGCGGCACCACTGCCATGGCGGCAACACTGCCACGCCCGCAACACCGCCACGCCTGCAACCCTGCCATGGCGGCAATACTGCCACGCCCGCACACAGCCGGCGGCACCACTGCCATGGCGGCAACACTGCCAAGCCAGCAACTGGTCACCACAGCCCTCCACGTCAACCCCGTCAAACCGGCATACCTGTTGGCCCCAGAGCAAGCCCACATCGCTACCATCACATCGCCAACACCCAGGCAACGCCGCTCTACCAAAGTCTCGTTCCTCCTCCCGTGTCACTAGGGGGGGGGGGTACTGTAGCGACTAAAGTAGTCACCCCATTCAGTCTTTTCAAGTTTTCCGTTTTCTATCAGTGCGATCCCTAAAGAGAACCAGCGTAGCACGTTGACTATTCTATTTTGTAGTTTTTATATTTTGTTATTGTCATTATCATGTTTATGCACTGTTTTCAGCTCATCAATGCAAGTAATTATATACAACGTGTCACCAGCAATGTATACTGGAAGTGTCTTTGGTGAAACTCGCAGTCTTGGTCGAGTTCCACAATTAACCTTTAAAATCACCATTTTTGAAACCAGAATTTCTGTATATGTATTCCAGATTTAATGCAATAAATTAGCCTGAACTGACAAAATGAGTATCCATCATTCCAGTTCAACCATAAGCTATGAACACTCCACCTAGTTACACATCTGTAAGAAGACTGTAGGGACTATACTGTACATAAATCGCATTAAAGATAACTTTGATAAGAACACAAGAATCACAGTGATAAAGTCTCTTGTTTTAAGCATAATACATTATGGGCTTAAGATCTGGGGAGTGCCAAGTGCAGCTCATTTGCAATGCATTCAGAAAATGCAGAACTTTACCGCAAATGTTGCACTGGGCGGCACAAAATTTGAACACGTAACGCCATACCTGAGAGAGCTCAATTGGCTAAAGGTAAAGGAAAGGTATAAGTACGAGCTTGGCCTTACTGTTTATAATATAATCTATAGAAGATTACCATGTTGGTTGTTCCCACTACCTATGGTAAGAGACACATAATGTCTACAAGACATCAGCACCAGCTGCACGTTCCCAAAACAAACACATACACAGGAGACAGGTCAGTGCTGGTGTCTGCACCTCAACTATGGAACAGTCTTCCTACTCATATTAAGAACACCAAATGTATGTCTACTTTTAAGAAGAAGCTTACAAGCTATCTTTTAATGCTTGACCATTAACTTTACTTGATGTTATTACATTTATATGATTACACCCCTTTGTATAACTATTTTATCAATTTACATTTTCTTACTTTTAAATGACAACATGCTTGTGTATGACTGTTTTTACTATTTATTATTTTATTTTATTTTATTTTATTTTATTTTATTTTATTTTATTTTATTTTATTATTTACTATTCCATGATTTTACTATTTTAATGTGCGTACACACTTGCGTGTTTTATTGTATGTTTAAGGTTTTACTGTGTTTTTGATATTCGCATTATTATATTATATAAGATGTACAAGAATAACCATTGTAAAATGGAAAATAAATTTGATTCTGATTCTGATTCTAATGGACAAAAATGCTTTACCAGAGAGAGAGAGAGAGAGAGAGAGAGAGAGGAGAGAGAGAGAGAGAGAGAGAGAGAGAGAGAGAGAGAGAGAAGAGAGAGAGAGAGAAGAGAGAGAGAGAGAGAGAGAGAGAAGAGAGAGAGAGAGAGAGAGAGAGAGCGGACGAGGAGAGAGAGGAGGAGAGAGAGAGAAGAGAGAGAGAGAGAGAGAGAGAGAGAGAGAGAGAGAGAGAGAAGAGAGGGAGAGAGAGGAGAGAGAGAGAGAGAGAGAGAGAGAGAGAGAGAGAGAGAGAGAGAGAGGAGAGAGAGAGAGAGAGAGAGAGAGAGAGAGAGAGAGGAGAGAGAGAGAGAGATGGAGAGAGAGAGAGAGAGAGATTGATACATTGATTGATTGATACATTTGATTGATACATTTATTGGGCCACTTTGTACATAACAAAACATAAAAAATAAAAAATAAGCACCCAAAGGGTCCTTTGGACCCAAAGGGCTCTTTAGGGGCCCTACAATTAAAATTTAAATGTAACCCGGGACGCATTTGTGGCCCATCCCCCACCAGGATTATTTGTTTAACAAACAATGAATCTCGGGAAAAAATAATATGAAAAATAAGAATAAAAAATAAAAGCAAAAATTTAGTAAAAAATAGAAATTTGTTTAAATGATATAGAAAATAATAAAAATTAATAATGTAATAATAATCCCAATGACCAATAGTAAAAAATTTAGAAATTTAATTTGGGAAAACCAAAATTTAAATAATAATAATAATAATAAAATTAAAATTTTAAAAAATAAAAAAATAAGAATTTAAAAATAAATAATAAAGAATAATACTTTTTTTTATAATGTAATGAAAATATTAATTTTTAAAAATGATAATAAAAATTAATAATAAAAATGTTTAATTAAAATTTGTAGGGGTTTAACTCGGGGCCAATGAAAAATTTCCTTATTTTTGCCCTTTTTATTTGCACCCCTTTAAATCATAGCGACTGGTAAACTCAAAAGGTTGGCCTGGGGGGGCCCCGAAACAATATATATGAAACACCACACAAACGAAACAATTTATAAAAACACTCACACCCCACAATTATCCTTTTAATAAGGGTTAAAAATTTATTAGATTACACGCTTTACACTACCCCCCAACCTGACCCTAAGATCACTTAATATTGACAAAAGTTGCGTAGGTCGGCGCCCCGGGGAAACCCCCAAACGCAGCTGCGTTTTTTGGGGACTATTTTCCTCCCTCCTCTTTTTTTTGGGGGCCTTTCATCTCGGAGCCCCTGCGGGCCCCCGGGCCCCGGGATCAAAAGGCTTTCCGTTTCCCTCCCAACACCGGTTTGCTCTGACGCAAAATTTCCCCCCGGGGGGGGCAATGGTGAATGACCAACCGCGATCACGCACATGGCGAGGCATACCGTCAACCTCAAACCTTTCTGGGGCGTTTACAATGCGTAAACCGGGTGCCCTCGAGGCTCCTGGATTTCCCGGCCCCTGCTGGGGTGGCGGACCCACACGCGATCCCCGGAGCTATGCGGTGCTGGTCTTTCCGCTGACGGGGTTTTTTTGGGTTTCCCTTTCCCCCCTCGTCGTCCCCGAGCGGGCCTCACCTCGTACCTAAAAATTTTTTTTGGGCAGGGGCGGATGAAAGGGGCTTTTCCCTGTGCATCACGTTGTAGCGGTAAACCGCCCCCCGCCACAGAACAATTTTTCCGCGCCAGTATAGTTTTCACCGTTCGATGGAAATCGTCTGATATACCCTTGTGACGGACATGGGCCAACCGGGATGGATTGCTAGGGCCCCCGCGATTGGGGAAAATCGCCGAACAAGGACTGGGGGAAGTGGTGGCGTTGTCATTTTGCAGTCTTTGGGCGCTCCTTGGTCCAAAAACACCCGGGTCCAGCTGCTCCCGGGGACGTGGCGGTTTTCTTGGGCCCTTGATGCCCCTCCCGGGGGCCCTAAAGCGATGGACCGCAATCTATAAGAGTAAGGGAATGTTGATTATTGACAGACAGATGTTCCCTACTGATTTTTGCCCCCCAAATTTTTTCCCAACCCCCCCCAACTCCCCTTTTTGCCATGTTTTTTCCCTGGGGGGACCCGGGGCGATGGACTGACAAATTCCCCGGCATTTCTTTAAAACATTTCCCTTTCCTGCTGCCGTTGAACCCGTGGGGGTAGATTTTTTTGGGAGAAATATACGGTTTCGCCTGATACCCGGGATGTTTCCCCTGGGCCCCTTTGGGCCCTTTGGGGATGGCCCGCTCAGGGGATTGGGGACGGCAGCTCCCAAGCCCGTGGTCACCCCTCTCCAAGGGCCCAACCCCCCCTTCGGCACCCGGAAATTTGGGGCCGGGCAAACTTTGTTCTCCGGGGGGAAGGGCACGAACCTTATTTTCTAAACTTAGGCCCTATTTTTCAAAGATGGGCCCCCAGCGTTTTCTAAAAAAAAGCCCCGGGGGATCAGCATTTTCGCTTGAGGCCCTTTGGGCTTTCCACCCCTTTCTTTCTTTTTACAAAAATGCCCCCTTTTACCCCAAAAAAATACACGGTTCCTGGGTTCATAATGGTTTTAAATTACTCATTTTCCCAAACAAGGGGGAGATTGCAAAACCCCTTGATGAAATGCATCCCGGGTCAGGGAAGGTTTATGTGAGGCACTCATTCCCCCTCGCAACCAGTGCGTCTTCTTTAAAGTCGCCGTTCCCCCTCTAAAAGTGCTCCCAAACGCGAGAGAATTTTCATCTACCCCAACGAATTTTTTATCCCCCTTTTACATCCCCCGGGGCCTCGGGCCGGGGTCTGATCTTTCACCCCCTTTAATGTTTTTTCGTCCCTAAAAACCCCAGCTTTGGGGGTCGGTGACCCCATTTTCCCTTCAAGGAAAGGTTTGGGGGGTGGGGGGGGGGCCGGGGTTGGGGACGCCTTTTTAGGGATGACCCCGCCACTCTCAGCCCGCCGCCACAGGCAGGGACCTTTTTTAAATGCCCGCCAGAGAGGGCCCGTCCGCCTCGTCAGCTCAGGCTGTCTGCGATGTTGTTGTTCCCCCTTCCAAAAAAAGGCCTCGGCGCCCCCCCCAAACTTTTTAAAGCCCAAAACATCTAGTCCTTGTGCCACCAAGGGTCGGGGAGGGTTTCAGATCAAGGGCCCTGTTCGCCTAGGGGATTCTCACCTTTCCCCTGCAGAGGGGCCCCACTTTTGTCCACTAGATTGTCCGCCGATACGGTGGGCTGGGGGGGAATTTAAATTTTCAAACCCCGCCCCGCACAGTGCTCAAAGGGCCTTTTTTTTTTAGGACGAGGGGGGGCGACGTTCACCCAAAGCCCAACCGTGTCCAGGCAGTTTCCCGGCCCTTCCTCGAAAAAACCCCCCCCCTTTGGGATGACCACAGCGGAAATGGTGGAAAATTTTTCAGGTTTGGCTTTAAAGCAAAAACCAGGAAAAGGAGACTCTCTGACCCCCTCCCGCGCCATTTTAATTTTTCCGCGCGAAAGTCCCCATTTGGCGGTTTTGCACAAACAAAATAAGATTTTAAATTTCGAAAGTCCATCATTTGGGGGTACTTTTTTCTTATTTTCGTTGCAAAAACAGCCCTCAGGGGAATAGTTCCCTCCCCACTGGGCCCCTGAACAACCCTTACTGTACGGAACCAGCCAAAAAACCTTTATCCAAATTTACAAAGTTCATTCTCGTATTTTGCCCGGGGGCCGCGAGGCACGCGATACTTTTTGAAAACCCGTTTCTCATTTGCGGTGGGGCCCCCTGCCCTTCCCCCTTCCATTCAAAAGGGCCCCGGTTTCGGGCTTTTTATTCCCTATGTCCACTCCAAAGTCCTTTTTCATCAAAGTTTCTCTGTAAGGGAGTTGGCCCCCCGTCCCCGAAAACCTTGATTTTCCCCGATACCAAAATTTAAAAAGTCGTCCCAAAAGAGCGCACTTTTACAAACCCCGCAAGGGATGTATACCCCTTCAACCCCCAAAAAAAGTCAAAACCCAAACCCGGGTGGGGTTTGAATTTACAAGCGCAAATCATCGTTACTGGGGTCCCGGAAACAGTTGGGGCCTGCAAACCCCACCCCCTCCCATACACTCAAACGCTCACCCCCTCATCGTAGTCATGCTAACGTTCACTTTCTTCCAACAGAGACGGGGGGGGTTACACGATGCCCCTCGTGCTGCCGGTTGACAAGGACGTCACATTTACCCCCTCAAAAAAAAACCAAAACCTCGGCAGGGGGCTCGTTACAGACAGTCCGGAGAGGACTCCCAGTGCTACCTCTCCCGAGCCTTTCCCCCCGGGCACGATGAAAAAGGGGGCCGAGTCCCTACAGCTAAAAACAACGACTTTGCTGGGGGGTTTCCCACGGCGCCCGCCGCAACACTACATTAATAATAAAACGTAATTTTTGTAGAAATAATAAAACAAAATTATAATAAAATAAATTTTGCTAATCTAAAAATTTTTAATAATAATAATAATAATAAATAAATGCACCTCCCAAAAAATTATAATGCGTCTTTAAAAATTTGCTCAAAAAAGATTTTAATAAATGTTTCCCTAGAATTAAAAAAATATAAAAATTATGGTAATCAAAATTGAAATTAGCTAAAAACATTTTTTTTGAGTTTTGTTTTGAGTCCACTCGGTTTTACGTTCCTTGCTTTTGGGGAAGTTGGTTCCAGTGTTTGGCCCTCGGAATAGGTTCTTTTTGGGGCTTACTTGTTCTACACAGTGGGGTTCTTAAAAAACTATTTATTCTTCTGTGTCCAAACGCATTTTACATTAAAATTACAATTTATTGGAAAAAAATGCAAGGCCCCGATAAAAAAAAGCATGTCTGTGGTTATAAAAATCTTGTAATTTTTAATAAATTTGGAGCTTTAAAGAGGGGTGAGGTGATTAGCTTTTGGCTGCGAAACTTAGCGTATCAACTTCTTCTGTTCAACAAAAAAAATCATGTATGTTTTATAACTCCTCCCCTAAAGAAAAAACAAAATAATAGATATGGATATGCTGTGAAAATATATTTTTTTTAAGACTGTCATTTTCACTGGTCTCTAATTATGTACTTATACCTGTTATTTTGACAAAATTTTTTTTTTAAGCATTTATATGGGTTTCCTTTTTAAAAAAGTTATCAATTATGCCCCCACCAAAAAACCCTTATTCATTAACTTGTTTTATAATTAGATTATAAATTTTTTTTATATTTACAGGGGTGTTTGGGGCTTTGGGGGATGTGAAATCTGAAATTTTGGGTTTTTACCTATAGGGTTTTTGTTTATTTGCATTTGACCCCTTTTTGCTATTGTTTTAAATTCTCGGTTATTGTAATTTTTTTAAAATTCTTTAACTTCCCCCCCGGTTTTGAAAAATTTTTGTGTCTTTCTGCAAAAAGTAAAAATTTTTAAAATTGGTGCTACTTTGTAATGTTTTTATATATATTAAAAAAAATAGGCGAAAATTGACCCTTTGTGGTATTTCCAAAAGGTTGAAATTTTTTAAAAGAAAATGTTTGGGGTTGTTGTTCAGAAATATTTTTTGCCCTTTTACTTAAAAAAAACTCTTAAACCTTTGTTCCGTACCTCAAAACTCCGTAAATTTTAATTTTTAATCAAATATTTAGGGAATGAAAAAATTTGTATCAAAAGCTTTTGTCAATTCAAAAAAGTTTGTTATCGGGTTTTGGCTTACTGTCAATGGGCTTCATAAATGTGTTGGATGCCCGGAGTTGCTAAACCCGGGGCTATAATTGGGTTTTAAACCTATGAGTTCAGATAATAAGAGTTTTTTTCATTAAAAAGTCCATGAATCTCAAAACCATAATTTTTTTTTTTAAAAAATTTTACTTTAAAACTTTTGGGAAAAAAATGATATAGGGGCTGGTTTTTGGGGAAGATTTATCACCTTTTTAAAAATGGGAAAAACCGGGCTACTTTGGGGCTGTTTTTTAAAAGCCCCTTTTTCAAATGATCCCGTTGATTTTGTGTTGTAAATATGGTGACACTATAATGCTGCATTTTTTTTTTATCTTTATTCTATGGGTTTTGTACCCTGGGGGAAATTTGGGTTTTGGTTTTTTTTTATTTGCTTATTTTTCCCGTAATGTTTTTGCCCTAAAAAAAAAAGAAAAAGGTGAGGATCAGGGAAAAATAATTTTTAAAAGAAATGGTTGAGATAAAAGAGAAAAGAGAGGGAGGAAGGGAGAATAAGGGAGAGAGGAGAGAGAGAGTAGAGAGAGGAGGAGAGAGGAGGGGAGGAAGAGAAGAAGAGAGGGGGAGAGGGGAGAGAGAGGGGAGAGAGAGAGAGAGGAGGAGGAGAGAGAGCGGAGAGAGAGAAAGGATAAAAAAGGAGAAAAAAGGGGAAGGAAGAGGGGAGAGGATAAGAGAGGGGGAAAAGAGAGAGGAGAGAGAAAAGAGAGAGAGAGCTTAAAAGGGGAGAGAGAGAGAGAAATAAGAGAGGGGGAGAGACAGGAGGGGGAAAAAAAGGGGAAAAGAGAAAAAGGGAGGAAAGGGCCCACCGGGGAATTTTTCAAAAATCCCCGGGGGGGAAAAGGGAAATTGGGATTTTCCCAAATTTTTTTGGAATATATACATTTTGTTTTTGGAAAAAAAAAATGGCTATAAAAAAAAATAATTTGTAAAACTGAGAGCAAGGTTTGACCATCCCGGTTGGGGTCCCTTATGGGTTGTGTGGGGTGTGTGTTTGGGTGTTGTGGGGTGGGGGTTGGTTGTGTGTTTTGTGTGTGTGGTGTGTTATTTCAGCGCGGTAGATCACTAGGGTTGAGGGGGTTTTTCCTCTAAAAAAAACAAACAAACCCAAAAAAGTGGTGTTTGTGTGTGTGTTTGTGGTGTGGGTGTGTGTGGTGTGTGTGTGTGTGTGTTGGTTGGGGTGTGTGTGTGTGTGTGTGTGTGTAAAAGCTTTTTTTGCCCAAAAATATTGTCGGTTTTAAATCCCATAATTAAGTATTTTTTTTTTTTACATTATTATATTCCCCATTGTTTTTAAGGGGTCAGAGAGGAGGAGAAGGGGAGGGAGAGAAGGAGAGAGAGGAGAGAGGGGGAGAGAGGGGAGAGAGAGAGAAGAGGAGAGCCGGGGGAGGGGAGGAAGAGAGAAGAGATAAAAGAAGAGGAAAAGATTAGAGAGAGGGGAGAGATAAAGAAAAGGGAGAAAAAAAAAGGGGGAACGAAAAGGGGAGATTTGGGGAGGGGGGAAAAATTTGGGCCCCCCTTTTGGGGAAAAACATCATCCCCGGGGAAGGGGGAGGGGGCATGGTCCGACTTTTGGTTTGGGGAAAGGGAAAGGGGGGTGGGGGAGTCAAAAAATAGAACAAGTTTTTTTGGAAAAAACCCCCCCCAAAAAGGAAAAAGGAAGGAGATGACCCGAGCCCCGGGTGAAAAAAGAAAATATCTTGGGGTAATGACTGTGTAAATGAATGATACACATTTGTTTAAAATCATGGTTGTATAAAAAAACCCTATTTCCGTTTTTTTTTAAAGCTTTTTACTGCAAAATATATACGGTTTTAAATTACTCTGCGTGAAAAACTTACGAAAATTTTTCAACCCTCAAACATCAAACACTTTCTCGGGTTTTTTTTTCGGGGGCCCACGACGGCGGGAAGGGGCACTCATGAAAAAACACTAGATGGCACCCTTTTGGGGGGACCATTATCAACTTCGCCCCTCGGTTTAAAATTTTTTTGTAATTTGTTCATTTTTGCCATACATGGCCAGAAGAAGACCCAAAAAGCCGACCCCTCCGAAAGCCCCTTTGACTTTCCCGAAAACATGGATGTAAAAAAGTAAATATTAAAAAGCCACCACAGTTTAAAAAAAAAGATACGTTTTTCCTGGCAACTTTTATTGTTAAACTAAGGGACTGGGATTTACGGGACTCAGGTAGACAAAAAAATGATCAGGGGACTAAACCACAAGAATTTTTTTTTAAAATTTTTTGATTACTTTTGTAAAAAAATTTCTTTAAAATTTTATTTTATCTCAAATTTTTTAAAGGTTTTTCTAAAAATGAGGAGGTTTTTTTCCTATTTTGCACTTTAGCTTAGGGTGGGGGTTTGTCCAAGGGGGTTTTTGTCCTGGGGGGTTTTTTTTCCCAAACCAAAGGGGGGTTTTTTCCTGGGGGTTTTTTTTTTTTTTTTTTTCCTGGACCCCGGGGGGGGATTCAAACTAGTTGTGTTTTTTAGGGGAGAGCGACGTTCCCATGTCCCGTCCCATTCAAAAATATTACATTCTTTTTAGTTTTAGTGGGCCAACCCCATCACCCCCCGGGGGGCCCCAGTCCAAATCCCTCCCCACCCGGGACCCTTCCCCCTGCTGGGTTTTGGGCAGGGGCTGGGGTTTTAAGGGAAAACCCCCCGGCTGGCTTCGCTTCCCCCCGGGGGTCGAACCCGGGAATTCTCGGTTGTGAGCCCCAGCGTGAAACCCCCCAAAACCCGGGGTTTTCCCCCCTTTGGGGATTGTATATTTGTGTGGGTTTATGTTTTGGTGGGGGCTGTGAGGTTTTTTTTTTTCCTTCCTTTCATCTCTCTCTCTCTCTTCTCCAAAATTTTTCCCCTCTAAACTCTCTCTCTTTTCTCTCCTTTTCTCTCTCTCTCTCTCCCCCTTCCCCTCTCTCTCTCTCCCTCTCTCTCTCCCCCTCTCTTTTCTCTCTCCCTTTTCCCCTCTCTCTCTCTCTCGCTCCTTTTCCCCTCCCCTTCCTTTCCCCTTTTTCCCCGGTTTTTGGGGCCTCTCCTGGGTTTTTTCCCAATTCTCTCCTAAATTTTACCTAAATTCCTGTTCCCATTTCCGGGGGCCTTAAAACTTCGTTGACCTCTTCCCTCCCCTTCAGTCCTTTTGGCTGTCCCCTCCTCCCCTCTCCTCCTCCCCCCTTTTTCCATCACCAAACCCTTTTACCCTTTCCGGGCCCAAAGGGTTTAAACCAATAAACCCGGTCCCTTCCTCTCCCGCAACCCCTTTCCTCCTATACCAAAAAAACTTCCCCCCCTCCCCTCCTCTTCCCCCCTTCCCCCTTTACCCCCCCACCGCCGCCGGGCCACCATTCTTTCCCCTTCCCTTTCCCCCTCGCCCGCCCTCCCCCTTTTTCCCCCTCCTCCTCCTTTTTTTCCTCCCCCCCCCCCCTCCTCTTTTTCTCCAAACCCAGGGGCCGCCGGTGGAGTTTTTCCCCCTTTGGGCCCCCCCCCCTTTTTTGTTTTTCAGGGCCAAGATCGGGGCCCAATTTTAAGGGGCTTGGGGAAATTTTTTAAGGCACCAATTTAAAAAAAACGACCCCAACCCCCTTCAATTGTTTAATTCCCCTGCAGGAACCCCCACGGACGGGGTTTCATTAGCGGATCAAAAAAATACAGGACCCAAATCATAAAATTGATTCGGGAAAATTTAAAAACAAAACTAAAAACAAACTCATTTTTTAGGGAAAAAGCTTACTGCCCCGACGGGGGATGGGCCAAACCTTTTTCATAAAGCGGGGTCAGGGTAAATAACCGAAAAAAAGGTCTCTTTTTGCCAGGGAAAAGTTGAAAGGGAAAATTTTTGGGATTTAAATTTTTCAGCCCATCCTGGTTGAGGATTCCATCCTGTCTGGGGATGACGGACTCCACCTCAGCCCCGTTGGTCATGCACGATTAGGACGTCTGCTAAATGATAGAGTTTCTTCATACATATCAAAAAACGGCAGTAGCCGTATCACCTAAACCCCTTTCTTACCCCACAGCAACGCTGGGTCACGTTCCGTTTCCACAAATACTAATCAAAGTAACTTAATTAAGCGCTCTGATATAGTGAACCCTAGATACCCTGCCGGTAAACCCTCACGCAAGGTTACCAAAGCTATTAAGGAACTTAAATTACTATACCCAAATCCAGGAGGCATTATTTTAAAGCGTAATGAATTATTGGCTTACTTTGTTTCCGAAACGCCAGATATCGTTAGTATCACTGAGAGTTGGTTGAACACCAAAGATATTATCTGAAATAAACATTCCAGGCTACAAGACATTATTATCAAGACAAATTATTTCAATGTTAGAGTCGTTGATCGATGGAACAAGTTACCAGCAAATGTTGTCGGAGCCAACACAATAACTACATTCAAAAACAGACTTGACGCGCACTGTAAATTAAATGGGTATTAATAGTGCGAATTCGTATCTAGTCCCCCGTATCGATTAGGTGTAGTGGTAGTGGTAGTTGTAGTTAGTATTTTTCATATCCTATCATTCTGCACTATGAAACTTCCATGTTCCTATCCTCTTTAGGGACATGGTATCATTTTCCAACTGTTTTCTTACAAGTAGTTGATAGTTAGTAGTATGTAGTTCAGCAGATACCCTCGCTATGGACCAATAGGTCTCCTGGTGTCTGTTACTCCTATGTAATCCTATGTAATCCTCCTCCTCTTCCTACCCCACAGCAAAGCTGGGTCACGTTCCGTTTCCGCAAATACTAATCAAAGTAGCTTAATCAAGCGCCCTGTTACAGTGGACCCTAGACACCCTGCCGGTAAACCCTCACGCAAGGTTACCAAAACCATTAAAGAACTTAAATTATTCTACACATATGCCAGAAGCATTATTTTAAAGCGTAACGAATTATTAGCATACGTTGTTGCCGAAACGCCATATATCGTTAGTATCACTGAGAGTTGGCTCAACACAAAAGATAAATACTTATTAGCTGAAATAGCCATTCCAGGCTATAAGACATTCCTAAATTGTCGTACGCACAAAGCAGGTGGAGGTGTCATTCTGTAAATTAAAGATAATTTGCAAGCAATCGAAATCGATAGAGTAAATCAAGATCATTACGACTCAGTCTACGCAAAGATTAAGCTTAACGGTAAACTGCTCACTATTTGGACAATATATCGTCCTCCTAAATCAATTGCGGAAGTAGTTTGCCTCCTGTATGACGAGATAAAGAAAGTTGTCAACAAGAAAAAGGATACAATTATATGTGGAGATTTTAACCTACCTCGTATAAACTGGAGTAATAATTCTGCTGGTAGAGCAGGTATGCGATTGGTTGATATGGTAAACTAAGCATATTTAAATCAGGTGGTCCGTGAACCTACAAGGGATAATAGTATCCTAGATATAGTTTTCACTACCGACATTGAACTGATTGATTATTGCGATATAGGTGAACATTTGGCAAACAGTAATCAAAGGTTAATCAAATGCGGCATAAATTGCAACGTAGACATCACAGAACATCGGTTATTAGTTCCCAACTATAATAAAGCATATTTCACAAAGATCAGCAGGGTACAGTCACTCCACATACTTCGCGAACACACAGGCCTCGAATCCTCTCCTTCCATTTCCTTTTCGTATTTTCCAATAAATAATTATCGTTCATATTCTCTTGACTCCCCCACCCCCTTCCTTCCCAATCAAAGCCTGGACCATGCATTCCTCCTCCTTCCCCTGGGATGGTGTTAATCCCACGGGGGGGCCATCTCTCCCTCCCTCGCCATCTCTCTCTCTCTTCCTTTTCTCTCTTCTCTCTCTCTCTCTTCTCCTCTCTCTCTCTCCTCTACTCTCTCTCTCTCTCTCTCTTTTCTCTCTCTCTCTCTCTCTTTTCTTCTCTCTCTCTCTCTTCTCTCTCTCTCTCCCCTCTCTCTCTCTCTCTCTTCTCTTCCTCTCCTCCTTCTCTTCCTTTCTCTCTCCATTCCTTCCTTCCTTCCTTTCCTTCCTTCCTTCTCTTCCTTTCTTCCTTCCCTTTCCTTCCTTTCTTCCTTCCATCCTTCCTTCTTCCTTCTCCTTCCTTTCCTTCCATCCCTCTCTTCCTACTTCCTTCTTTCCTCCTTCCTCCCTCTCTTCTCTTCCTTCCTTCTTTCTTCTTCTTCCTCTCTTCTTCCCTCCTCTCTCTCCTCTCCTTCCTCTCTCTCCTCTTCTCTCTCCTCTCTCTCTCTCTCTCTCTCCTCTCTCTCTCTCTCTCTCTCTCTCTCTCTCTCCTCTCTCTCTCTCTCTCTCTCTCTCCCTTCCTTCTCCTTCCCTCTCTTCCCTTCCTCCTTCCTTCCTTCCTCCTTCCTTCCTTCCTCCTTTTTCCTTCCTTTCCTTCCTTCCTTCCTTCCTTCCTTCATCCCTCCCTCTCTCCCTTCCTTCCTTCCTTCCTTCCTCCCTTATTTCCTTCCTTCCTTCTTTTTCTTCTTCCTTTCTTCCTTCCATCCCCTCTCTTCCTTCCTCTCTCTTTCTCTCTTTCTCTCTCTCTCTCTCTTCTCTCTCTCCTCTCTCTTCTTCTCTCTCTCTCTCTCTTCTCTCTCTCTCTCTCTCTCTCTCTCTCTCTCTCTTCTCCTCTCTCTCTCTTCTCTTCTCTCTCTCTCTCTCTCTCTTCTCTCTCTCTGACACTATCACACAATGAGGAATATCCATACATAATGTAAAATTAAAATACTTTAATTATAGATATGCCAAACAATTTTATTGGCTACATCATTCAACACACACACACACACACACACACACACACACACACCACACACACACACACACACACACACACACACCAACACACACACACACACACACACACACACACACATACATATATAATGGAATACACACCGGATTGGTCACACCTTGCTCTCAGTGTTACGAATATATTTTGCTATAGCCATTATTTTTTCCAAAAACAAAGAATATAAATATTTTAAAAGTTACTTCATCCTGTCTGATGGAGGAAGGACCCAGTTGAAGGGCTCAATGGAAGGAGGAAGGGAGGGAAAGAGGGAGGGAGGGAGGAGCTGTTAAATTGTCATTAGCTGTTGGTGCGGGATTTAAAACTATAATTACTCATCAGGGGAGCTATAAAGTCGGGAGGTTTGAAACAGGTGTGGCTACTTAGGGGGGGGTGGAGCGGGTCTCCAAGAGGAGACTGAGCAAACATTTGTAATCAAGGAAAAAAATTGAGAAATTGATGGGCTTGCCTCGCCCCAAAAACTTTTTTCGAAAAAATTTATGGGGCGTTGGAACTTTTAAACTAAGCGAAGTTAAATTGGGATTGAAACCTACTCCCCTGGTAAAAACGCTAAAAATTTTTTTTAATTTTTCCCCGAATAAACCCAATGGGTTGTTGAAAAATTTTTTCCTAGGGAAAAAAACGTTTCCCTAACATAAACAGACCCTTTTTGGATGACTAATAGACCAAAAAATCATCGGCAGTAAGAGCAGGCGATAAAGTTTACAAGCTACAAATGCGGACTGCGATTCTAGAGATTAAAATGACTTTAAAGCGTCGTTGCAAATGTTAATTAAGTTAAAAAGGAAGTGTAAAAAAAAATAGAAAAAGGAAATCCAAATAAAACCAAAAAAATTCCCCTTCAATACTTTTCGAAGAAAAAAAAACCCATAACTGTAGGGGCCACGACAGATAAGAAAACATCTTTTTAAATTAATAAGAGTTTTGCGTCCGTCTCAATGTTTCCCTTTAATGCGGTTTTTTTTTAAAGAAGAGAAGCCCATTACCAAAACCCATAAACATTTTTGGGACTCAAAAGTGATAGATTGGTAAAGGGGATAACAGTAGCAAAATTCAAAGTTTTGCAAAATTTTGATCCAGAAAAAATCCGTGGGGGTGGACAAATCTCCCCAAAGTTACTTCACAAATTTCCACAACTTTCGCCCCATTAAAGATTTTTTAAATAAATCGCTAAGGGCAAAATGTTCCTAGTATGTGGAAATTTGCAAATGTTACACCGATATTTAAGAAAGGGAGTAAGGTCCTCGCAAGCAACTATCGTCCAATTAGTCTAACGTCTGTAATTGTTAAACTATTTGATAAAATATTGCGGGATAAAATAGTGTCTTTTATTGATGAAAATAACTCAATATTAAACTCCCAGCATGGATTTTGTAATAAGAGATCCTGCTTAACAAACCTACTCGATTTTTTCAATGTCATTTATTCAAACTGGGACGCTAAAACTCCCTCGGATTATAATATACTACCTTGATTTTCAGAAAGCCTTCGATACAGTTCCCCATAAGCGACTTTTAACCAAGCTAAGGGTACATCGCTTAGGAGAGTAGTTATGTTCATGGATTGGCGATTGGCTTTCAAATCGTAAACAACGGGTAGTAATAAATGGCGAGGCATCTGATTGGTTAGATGTCACTAGTTGGGTGCCGCAGGGCTCGGTCTTGGGTCCTACTCTTTTTCTGATATATATCAATGACCTGGACTGCGGACTTGTATCTAAAATATCGGAATTTGAAGATGACACCAAATTAGGTGGAAAAGCATATACTAAAGAAAACTGCGAACTCATACAACGTGATCTAGACAAACTATCAGATTGGAGTGATAAATGGCTATTAAAATTATATTCTGATATATGTAAAGTTATTGACTCACGCTGTCACAGGCTCAAATTAAGTAGACACACCGTAACTTTGCCCTTTACTTAACATTAAATAGCCGTCACCACACACAGGTCGCTGGATCACAACCAAATAATACGTTGCCAAGGAAGACAAGGTAACGTGGAGGATATGTGCAGCAGCACCGAACCAGGAGGACGAGTCGAGGGTTGCTAAACCTCGTAATCCATGCAGGTAGACGAGGCGGCTGCCCAGGGAGTACGTGCGGTCCGTAGCTCCCTGTAATCCATACAGGTAGACGAGGAGGTTTATCAGGGCGTAGTCAGGTCCGTAGCTCCGTGAGTGCTGTGAGGAGTGTGAGTGCGGTTGCAGGAATATATTGCTGTCCCGGTCCATCCTCCTTATATACCCGACGGTCCACGTGACTCATGTGATGGGGCCGTGAAGAAGGTGGTGCCCCCTTGTGGTGGTGATTCATTGAACCACCTTGCTTCGAAGCTTCGGGGCACCACAGTACTCCCCCCCTCAGGCAAATCCACACGTTTGAATGGCGATCTGAGATAGAAACGGTCATGAGAGGTCGTGGTGATGAATGAGGCATACCTCTCTGGTTGGTAGGACAGTCTCTCACTCCTGGTGACTGTTCTTGGTCTCAGACGTTCAGAGGAAGGAATTTCATCATCGTTTGTCAGCTGTGTGTCATTGTGATCATCAGGAGGTGTAATAGGTATATTAGTTTGACCAGGAGTCTGTTTATAGGGAGCAACAGGGGGATAAGTGCGATGAGCCAGGCCAGGAGGCTGTTGTGGAAGTGTTCGAGTATATGGTGGCTTAGTGTGAGGGATAGGGTGAGGTAGGTACATCATGCTGTATATAAGCCGGCTTTAGACGATCCACAGAGACATTATCCTGGCGGCTTCCTCGACTTACAGTAAAGTACTTATCATGTCTAGATAGCACCTTGAAGGGACCGTCATACGGGCGATTAAGTAGACGGCGTCGGGCGTCATGTCGTATCCATACATACTCGGCACGCTCTAGATCACGCGGGACGTAGGAAGCATGTCTTGTAGGCTGGCGAGGTGCAATAGGAAACAACCTGGAAGTGATCTGACGGAGAGAGTCTAGAAACATGTGCTTGTCCATACCGTGCTCTTATCAACCCCTGCGTAGAACTCTAGCGGTAGGCGTAGGGTCTGGCCGATCGTAAGCTCTGCGGGACTGACTTTGAGATCTTCTTTAGTTGTAGTGCGAAGAACGAGCAGTACCAATGGCAAAGGGTCCACCCAGCAGTACGGATGAGGTTGAGCCTTAAGGGCGTCCTTGAGATGGCGATGAAAACGTTCAACCATTCCGTTAGCCTGTGGATGATAAGCAGTTGTGTGATGGTGAGTAGTGCCTAGAAAAGCTAGTAACTGTTGCCATAGATGATATTCAAACTGGGCCCCGCGGTCTGTGATGACCGTAGTAGGTGTACCAAAGTGAGAGACCCATCCTCAGAGGAATGCTAAAGCAGTCGATTCTGCAGAAATGTCCGGAATAGGCACTGCAGTAGTCCATCTAGTGAAACTATCGATACACGTTAAGATATACCTGTACCCTCTGGATGGAGACCAAGGTCCTACAATATTCACATGAACAGTCTGGAACCTGCATCTTGGTAAAGAAAAGGGTTGCAGCGGAGCCTTCACGTGGCGATGAACCTTCGATGCCTGACACGCGAGACACTGTTGAACCCAGGAACGAGCATCTGCTCGAATACGTGGCCATACCACTGTCCGAGTTAAGAGTCGCTGGGTAGCCTTGACTCAGGGTGCCTCATGTTGTGGAAGTGATTGAACACCATTCGTCGTTGAGATCTTGGGATGAATGGTCTGGCCTCTCCACATGACACGTCACACCATAGCTGAAGTGTTGTCCCAGCATTTAAAAGGGGACGTAACTGAAGTGACAATGGATCTCCCCTTGAACACGGCCATCTCTTCTTCTGTCTTTTGAGCAATAGCGATCTGTCGTATCAAGAGGCACTGGGTATTAATAAATATTATAGATGGAGCGGGAGAGGGCGGTCAAGCCACAGGGTTCTTAAACCCCGCCAACATGGCGGATGTCAGTCGTGAACTCCGAAATATAGGAAGCTGTCGCTGAACCCTTTGGAGTATTGCATCGGAACGGACGTGCATAAGCGAAAGTAAAAGGGGTTTTGTGATGACAGAAGAATGTAAAAACTGCCTGCCCTCTAGTAGGTGTTTGAAGTGCCGCACGGCCATGTATATCGCCAATAGGTCCCTATCATATGTACTGTACTTGACTTGGGTAGTAACGAGGCGCTGGGAGTAGAAACCAATAGGCGATACTTCACCTGTACTGATCAAGCTGAGCACTGCGCCGACCCGCAGTAGAAGAGGCGTCGGTAGTAAGAAAGACCTGTGCTTCAGGGTCTGGATAAGCAAGACGAGGAAGCCGTGCTATATCCTCCTTTATGGTAGTGAAAGCAGCTGCAGGGACTTTTTGACCACTTCGCGGGGCTGTCGATTTTGTGGGGAATACCTTCAGAAGGGCATGCAACGGGAGTACGTATCTGCTACTTCGGGGAGGAAACGGTGGTGTAAATTTACAATACCCAGAAACTCCCCGAGCTTTCCCTTTAAAAAGTTGGTTGTGGGGAAATGACGAATAGCAATACTTTATGTGGCAATGGAGTAATACCTTCTTTACTCACCCGAGTCCTAAAAAATCAAAATGCTTCCCCCCCCCAAATCACACTTCCTGGGATGGATTTGATATTATTGTCTCGAAGGCGTACTAAAAGTGTGAAGATGTGTGCGATGTTCCTCCCTTACTGCTGGATACCACTATAATTCATCAATATACACAGTGGCCCAAAAAAAGGTAGCGCAAGACATGGTCCATATAGCGTTGAAAGGTTTGTGCCGTATTCCGTAAACCAAAATTCCCTATACCTGAATTCGTACAGTTCCAAAAGGCGTAGTTATAGCTGTTTTGGGTAGTGCAGGGTGAACTGGATCTGATGGAAAGCTCTCACTAGGTCTATTTAAAAGATACTTTGTCTATTTAATTCAAAATGGAGATCCTGGGGTGTGGGTATAGGGTACTATCGGCACGGTAACCCTTGGTTCATTTCCTATAATCCCCACACGCACGCACTCCTTACCAGAAGGCTTGAGGAACCATATGGAGGAGGTAACGCCAAAGCTCTACGATGGTTGTTCGTTTTTCCTCCGTAGCAAGATCGACTCTACCTTCGCAGCTAGAGTCGGTCGTGATGCAAGGCCGTGGTTTAGCGTACCTTTGGTGGGCCTGTATCTCGATATGATTGGAAAAAATGTCATGGACAGTAGCTGATCGTCCCCTTGAGAGGCTCTGTTTAGAGTAGGAAATTCTTGAAGGTCTAAAAGTCTTTTATTATGAACGATGTGATCGGGGGCTCTCACACCTGGTCAACGGTACTACCCAATGGTGGTGTGTTGATGACTGCTGTCGTAAACAGCCGGTGCCCAGGGTCAACAAGCAGTCATTAATAAGTAATAAGTCGTATTTCCCTATGGGGTGAGTACTTCTGCAACTACAAAAAACCCATGGGAATTACCGGACAAACCGAATCCATCGTGATCCTCCTCTGTGCTATAAAGGGCGCAATTTGGTGTTCCGTTGGCTGCCAGAAGGTTCGAAACGCAGGTGGCGTACACTTGCGGTCATCCGGGTAGAGAGGAAGGCTGACGGATGCTCCTGTGGTCCACTAAAAACTCTTGCCATTTCAGTGGTCTCAATGCAATAGGCAGCTACCTAATATAACTATCAAATGGAAAATATTTTGTTAACTGAAGTACAACAGGAAAAAAAATAGGTGTCGTCAATAGTAATGATCTGAAAACCCGTACGCATTGCCTGGATGCCAGTAAGAAGGCGAATATGATGTTGGGCTTCATTTAAACGCATCTTTGAACATAAAACTCCGAAAGTAGTGATACGTTTATACACGTCTTTGGTTAGGCCACACTTTGAATATGCCGTTCAATTCTGGTTGCCTTATTTCATAAAAGGTCAAGCTAAATTGGAATCAGTTCAAAGAAGAGCAAAACCCAAAATAATTTCCATCTTGCGAAATTCATCTTATGAAGAGAGACTGCGGAAACTTAATATTTTTCCTTAAAAGGATTGTAGAATCAGTGGGGACTTGATAGAAACCTTAAGTCGTTAAGGACATAAGGGAACCCCTAGACCAAAACCAAAATAATAAAATTAAGGAACTACAAGATTTTTACCACATGGGTTGAACTTTCCCTTACAACCGGGACAAAAACATGTGGTAACCACACCCAGGGGGCAGGACAATCAAAAAATACAACAGTAAACCATTGAATTCCTCAAACAATTTTGGGGAAAGAATTTTAAGAATTGTTTTGTTAAAAAAATCCCTGCAAAAAATTTTGGTGTTTAAACAACCCTAAAGTAACGATGGCAAATTTTCCCCTCATCCCCCCGCGAGGGGCCTTTCTTTAATCTGATACACCAGGGGTTGGGCGAAACCAATTGTCCGGGTTTTCAAACATGGATCATTGGATTCCCTTGGTGAAACCCCTTGGGAAAACAACCTAAGGTGTTTGGCGGAGGAATGGGAAGATGACGGAGCCCCTGTCGTTGGTGTGCAGGCCGCGGGAGCCCAGGATGCCCTCCACCACCACCGTCTGTCGCACGTTGCCGATGTGTACGGTGGCCTGGAAGCCGCGGCCGATGCTGGTGGAGTGGTGCAGCACCTGGGTCCTGGCCTGGAAATAGAAGCAAGCCCTGGGCCGCGCCTCTGCACTCATCAGCTTCATGCTCTTGCGCAGGTACAGTTGGCGCCCCTCCAGGGACAGTGAGGCCGACTGCCCCGCACACACCACGCGTCACGGCACCTTGTTGCGGTGCAGTGACCCCACCGTCACCGGCACAAAGCTGCAGTTGTCCATGGGGTCCAGCAGCAGCGTGGTGCCCTGAGTGATGACGCCCTTGGTGAGCAGGCCGCCCACGATGATGCTGTGGTCCACGTGGAACACCTCGTCAATCTGGAACTCCGCCGGCTCCTGCTCCAGCTTCTCCCGCTCCTTGCTGCTCATCCTTGGCGCCAGCACAAACAGGAACTTCTTCAGCAGGCTCAGGCCGTCGCCCGTCACGCTGGAGGCACAGAAAATGGGCACCACGTTGCCCTCCAGGTGGTTACTACCCGCGGTGATGGCGTCATCCTCATTCTGCACGATCAGCGGCACCCGTTTGTATCCCGGCTGTGTGAGGGTCTGTGTGAGGTCTGTGATGGTGCGCTGGGTCTGCTGTGGCGAGGCAATGTCCGTCTTGGTGACCACGATAACGATGGGCACGTCAAGGGCTCGCGCCAGACTCAGGTGCTCCTCCGTCATGGGCGCCACTCCCGAGAAGGCACTGACCACCAGCACAGCATAGTGAGGTGAGTACCCAGACAGCCCAAACCCCGTGGTCTTAAGGTACTTCTGGTCGCCGGCGAGATTGATGAAGTTGATGATCTTGATGTACTGGCTGCTGATATCCTCATCGTCATAATCGCGGCTACGGGTGCAGGTTTGGTCGATGACGTTTCCCTGGGAGTCAAAGCCCATGAGTTGCAGGGAGATGGAGGAGGTCTTGCCCGAGCACACTTCATGGCGATGGCGGAACACGTTAAGACGCGCACACCCCCTCCCGTTGTCCAGCTCACTGCGCGTCAGTACCCCGAGCAGGGTTGACTTCCCCACGTCCGAGTTGCCCAAAACAGCAACTCGGAGCTCTATGCTGTATTGGTCATCAAAAGGATTTGATGTCATTAATCAAGAGAACCTATACGAGCCTTCTCCTTACGTGACAACAAGAAACAACGGTCTAAAACTGAATGGTCAACGTTGCAGCACAGATCTCCGTAAAAATTATTTCAATGTTAGAGTTGTTGATCGATGGAACAAATTTCCAGCAAATGTTGTCGAAGCCAGCACAATAACTTCATTTAAAAACAGACTTGACGCGTACCGTAAAGTAAATGGGTTTTGATATTGCCGTGCAAATTCATATTATAGTCCCCCGGATCGATTAGTGTTAGTGGTAGTTGTAGTTACCATACTTCATATCCTATCATTCTTCACTACGAAACTTCCATGTTCCTATCTTCTTTAGGGACATGGTATCATTTTCCAACTGTCCTCTTACATGTAGGTGATAGTTAGTAGTATGTAGTACAACATATACCCTAGTTATGAACCAATAGGTCTCTTGGTGTCTGTTATTCCTATGTATTCCTATGCATATGTATTCCTCCTCCTCCTCCTCTATGTAGTGTCTCTAAGGACTCTTCCACCGTCGCAAATTGCTTTCTTTTTGTCCTTTTCGTCCTCTATTTATTTTATTACTTCCTATTTATCTTTCTTAGGAGTAGTTTCTCAACAGAGTTATATACCAAATGTTTTGCTGCCTGGCTGACTACTAGCTGACTACTCTCTCTCTCTCTCTCTCTCTCTCTCTCTCTCTCTCTCTCTCTCCTTTTTCTCTCTCTCTCCTCTCTCTCTTCTCTCCTCTCTCTCTCTCTTCTCTCTCTCTCTCTCTCTCTCTCTCTCTCTCTCTCTCTCTCTCTCTCTCTCTCTCTCTCTCTCTCTCTCTATTAATCACAGGTGCTAAACCTTCCTCCCTCCCTCAAACGTTCCCCTTTTCAATTCCCACGCCCTTGTTTACCAAATGTTTGTTTCTGTCCCACAAAGTTCACCATCAACGTCTTCCCAAAGAAACTTCTCCTTCACGAAGACTCTCCTTTAACTATTTCCACCTTCGGCTTTCTCCTCCTTCACTGCCTCCAGATGCTTCCCACTTCACCCTCTCTCCCTTCCTCCTCTCAACTCCTCTTCCTCTTCCTCCTCTAAATTCCTCTTTCCTTTTCCCTCTAACCTCCTCTTCCTCTTCCAAACTCTTCTTTCCCTCCTTCTACTAAACTCCTTTTTCCCTTCCTCTTCTAAATTCCTTTTTCCCTTCCTCCTCTTCCTCATCTAAGCTCCTCTTCCTCTTCCTTTCCTAAATTCTTCTTGCCCTTCCTCCTATCAACTTCTCTTCCTCTTCCTCCTCTAAATTCCTCTTCCTCTTCCTCCTCTAAACTCCTCTTTCCCTTCCACCTCTAAACTCCTCTTCATCTTCTTCCTCTAAACTCCTCTTCCTCATCCTCCTACAAATTCCTCTTCCTCCTATAAATTCATCTTCCTCCTCTAAATTCCTCTTTCCCTTCCTCTTCAAAACTCATCTTCCTATTCCTCCTCTAAATTCCTCTTTCCTTTCCTCCTCTAAATTCCTATTCCTCCTCTTTCCCCTCTACCTCTTCCTCCTCTAAATTCCTCTTTCCCTTCCTCCTCTAAACTCCTCTTCCTCCTCTAAACTCCTGTTTCCCTTCCTTCTCTAAATTCCTCTTCCTCTTCCTCATTTCAACTCCTCCTCTTCTTCCTCCTGCTCTACATTCTCCTTTCTCCCTTCGTCAAGTTGCGTTGCAACATTAATCAAAGCATCGAACATTCAGCAACATTACTCAATTCTGACGAAATACAGCCTCGTTTCCACTTTCCTATCATATTTAATGTAATTTTTTTGATAGTCGCATGTGGTGCAGTTAATGCATAATCATTTTTATCATATTTGTTTTGATAATATATCGGAGTGTTGCACCTTTATGTTAGTGAGAGAGAGAGAGAGAGAGAGAGAGAGAGAGAGAGAGAGAGAGAGAGAGAGAGAGAGAGAGAGAGAGAATGAGAGAGAGAGAGAGAGACAGAAAAAATTACGCAATTGTGCCAGAAATGGTTGTGGGACAGAAAAAATCTCTCTCTCTCTCTCTCTCTCTCTCTCTCTCTCTCTCTCTCTCTCTCTCTCTCTCTCTCTCCTCTCTCTCTCTCTCTCTCTCTCTCTCTCTCTCTCTCTCTCTCTTCTTAACGACGTGCGATCTTTTGCTAACACTAAAGTGCAATCAAAGACATAAACAATAAGAGCAAATGGCGTAAAATCACGCAATGGATGAGCAGTTGTTACCAAGTTTTGCAATTTTTCTACTTACGTTATGTTTTTTTTTCACCGTCTGCTCTTACACGTTTCTCATTATCCATTCATGCTTGCCATTACGTTGCCTACTTTTCGTTCCCGCGTTTTCATTGTAGGTTGCAAGAACACATTTGCTAATTGTTGGCATTTGTAAACGACTCATTACTTTACTTTTACTTTGCTACTTAATCACATTCACTGCTATTTAGGAAGACAAAATAAACTGCTGATGATAAGCCAGATGAACTATCAATATGTCACAACACTCATCACACTGCATCGCAGTTAATTAAGTACTTAATAATCTCACCAACAACTCTGCACCACACTTAAACACCTCAAACTTCCTCCCGCACCTAACACACCTTTAACTCAATTAACTAAACTACCTAACTTAACGTACTGTAATAACTTGTTGAATGTTCCATTCTGGGGTTTGAGCACTGTTGTGGGTACGAGTGTTCTATTCAGGGGTTCGAATATTGTCATATTGTCATATAGTATCATACTAGTTTTGGTCAGGACTAGCTTAGGCCCCAGCGGCAGATGATCTCTAGCCACGTTTAGCTAACCTCCGCCTCCTGTACTCTGCAAATATACCTACAAGTACGGCTCTCTGGTTTGCACTTAAACCTGAATCTTGGAGTTATTACATTTGAGACGAGTGTAATAGATAATCAGGGCGTGTAGTTGTAGTGGACTGCGTGGTAATGAGAGCAGCCCGGGTGTAGCGACACGTGGTGTTGCAGGTAACGAGCGGGTAGCGGTAGGTAGCGTGGAGTAGTTCAAACAACGTCCTCTTCAAGGACGTGCCCTGGTGAGAGATATAAGTTAATTCCTTGTTGACGATGATAATGCAGGGATATAAGAATACTCGAGTCGCCGTTTGATATGTGTGTGTATTTGTGGAGGGAGGTCAAGACAAAGGCCTAAGCGGGCAAGGCCGCGAGGAGAGGCGCGACCTCTCTCAGGTAGTCGCTGTGGGTGAGTTGGGTTGAATCAGAGGCAAGCCGGCTGACTTGCAGGCTAACCTGGCTGCCCCGTAGATAAAAAAAATACAGGCGCCAAGCGCAGCGACAAAGTACTGGCGCCAAGCGCAGCCGGCGGTTGCCAGACTATCAACATTTAACATAAAACCATTACATTCTTGCCCCTCATGAAAAAGAAGAAGTTAGTCGCTGTGGGTGAGTGGGGTTGAGTCAGAGGCAAGCCGGCTGACCTGCAGGCTAACCTGGCTGCCCCGTAGATAAACAAAATACAGGCGTCAAGCGCAGCGACAAAGTACTGGCGCCAAGCGCAACCGGCGGTTGCCAGAATATCAACATTTAACATAACACCATTACACGAGGATAACCCAACATGGCGACCATTGGCAAAATCGAAGAATATAATCAAGAAACGGAGGTGTGGACACAATATGTGGAACGTCTGGAGCATTTCTTCGTAGCCAACGATATTGTGGAAGAAAAAAAGAAGAAAGCCACATTGTTAGCCGAGTGTGGGGCAAGAACCTACGAATTAATTCGGTCTTTGTGCCTACCTGTCAAGCCTGCCGATAAATCCTACAGTGACCTGTAGACACTCTTGGAGAATCACATGTGTCCGAAGCCATCAGTCATCATGAAACGATTCAAGTTCAACTCTCGTTTCAGGCAACCAAGTGAGTCTGTGTCGACTTTCATTGCTGGTCTCCGTAAGCTGGCTGAGCACTGTGAATACGGAGCTCAGTTGCCTGATATGCTTCGGGATCGTCTGGATTGCGGGATCGACGACAAGAAAATACATGCCAGATTGTTGGCAGACGGCGATTTGGACTTCCCGAAAGTAGAGGCAACGGCACTGGCGATGGAGGCAGCGGCGAGGGACACGCACGACTTACAACATGCAGGGGAGCAGCAGGCTCGTCACGTGAATAAGGTTCAGGAGTGGCGGAGTGAGGAGAGAAGTGAGGACAGTCAGCGAAAGCAGTTTGGCCCTCGGCATAAATGCTACAGGTGCGGGGGTCAGCATATGGCTCACGACTGTCGTTTTGTTCGCTCCACCTGTTACGTGTGTAGGAAAGTAGGGCATTTAGCAAAAGTGTGCCAAAGTAAAGAGAGGAAAAATAGTAAAATGCATAAAGTGGAGAAAAGTGAGGGTGATGAAGGCATTGGCAGTATAAATGTAGGAGACTATGCCATGTATAACGTGAGAATACCCCGTGAACCACCCGGAATTGTTCATCCAAGGTTAAACAAGACCTCAGTGTCTATGGAAGTTGATACTGGTGCTGCAGTATCAAATTTGAGTAAGAAGGCATATGATTGTAGTTGGAAAGGAATGTTGCAACCTGCTTTGAATACGTCTGATGTTGTGTTGCGTACTTATAGTGGTAAGATAATTAAGGTACTGAAGAAAGTGTATGTGGATGTAGAGTATAACTACCAGTTACGAACTCTTCATTGGTGGTAGTTGAAGGTGACGGACCTAACTTACTGGGCCGTAACTGGTTACGTCAAATCAAACTGAATTAGGGGGCCGTGTATAACTGTGAAACTAGTTGTGATAGTGTTATTCGGAAATTTACAAATGTTTTCAAAGAGACCTGGGTCTCGTTAAGGGCACAAAGGCTGTGATGCACGTGGCTAAGGACGCTCGACCCAGGTTTTTCAAGGCTCGTCCGTTACCTTACGCTTTGCGGGAAAAGGTCGAGATGGAGCTGGAACGACTGGTGAGTGACGGGGTAATTGAACCAGTGCAATTTTCTGAGTGGGCAGCGCCTATCGTTCTTATAGTGAAGGAAGACAAATCTATAAGGATTTGTGGTGACTATAAGATTACTGTCAACCAGGTAACTAAAGTAGGTAGTTACCCGATTCCAAAGATATAATATTGACTATCCAACCTGGCAGGAGGCAAGACTTTTTTTAAGCTGGACCTCTCGCACGCTTATTTACAACTAGTGTTGCATGCTGAATCTAGGAAGTACGTCACGATAAACACTCATAAGGGACTGTTCAGGTACAACCGATTACCTTACGGGATATCATTTGCGCCCGGGATTTTCCAACGGATGATGGAAAACTTGCTGCAAGGTATTCCCGAGTTGTAGTATATCTAGACGACATTCTAGTAACAGGAAAAACTGAGGAAGATCACATGTTTAACTTAATGGAAGTATTGAGACGTATGGATGAAGGTGGTGTGAAGTTAAAATTGAGCAAGTGTGTTTTCCAGGCACCTGAAGTCTGATCCAGGCACCTGATCTAGGCCATAAAATAAATGCAGAAGGATTGCACCCTACAGATGAGAAGTTTAGAGCCCTTTTGGATGCATGTACACCTAAAAACGTGACAGAGCTGAAATCGTATCTAGGACTGATAAATTATTATGGACGATTTGTGCAAAACCATTCAACTGTGTTTTCGCCCCTTTATAGGCTACTTCAGAAGGATGTTCTGTGGCAGTGGGGGCGCAGCGAACAACGGACCCTGTCGTCTTCCAAGCAAATGTTGGCGAGTTCCCAAATACTGGTGCACTACGACAAAGGCAAGCAACTCTTACTAACATGCGATGCCACCCACATGGGTTGGGGTGGTTCTTTCCCATCGCATGGGAACTGGGGAGGAAAGACCTATTGCATATGCATCACGGACCTTAAGTTCAGATGAACAAATGTATGCTCAAATAGAAAAGGGAGGCTTGGCAGTGGTTTTTGTGGTAAAGAGATTTCATAATTATTTATTTGGGCGTCATTTTGAGATTATTTCTGATCATCAACCCCTTAAGAGTTTGTTCAGGAAAAATCGCCCAGTACCTGTCATGGCTTCAAGTCACATACAACGCTGGGCACTTACCTTATCAGCGTATGATTACACCATCACACACAAACCTGGGAAACATATTGCACATGCTGATGCTCTCAGTCGTTTGCCTCTTCCAGAAGCTTCAAGGACTACACCAGTGCTGGGAGATGTGGCGTGTGTGTTAGAGCGTCTGGATAGTTCGCCAGTTACAGTGAAGGATCTCAGACGGTGGACGGAGAGGGATCCCACACTCTCCAAAGTAAGGATCCATGTCCTGTATGGGTGGCCTGAGGTCGTGATATTAGAAGCAGAGAAACCTTATTTTAGGAGGAAAGATGAGCTAAGTATACAAGATGGCGTGATATTATAGGGATCAAGAGTTGTGGTGCCGGACCCAGGAAGGAAGAGTGTGTTGGCTGAGCTGCATGAAATGCATCCGGGAGTATCACGTATGAAAGGTATTGCACGTAGTTATGTGTGGTGGCCAAAAATTGATCAAGAAATTGAAACAACAGTGCAGCAGTGTCAGCAGTCGAGAAATCTGCCTTTCGCAGCACCTCTTCAATCATGGGAATGGCCAGAGAAGCCATGGTCAAGGATACACTTAGATTACGCAGGACCATTTATGGGTTAAATGTTTCTGGTAGTTATTGATGCTCATTCTAAATGGATGAATGTTCACCCTATTAATTCTGCCACTTCATCAATTAACATTGATAAATTACAGGGGCATCACAAGATCTTCCGGAGACAGTAGTTACGGATAATGGTACGAATTTTGGCAGCGACGAATTCGAAGCATTTATGAAACAAAATGGTATTGTTCACATTAAAACATCTCCTTATCATCCAGCTTCAAACGGATTGGCCGAAAAGGCAGTGCACATTTTTTGAAAGCTCAATAGGGAAACTATCCGGTGGGTCAATTGAGTCGAGGGTAATGAAGTTTTTGTTACGCTATCGTGTTACTCCACAAACAGCTACAGGAGTTTCTCCTGCTAAACTTTTAAACGGAGGAAAATTAAGAACTTGTTTAGACCTGTTACGTCTAGATGAAAGGAAGGTGGTTTGTAAAAAGCAGGAATAACAGAAATACTATCATGATCGAACAGCAAAAACTCGTGAGTTGGGCGTGGGAGATAATGTCTATGTTGTTCATTTTAGTTCTGGTCCACAGGGGTTGCCTGGTATAATTGTTCAAGAATCCGGGTCAGTATCATTCAAGGTGGTGTTGATGGATGGCAGAACAGTGCGGCGTCATCAGGATCATGTTCGGAGAAGAGTCAAGCTTGAGGAAGAAGAGGATGACGTAGATTATGTGGTGGCACCCCCCTTGGTTGCTGTGGTTCCTTCAGCAGGGGTCACGGAGCACACATCATCACATTCGCATGACGTTACGCCATCGAATCGGGACGAGGTCGTGCCGTCAGAACCGAATGTGGAGTCGAGCCTGTCGCCCCTGGAAAAACCCGCGGGGGACGCGGAGCCACGACGTTTGGGGAGACTTAAGAAAAAACCGGATCGTGTTCAGATAGCTTGGGAATAGTTATAGTCTAGTAGAGTATTTCCGTATTTTTGTGAGGTAATTTGGATTGTTGTTTTGATATATTTTTGAAAATAAGTTACTGTGTTGGTTTTTAAAGGTGGAGGTATGTAATAACTTGTTGAATGTTCCATTCTGGGGTTCGAGTACTGTTGTGGGTACGAGTGTTCTATTCAGGGGCTCGAACATTGTCATGTAGTTTCATACTATTTTTGGTCAGGACTAGCTTAGGCCCCAGCGACAGATGATCTCTAGCCACGTTTAGCTAACCTCCGCCTCCTGTACTCTGCAAATATACCTACAAGTACGGCTCTCTGGTTTGCACTTAAACCTGAATCTTGAAGTTATTACACGTACCTAACGCGCCTCTGCATCTATCTTTCTTATTCTATTTAATACGCACTTACTGAGACAGTCTTCGGTTAAAGGTAAAGATGGGAGCATACGCTAAGCTGCGCTTGGCATTCGGTGCTCATCCCCGTGGCATTAACCCTTAGAGCCTGTGGTGGGTGAAGACCCGTTACCCCGGGACACAGGGCTAGTGTGACACCCAGTTTATCACAGTTACCTTCCCCAGGTTACCTCAGGTACCCATTTATCAACCCTGAAAGGAGGGAAGAACAGCTGTTTAGGCTGGTCACCGACTTGCCCTGGCCCGGATTCGAACCAGGGCCCGCAGATTCGTAGCCAGGCACGCTAACCTTTGCACCACGGAGGCGACAGTCTTCGGTTGACGTGTTCAAATATAACTTCCGAATACTATTAAGGTTGGGGACCCCGTGGCTCAGTAGTAAAGTGCTGGTGTTTAAAATCTAAGTGCATGAGTTCGAATCCACCCCAGGACATGACGAAATAATTATCATCTTTTTCTTCGCCACGCCATGCCGTCAGCCCTTCATACACACACTACAGACCACGGTTGGGGTCTGGTGGATGTGGAAAGAGGAAAAATTGGGGGATAGAGGAATAATTTTGATGTAGAAGGAGCGATGAAAGAAGAGGAAAAAGACGTAAGGTGGAAAGACAAGCGAAGAAAAAGAAGGAATAATAAGGAGAAGAAAGAGGTAAGGAAGTGCGATGGGCAGGGACGGCGAAGGACCTCTCGGCGGAGTCTAGAAGTCCTCCCTCACGCCCCGGCCATCCCCTGGGAACCCTCTCGGCGGAAACCTGGTGGTTCCTGACCCTGACTGTACCCGGCCACGTAGGTCCTGACACGCACAGACATGCCCGATTGCCACCACACGAAGGCAACGTAGAAGATAACTCACTGTTTCGTACGAGGTAGACAAAATTTTGACTTATTTTTGTCTCCAGCATCTCTGTCAGGTGGTCTCTTTGGGTACTCGTTTTTCACGGCTCTGTTTCTTGCTCCTCCTCCAGGCTGCCTCGGCCATCGCTTACCGTCTACCACCCTTGCCAGACGAGGCGTATTTTTCCCCTTTTTTTGACTCCTCCGTAATAACAAGTGTGTGTGTGGACAATGGCAGTCGGTAAATTCAGGTTGAAGACATTGTTTGTCAGAAAAACAATCAATTTTCCTGAGCAGGAAAGACAGAAAGAGACTCATGATCCTCGCAAAAAATAAAGAAAGTGGGAATCCACTTGGTCTTATTCGCTCCATTTTGCCGCAAATATCTTCTACAAATAATTTTTACTACCGTCCGCTATTTTCTTCACTACCACGTCTATTCTGGCTGTCCACAACCCTGGCAACTCAGGAACAAGGCATCCACGTGGGTCCGCAGATGATGGAAAAGAACAAGACTGGACAGAATGCCACAGAAACCATTAAAAGATTGAGTACACTATAGTAAATTTATTTGACGAGGCGAAACATTCCATTCTATCATAAGGTCTCATGCTTAAAATTATGCCTATGTTTACCTGATAATATGGTTAAATATGATAAAATACTGCTGAAATTTTGAAAAACGGTAGTAATACCTTCTCCTGGCATAAAATATCAGTCCGTAAGTAGCAAGGAGTCAGGATTTTGCACCATGTTAAAAAAAACAAGGTATAGAGTATAGTCCTCATATAAACAAAAACAAGCACGGTATCTCTGGACTGTCTCCTTAGTGTTTATTTAATTATCTCTCAACAGTGATACAATATTAGACAAGTGAGATATGACTTTATGTTTATGTGTGTTTAATGCCCAAAGATCATAAATTAATATAATACCAGATAAAATAGATAGAAAAATAATACAATTCGGAATAATATATAATACCAGGCCGAGAGAGTAGGAGAGGATAAATATTGTCACAAAGGGGCTGATCGTATATTCAAGAAAGGAAACTGGAGTTAAATCAAAAGCGTAGCAAGCAGGAAGGAATACACCAGATTGAAGGGTACGAAAGATAAAGAAAAATATATTATAGTTTATATGATGATAAAGAAAGCAGCATGACACAGCACACTACTAAACAACACAACGAGTGCCATAAACTTTACCTCTCTCTCTCTCTCTCTCTCTATCTATCTCTCTCTCTCTCTCTCTCTCTCTCTCTCTCTCTCTCTCTCTCTCCTCTCTCTCTCTCTCTCTCTCTCTCTCTCTCTCTCTCTCTCTCTCTCTCTCTCTCTCTCTCTCTCTCTCTCTCTCTCTCTCTCTCTCTCTCTCTCTCTCTCTCTCTCTCTCTCTCTCTCTCTCTCTCTCCTCATTTTCTGTCAATTATATGTATATTTGTCTTTATGCATAAGTCTATCTTTTACAAGTGTGTGTGTGTGTGTGTCCCTCTTTCTCTCTCTCTCTCTCTCTCTCTCTCTCTCTCTCTCCTCTCTCTCTCTCTCTCTCTCTCTCTCTCTCTCTCTCTCTCTCTCTCTCTCTCTCTCTCTCTCTCTCTCTCTCTCTCTCTCTCTCTCTCTCTCTCTCTCTCTCTCCCCCCTGTTTTTCCCTTCTTTTATCTATCTTTTATATCGCTTTATTACTGACACTTTTGTAATATCTCTTATCATAAAAAAACCATTCATAACACAATAACAAATAGCTTTAAAGAGGGAAGCTTAGCAATATAACATTATTAAATATCACAAAACACACAATATCCTCATAACACTACAGTACAAAACTGGAATCATAAGAAAGTAAAGAAAAAAACATCAAAAAAATCACAAACTCAAAAAATTTCTGATTAACAACAATTCAATATTCAAACTAACACCACAAAAACACAATATTGAAGAAAAAAATATCCCATCTATTTGTTTAACCCTAACTTTTTTATTACTTATTTACCCTAGAGGCCACAACTAAAAGTATAAGTCAAATTGAAAAAATATGATATCAACATTATATTTTCATCGCTAGTTTGGAACGCTTGATTTAATTTCCTAACAAGGGAAGGATCCAATCAAACGAGGTCCCTTTGGCTTGAGGCGAGTAAACACAATATGGAACTGACCAGGGGGAGGAGGAGGAGGAGGAGGAGGAGGAGGAGGAGGAGGAGGAGAAGCTGGTGGGAAAATTGGGCAAAGAGAAACTGGATAGGATAAAAGAGTCAGAAGGAGAAAGATGCCATAAAAAAGGATGCGAAAGATGAGAAAGGAGGAGGAGGAGGAGGAGGAGGAGGAGGAGGAGGAGGAGGAGGAGGAGGAGGAGGAGGAGGAGGAGGAGGAGGAGGAGGAGGAGGAGGAGAGGAAGTGGAGGAGGAGGACGAGGACGAGGACGAGGACGAGGACGAGGACGAGGACGAGGACGAGGACGAGGACGAGGACGAGGACGAAGACGAAGACGAAGACGAAGACGAAGACGAAGACGAAGACGAAGACGAAGACGAGGACGAGACGAGGACGAGGACGAGGACGAGGACGAGGACGAGGAGACTGGCAAGGGAAATTGGAAAAAGAGAAGCTGGATAGGATAGAGTAAGGAAGAGGAGCAATATGCAACGAAAGAGGATGCGCAAGGTGAAAAAAGTTAAGATAATAGGAGAAGGAGGAGGAGGAGGGGGCTGGCAGGGGATTTGGGAAAAGAGGAACTGGATTGGATGGAAGAGTAAGGAAGAGAAGAAAGATGCAACGAAAGAGGATGCGAAAGATGAGAAAGGAGAAGTGAAGAGAAGTGAATAGGATTTATGGTAAGAGGAAAGTTTGGGGGAAAGAGAGGAGTAATTATGATGTAAAAGGATGGACGATAGAATAGAGGACATAATGTGGAATAAGGCAAATTAAGAGAAAGTGGAAATAACGAGGGGAAGAAAGAGCAACGGAGAAGGGAGTAAGATGAAAAGGACAATAAAAGACAATAGAAGGACGATAGCAATAATAAAAAATAATAAAAAAGGCCGAAAAACTTTAAATATGGTAAGCGATTAAATTAAGGGAAGAGGAAGCGGAAAAAAAAATCTAACGCTGATAAATACGGAAGCGAACAACGAAGTTGAGGATGTAGAAGAGGAAGAGGAGAAGGAGAAAAAGGGTAATATGCAAGAAATCTCTTTCAAACTACATTAACAGGAGAGAAAGAAGGAGGAAGAGGAAAATGAGAAGGAGAGAAGACAGATGAGGAAGAGGAAAAAGAAGTAAAGGGTAATATCCAATAAATATGTCTCATACTATACCACCAGAACAGACACTTCACAAGACCCCCTGCTAAGTACCTTATCTCCCCAGCAAAGAAAGACAGCGAAAGGATATATTTAATTGGCCAACAAAACGATGTCTCTCTATACCCGATCAAAACTCATGACTGTCAAAGTATACGGTTTCATATTGTGTTTATGAAAGCATCTAACCCTTAACCGCAAAGACACTACATATTTATAAACGTTGCCCCTACAGGTTATATGTAAAAAAAAATTCATGCCTACGTAGTAAAATAAATAATATAATATAAATAAATAATATATATATATATGGTAACGAAATATATGAAATGTTTTTCGATGCATATTATATTATTGAAATGGTTATATGCATCATAAACAGACATGAAAATAGAGATGCAATACGTAAGGTTTAGATAAAATACATTAAAATATAGATCAAGCTTGATATATCATTGGTTGCAAAATATACAACAACAGCAAACTGAAAACCGTGGGTGCGTTGCCCTTATTGAGAAAAGCTGCTAAAACGTGCCTGCCGAGCTAAAGCCTTTCGTCTCTCTCTCTCTCTCTCTCTCTCTCTCTCTCTCTCTCTCTCTCTCTCTCTCTCTCTCTCTCTCTCTCTCTCTCTCTCTCACATGCACGCACGCACGCACGCACGCACGCACGCACGCACGCACGCACGCACGCACGCACGCACGCACGCACGCACGCACGCACGCACGCACACTCCGTAGTGTAGTGGTTAGCACGCTCGGTTCAAACCCAAGAAGTCCCGGGTTCGATCCCCGGGCGGAGCGGAAACATATGGGCTGTTTCCTTAAAACCCCACCCCCTGTCCACCCAGCAGTAAATGGGTACCGGGTGTCAGCCGGGGGTTTGTGACCCCCCTCCCGGGGTGGTGGCTTCGGCCTACACTAACCACTAAGGAAGAATGATAAAAATGTTAATATGGAGACGGGGCCATACGAGCGTTGCTCTGGCCATGTAAAATACAACTAGATGAATACAACTAGATGAATACACCCACCCACCCACCCACCCACACACACATACATATACACACAGCAGGCAAAGCGAAATTGTACCACATCACACGAGGGAAGAGGAATAGGAGGAGGAGGAAGGAGGAGGAGGAGGAAGAAAATGAAGAGGAGGAGGATGGAGAAAGAGGGAGACGAGGAAATATCAGATCACGTGTGCAAAAAGAACCCTTCATGACAGCGCAGGGAGAGAGAGGTACGTAAGGTCGACATCATAACAGTTCATCTTGCCAGTTGTCTCTTAATACCAACGAGGCGTCTGGTATTGTGAGTGCCTTAGGAATACGAACACGGGTGCGTCCATCGCCTGTCACCCATTACTCTCTGATTGCCTCTCTGGAGTAATACCAAGGCGGTGTTTTAATTCTAGTTCAGCAATCAGAGTCGCTGGTTTTGTTGCGTTAGACAGGGTTTTTATTTTTTTGCCGTTTTTAACTTCACAAATGACTGGTAAGGGGTAAAAATAAATAGAATTGTAGAATATTGGATTGCTAGATAGTGGAGAATTATAATAGTTCAAATATTGGAGTGTTAGATTTTGGAGAATGAAAATAGTTCGAATATTTGAGTGTTATAAATTAGAAAATTAGAATAGTTAGCATATTATATTGGAGTGTTAGATATTGGAAAATTTGAAAGTAAAAATTTTGGAGTGTTAGATATTGGAGAATTAGAATAGTTAGAATATTAAAGTGTTAGATAATATCTCTGTCACTTCTACCACCTGTTGTTGCATTTATATTTTTCTAACTAAAGGATATTATAAGTTTTTATATTTGTTATCTACCTCACATCTTTTTTCTTTTTTTCTTTTTTTACGCTGGTGTCACTTTGGTATATTGAATCTTCAGTTGTGTCTCTCACGTTTCCTGCCGTTATCGATTATTTATCTTTTGTTTTCGGATATTATAAGTTTTATATTTGTTATCTACCTCATATCTTTTATCTTTTTTTCTTTTTTTACGCTGGTGTCACCTTGGTATATTGAATCTTCAGTTGTGTCTCTCACGTTTCCTGCTGTTATCGATTATTTATCTATTTTTTTCGTATCACCAACTTCATTTTCGCGTATCGATCTTGTGGTCTGTACGTTTCCTGTCCCTTATCTTTTAAACAGTTACCCTTTACACCTCTCTCTCTCTCTCTCTCTCTCTCTCTCTCTCTCTCTCTCTCTCTCTCTCTCTCTCTCTCTCTCTCTCTCTCTCTCTCTCTCTTTCTTAATGTATTTTCTTCCAGTTTCATAATTTTATATAACTCCGTTTCTTCATTCACCTCTTTCTTTTCTCTCTTCACTTTCTTTCCTCACTTATCCTTGCCTTGTTTACGTAAACTAATCTCTCTCTCTCTCTCTCTCTCTCTCTCTCTCTCTCTCTCTCTCTCTCTCTCTCTCTCTCTCTCTCTCTCTCTCTCTCTCTCTCTCTCTCTCTCTCTCTCTCATTCCTCTCTACCATTCCTACTCTTCCTCTCTATCCCCACTCTCCTCTCTAATATTTCCTCAGTTCTCTTCAGCAATCCTTCATTTTTATTCGCTTTCACACTTCCCTCTTTCCCTCCTTTACTACCTTTTGAAGTATTGTGCATTGCCTGTGTGTGAGCCAGTGGCGTAGCTACAGGGGGAGCGGGGGGGCATGGGGGGCACGTGCCCATCCATGATAATCCGGTGCCCCCCCACTGGCCATGGCTGCCGTATTCTGTATAATGCTCTAATCCCACCACTGATCTGATCTTAGAATATACCCTTATACCCTTCTATGTGGCAGCAGAGTAGCCCCTGAGCTACGCTTGACTAGTGCCCCCCCAGGTGGCCCCTATTGATAGATACCTAGCTACGCCACTGCTCGCCATGACACTTTGTTACAGGTACACTACGGGATAATTACTCGTTAATTAAGCGTCAGAATTCTCGTTACTAACGCGAATGTCTGGTTGTTGCAGTTATACGCCACATTTCAAATCCTGAACTTTCTTTTTGTGATGTATAAGTCCACCTCAATACCTGAACTTACTATTAACTACGTCACTATCACATGTGTTTTATTTGTATATGCGTCGTAATCATCCCAATCTGAAAGTACGTGACGCCGTCATCGAGGAGGGAAGGGAGAGAGGAGAGGATAGGAGGGGGGGGTATAAGCCTCAAGAACCATGAGGGTGGAGGGAGGAGGCAGGGGGGGAATGGGGGGTTATGGCATCAAGAAATTCACTCTCTCAGTAACCTCATAGCCTTTCCTTCATCATAGCATGGTTCTCCATATACCGTACAAATTGCCATGAACAAACATAAATACCCTCACTCAGTCGTACACACACGATGAATGAAAGAAATATCACAGGGCAAACATGATGACACAAGATGGCTGGCTACTCACGGCAACAAGCGAAGCGGCTCAGTGGCCCCCCTGCACCTCAACTCCGGCCTGCTTCCTGCCTACACCCGGCCTGCCCGAAGCTTGCAGGTTCCCATGGTAGCTTAACACACCACAACACAAACGGTAACGCTCTAAATACGTTACAGAAAAAGCAAATAAGAGGTAAACGGCAGAGCACTCGTCCCGCGCTCCTACGCCATCTAACCGCTGCCAAGCCTCCAACCTCCTTCCTCCCTCCCGCTGAAGTTCATAAGGCAAGTACCAAACGTCTCGCAAAGCCTCGACACTTTAGTTTCATTTCAAAGTTTTCTCCTCAATTCTTGTACTGTGACTTGCTTAACTGGTGTTATCGTGAGCTTGAAGGCTCTATTTGATGACAGTAAACGTGCCAGATATATGTATACCTTGATTGTTGAAAAAACTACCATCCGTATTACTTCAATAATTAAATATGCTCCAATTGTTTAGAAGTGTCTCTGAGATGTATG
>JACEEZ010022137.1:55000-65797 GCA_016584305.1 Chionoecetes opilio
GAGAGAGAGAGAGAGGGGAGAGAGAGAGAGAGAGAGAGAGAGAGAGAAGAGAGAAGAAGAGAGAGAGATGAGAGAGAGAGAGAGAGAGAGAGAGAGAGAGAGAGAGGGAGGGAGAGAGAGGTTGGATGTACGATGAGAGATAGGCAAGAGCACTATGGGGCCAATAGGGGTGCATGTTTCGAGGAGGAGTGGGAGGGGAGGAAGAGGACGGGGAGGGGGAGGAGGGGGAGGGGGAGGGGGACAGTGGTGACCTTGTGATGTTGGTAGACGATTTAGCGGGGAGGAGAGAGGGAAGGATCGGGCCTGGCACCTCTCGAAAACATGGATTGGTAAGTAAGGGAAACTATAATGTTTGCGTGGGAATCACAATGAAGGTACCATCGAGAAAATCCTATGGTTTGTATCGAAACACACACACACACATTTCTGATTGTCGTTCGAAAGGATAGAAGGGAGCGAGAGAGAGAGAGAGCTAGAGAGAGAGTTTATAGAAAAAGAGAGAGAGATAAAAAAAAATCCCCAAATGGGACAAAAATTAGGAAAGGAAAAGGGGCCCCCTCTCTCCCCTCCGCCCGGGATTTAAATTTTGGGGAAAACCCTTAAAAAATTTTTCCCCCCCCATTCCTTCCCCTTCCCCCCCTTCATTCTCTTTTTCCCCCTCTCTCCCCTCTTTGGGCCTGGGGGTTTCCTCCCCTCCCCCTTTTTCCCCCTTTCTTCCCCCCCTCCCCTCTTCCCCCTTTTTTTTCCCCGGTGGTGTTTCCTTTCCCTCCCAAATTTTTTAAAATTTTTCCCAAAAAAATTTTTTAAAGCTCTTAAATTTCCCGAAATTTCCCCTTTTTTTTTTAAATTTTTCCCTTCCCCCAAAAAAATTCAACCAATTAAAACTGGAATTCAAAAAAAAATTTAAAACTTTAAAAATTTTGGGAAACTTTTTTTCAAAAATTTCACTAAAAAAAAATTTTTGGAAAATTTCGGTTTACTTAATTTTGGGAAAAGGGGGTTAAGGAAATTTAAACTTTTTAAATTTTTCAAGACAAAAAAGAATTTTTTAAAAAAGCCCTATAAAAAAAATTTTTCTAAAAAGTTATTAAAAAAAATCCGGCTGTTTTTAAATGGTTAAAAAAAAAAAAATTTAACCTAAAAATGGTTTTTTCCAAAAGTTAAAAAAAAACCCGCAAAATAGGAAAACCTAAATAAAAACTAAAAAATTTACATTTTTTAAAAAAACTTTTAAAAATAAATAAAAAGCAAAAATTCGAAAAAAATGAAAATTTTATTTATAAAAATTTTATTAAAAAAAAGGAAAAAATAAAGTAATGATTTTGCCCTCCGATATTGCAGGGGGCCCCTTCAAAAGTTTTAAACAGATATTGTTTCCCAATTTAGATAACAGCTCCCCCTTTCCGATTTTTCCCCATTTGATTTTTCTGAGGGGTAATTACCCAAACCATCAATAAATTTTTCCTCAATTACAAACCACAAGACTTTTGCAGCGTAAAAAAACCCCTTTAAAAACAAAATTTGTAATCCCCCATAAAATTTTGTCTTTTCCCCTTAAAAAGCTAAAAAAGAAAAAATAGCTGTTCCATTATCAATTTTTGTTAAACCGGGTCCTCAAAAAAAAGGAATTTTTCCTAAATTTTTTAAAAACAGAAACCCGTAACCCTATTTAAAAAAAAGGCCCAAAAGACAACAATTAAAAATTACGAAAAAATATCACTGAAAAGTATTTTACCCCAAAAATATTCGAAAAATTAATAAAAAAAATTTTTTAAAATTTTTTAACCAAAAAAATCTTTTATCAAAAAAAACAATTTGGTTTTTCGAAAAGGCCCTTAAAGTACCTTTAGTCCCTTTACCCCCCGTCCCCGGAAAACATCAAACTTTTCCCTTGGATGCTAAAACATCCCAATGCTCACTATTTTTTATAGACTTTCAAAAAGTTTTTGGGATACAGTGAAACATAAATATTTTACTAAAAAAATTTGAAACATTAGGGTATACGTGGCATCATACATGACTGGTTTGGGAAGACTATCTCACCGTAAACCCCAAAAGTAAAAAAGGTTTCAAAATTTGGCTTTTCAATACCCAACATTTTCAGTACGGATCCCTCAGGGTAGTGCCCCCCGGTTTCCCCATTTTTTCCCTTATCTATTAAATGACTCCCAAATGTTTTAAAAATTTTTAAAAAACAATACTTTTTGCTGTGACTCTACTTTATTCATTACGGTTTGCAGACCCACTTTCCTTGATAGAAACACCCAAACCCCAAGACCTAAAATTTTTTTTTAAAAAATGGTGTTTGGGTAATAGACTAACCGTCAATTTAAAAAAAAACAAATTATATGCTCTTTCCCAAAAAGGGGCGCCCCAAAAATTTTTCCCTATCTTTTAAATAAAAACAACAAGGGTAATCAACAGAACAAACCCAAAAAAAAAATTTACTAGGTGAAAATTTTAAATGAAAAATTTCCCTTTTAAAACCAAAACCATTAATAAATTTAAATTTTTAAATTGTCAAAAATCTTATCTTTTTTAATAAAATTAGAGCCCTTTATGCCTTAATTTATACTTAAAATTTCATAATCCCCAAGCATTGCCACATTTGAAATATTGTACTCCAGTCTGGTGAAACCCAAAATATCCCCTCATTTACTTCCCCTGTTCCGGTACAAAAGAAAAATTAATTAGGATAATTAAAAAATTCGGGCTACTTTGATCATACTCCCCCCTTTTTATTTAAAAATTAAACATCTTGAAATTATTTGACAAAAACCCAAATTCAGATTGGAATATAATATGCCCCAAATTAGTTACGGGTTTGGTAAATTATTTTAACTTGCTCCCTAAAACAAAAAACTCCCCCAAAACCCCGGCAACTGTAAACCCAACCCCTTTGTAACCCCCAAACCCCTTTAAACCCTGACATTTTTCCCAACACGGGAAGCCTCCCCTCTTTTCCCAAGATAGGGAAAAATATACCCGACTCTTTAAGCCCCAAAAACCAACATTATTTTTCTTTTAAAAAGGAAAATACAAAAAAGTATTTATTGTCCAATACTGCAAGTTTGTTCTAAAAATTTTTGGTCTTATTTTTTTTCAAATTTTTCCCAAATTTGTGGTCAGAATTTTAAATTTTTAGTCCCCAACCAATATTTTTTATTACATTCTCCCCAAATGAATTTTTGAGAAAATTTTTCTATGTATTTCCCCTTTTTTTTTTTTTGTTTTTTTTGTTTTTTTTACCTTTTTTTTTTTCTTTTCTTTTTTTTCTTTTTTTTATTTTAATTGCTACGGACGTCCTAGAAAAACTTTTGTAAACTACAGGATGCTGCCCAAATAGCCGTAGGGGGCTTCTTTATGGGCTGTTACAAAAATTTTTATAATATAACTATAAACTAGGGGTATTAGGGTTTAAGGAAAATTAAAGTTTTTAAGTGTTTAAAGTGTTTCCTTCAAAACATGCATTTGTTTTTTTTTTTCTTAGTGTTTTTTTTGTTTTCCATCGTGTTTTTACCCTTTGCTCTCTCTCTCTCTCCTCCCCCCTCTCTTTTCTCTCTTTTTCTGTCACACCCATAGCGGGCTTTGGCTAGGGGTTGGCTACGGAATAGGTGGGGGGGTTTTGGGGGTGTGATCTACCCTTGCCCCGCCGCTTTAAACCCCTTTTCTTCAACACATTTAACGGTCGATGGGTCTTAAACCCGTGTGCAAACTTCTCTGGAAAACCTACAGCTTCTTGCTGAACCCTTTAAAGGGAAATGCATGCATAGGGGAAAATATCGCAAAAAAAATAAAATCAGAAACCCCCAAAAATTCTTAAAGTACTATATTAATTTATTCTTGTGTTTACTGCTAAGGGGGTCAGCGCGGGGGAGGAGGTTTCCCCACTTGTGACGTCCCCGGGGCCGGGTTCCCGCCCTTCTGAAATCCTTAAGGGCTTTTTGGAATCTGGGAAAAATTTTTGGCAGATTTTGATTCGGTTTAAATTAAAAAAAGGGCCCTAAATGGATGAAAAAAGGGGACAACATATGAAAAAAGTTGATATACTCAATAATGGTAAAATTTTAAATTAAATTTAAAATGGGAATGAAAAAATGGTTTGGACATTATTTTTTAAAAAAAAGCAATAAAAAAAAGTCAATAATAAAAAACTGATTTTTAAAAAAAAAAAAGCTGGGGATTTTTAAAAAAACCCTCAATTTTTAAAAAAGACCATTTTAAAAAAATCTAAATTTTTTTAAAAAAACCTCAATATTAGAAATACCAATATTACAAATACTCAAAAAAAAAAAACCTCAATTTTAAAATAAACTCAATAAAAAAAAAATACTCCAAAAAAAAAAATCAATATTAAAAAAAACTCTTAAAAAAAAAAAGAAAAAAAAAAACTAAAATTTAAAAAATATTCATTAATAAAACTAAAAATATTTTAAATTTTAAATTTTAAAAATCACAATAAAAAAAACCCCCTGGGGTTTTTAAAAAGGGAATTTAAATATTAAAAAAATTTGAATAAAAATTACTAAATTTATTCAAAATACTCGTTTATTATTTTTTATTTTTTTTAAAAAATACTAAATTTTAAAAAATAGACTAATAGTAAAAAAACCCCTTATATTAAAAAAACTCAATATTAAAAAAAACTTTAAAAAAAAAAATAATATTTTAAAAAAAAAACCTTAAAAAAAAATTTCATTTTTAAATAAAACTCAAAAAAAAAAATCTCAATAGAAAAAAAACTATATATTAAAAAAGACAATTTTAAAAAAAAGCTCAGAGAATGCTCTTTAAAGGATAATGCTTTTTTTTGTTATTGTCAAATATGAAACTCACGGGGGTTTGGAAAGTGTTAGGGGCGGTGGTGGTTGGTGGTAGGGGTGGGGGTGGTGGTGGGGGGTGGTGGTGGTGGTTGGTGGGGGGGTGGGGGTGGGGTGGGGGGATGGTGGGGGGTGTGGAAGCAAAAATTTTGGGGCGCCAAAGTTCCCGGGTGTTCCGAGTGAATTTTCCAGAATTTTGGGCCCTTGTGAGAATTTATTTAATTTGGGATGCAACGGTGGCACTTTAAAGTGGGAAAAGGGAGAAGAAAAAAGGGGGGGGGGGCGTTTTTCCTTATCATTATTTATATAAACGCTGGGGGGAGGACTTTAAAAAGGGGTAAGAGGGAAAGAGAGGATTGTGCTTCAAAGACATCCCACGAAGCTATTTTGGAGGGGGGGGGTGGGGGGATAGAAAAATAAAAGTTAGGAGGAGGGAGAGTTAAAAAATAAGGGAAAGGGGTAGAGAAGGTTTTTCTTGATAGGAATACAAGGAATGAGGATGGAGGGAGAGGGGGGGAGTTTGGGGAAGGCATAATGGAGACGGGGGCCGTTTTTCCCGTTTCCCTCTGGCTTTTAATATCGGCCCGTGTATCAGGTTTAAAGTATTTTTCATCGTTTCCTTTAGCATAAACGTTCGATCCCCGCCTTGATGGATGGGCCCGGGGTTTGGGGGGAGGGGGGAGGAGGGCCCCCGGGTAGGGGGGGAGGGGAAGGGGAGGGGGGACGTCCCTTAAGGGCCGAGTGTGCTGCCTTGCAAAGACTTTTGCAAGAAGGGAAAAGGAGTGGGGGAAAACGGAATGAAACAGCTGCCTCGTCCCCTGCCCAAAAATTTAGGTTTTGTTTTTTAGAAAAACAACTTTAAAGGGCTGCGATGTGTTTTCCCTTTTTATTTACAAATACCAAAAAGCAACCATTAGTCACCTAAAACAGTAGAACTACCGTGAATTATTGTTTTTTATTATGATTTTACTTTAAAAAAATGGTAAAAATTTAAAAACCATAAAAAACTAAAAAATCAGATCCCTACATCTAACAATAATTTACCAAAAAGAAATTGCAAGTATTCATTGGAAACCAAAAAGCAACCCCTGGCTCAAAAATTGGTTTTTTCAAGACCTTCTCTTCTTTTCCTTTTCCTTTCTCCGCCCCTTATTCCCTCTCGCCCCCGTGTATTTTTCTTTAGTTCTTCTTTTCGTCCCTTCCTTTTCGTCCTTCTCCTTTCTTCAAAAAAAATTCTATTTTGGCCTCCTCCTCCCTGCTAAAAATTTTTTTCAAGGGGTCTCTCTCTCTCTCTCTTTTCTCCCCCTTCTCTCTCTCTCTCTCTTCTCTCCTCCCTCTTCTCTTCTCTCTTCTCCTCTCTCTTTTCTCTCCTCCTTTTCCCTCCTCTCTTTTCCCCTTTTCTCTCTCTCTCCACGCATTCCCTTTTTTTTTTTTTTCCCTTTCCCCAGTTTCGTGTTTTATTTTTGGATTTTTTTTTTGGAAAAGACCCCAAAATAATCACACTAACCCCCCCCGGATCAGTCCCCCATGGGAAAACTCCTCGGGGCGTGTTTTTTCTCTTCAATCCAAGGGTCGGAAAAAACCTTAATTTTCGGAAAAAATTTTTGGGCCTGTTTAAACAAGGAGAGTGAAGTGAAGGGGGTTTTTCATTTTTGTGGGGGTGGGGAGAAAAAAAAAAAAAAAAAAAAAAAAAAAAAGGCAGGGAGAAAAAGAGCGAAGGGAGATTTTTTTCCAAAAAAAGTGGATTGGGAAAAAAACAAAAAAGGGTTTGGTTTGACCGGGTAGAAAAAAGTTTGGGAAAAAGGGGAAAAAATTTTTTAAAAGGGAAAGGGTCGGAAGGGGGGGAGGAAAAAAAAGCTGTGTTTAAAAAAATTTTTTTGAAGAAATCAATTGAAATGAAAAGGAAAAAAAGTTAAGGGGAAAAGGGGGAAAAAACCGTTAAAATGGACTTTTATTGCGGTTTTTAAAAAAAAAAAGTAAACCCAAAAAATACAGAAAAAGAAGAAAATAGAGAAAAAAAAAATATAGAGAAAAAAATATATAGAAAAAAAAATAGAGTGGGAAAATATTGAAAAAAACCATTACAGAGGAGGAGAATGAAGAAAAGGAGAAGGAAAAAGGGAAAGGGAAAAAGGAGTTTTCCCGGGGAAAATTTATATAAGGAAACACTAAAAAACACCATTGAAACAAAAAAAATTTTTAATTTTAGACATATAATTTGGGGGCCAAAAAAATTTGATTAAGATAATGACTTTAAGGGGAAAACATTACTGGGGAAAAAAGATAATCTGATTCCAAGGAAAGAAAAAGAGTAAAAGAGGTAAAAATTTTTAAAAGGCGGTTGGGAAGACTTTAAAAGGAAAATTGTATATAGGAAAAAGAATTTAAAATAGGGGCAAGGGAAATAAAAAGCAGAAAAACCGGAAAAGAAGGAAACCCCCTTATGGGAGGGGGAAAAAAGGGGAAAAGAAGCCTTTTTTAAATAATTTAAAAAAGGGTGTGGCCCCTGGGGGAGGAAAAGGGGAGAAGGAAGAGAGAGGGGAGAGAGAGAGGGGAGAGGAAGAGAGAGAGAGGGGTAGAGGAAGGGAGGGGGAGAGAGAGAGAGAGAGAAGGAGAGGAGAGGGGGAGGGGAGAAGAGAGAGAGAAGGGGAGAAAGAGATAGGGGAGGGGAGGGGAACGGGGAAAGAGAGAGGGGATAAAAAGAGAGAGGGAAATAAAAAAAAATTTTAAAAAAAAGGGTTTTTGGTTTTGAGATAAAAATTTTGGGTTTTTTCAAGAAAAAAAAAATATACTTTTGGGTTTGGGGTGTAAATATCTTTTTTTGGGGGTTTATATTTTTCTTTAGGGGTGCAATAGTTGCCAATTGGGGTTTAAAAAAACAATCATGTGAAAAATTTTCAAAAATTGAAGCATTACTTTATCCCAACCCCCAGCGATTTTTTAAAATATGGCAAATTTAATGTTTTAACGATGGCCTTGCCCATCATGAGTCATCCATGATGCTGGTCTTTCATGCATGTTTATGCAAATAATTCACAGCTTAGTTTGCAGTAGACTGTTTAATTGCAATTTTATTGCAATTTTATTGCAATTTTATAATAATTAGGTTTTTTTCAGGATGGCAACTATTACGAGGGAGAAGGCGGCATGTTTGATTTTTGGCGCACCACGCGAGATACCCAAAAATGTTCTTCCCACCTACGCTGATATTATGAAGGCTTACATCCATACAAGACAACAGCTGACAACAATGAATAACAAATATCCACCGTTCACCGGAGTATCAGAAAAAGTTTGCGTTGATGTTGAACTTTTTTGGGGAGAAAGCGTCTCTTCCGACCGTGACGCACGACGAGTGATTGAAACGCTCGGGACCGTACAACGAAAAATACAAGAAGATCTTGAAGCCATACAAGGCTCGGAAGGACAACGGCAACTACAAGCAACAACTTGAGCAGTTCAGAGAAGACGCAGATAAGCTCTTCGACATTAGCAAATGCAAATGTGTAGATTTCGTTGTGAGCTGTAAGTGCAAAAGAGCGGACAAAGTACCACTCAAAGAAAGAAAGTTTCTAGAGGACCAAAGAGGAGCCAGAAAGATTATTATAGGAGGCATCGTTTGATGGAAACAAAAAAAGGGCTACATAATAGATATCCAGGAAAGAGAGTGAATCGAGAAGAGACAGCATTCATCAAGAAGAATGGAAGCAGCAATTCAATTATGGAAGCTACAACGAGGAAGACAAGGACGACGACACCGACAACAGCGCCGAAGAACACACCCGATCTAAGACACGCTGTAAACCTGATCTATCGACATCGTAGAGTAAACGACAATGAATGACGATGACTGTACGATTACCATCTTTGACTAAAGCGTGCGATAGAACGGGCGTCTCAGATCGAGCAGCAGCCGTTATTGCCTCAGCTGTGCTACAAGACATAGGAATTGTGTCTCCAAAGGACACCTCCAAAGTCATTGATCGTAGTAAAATTCGGCGAGAAAGAAGTAGGACTCGTCAAGAACTGACAAAACTAGGCAGCAGTATGACAGACTTGCCTGGATTGTACTTTGACAGTCGAAAGGATAGAACGATGAAAAACGTACGAGACGCCGCAAGACATGGCCAACGGGACAGAGATATAGAAGAGCACGTCAGCATTATTTTTGAACCAGGTTCATCATACTTTGGCCACGTGACGCCGTCAAGTGGATCAAGCAAGGCGATTTCCAAAGTAATCTTTGAATGCTTGGCTGCGCAAAGTGTAGATCTCGACAATGTGAAAGTCGTAGGATGCGACGGAACCGCTGTCAACACTGGACATAATGGCGTAGTTATTCGGCAGCTTGAGGAATTACTACAAAAACCGCTGCAATGGCTCGTGTGCCTATTACATGCTAACGAGCTCCCCCTGCGACATCTGTTTCAGCATTTAGATGGAGTAACTACAGGACCCAAGTGCTTATCAGGACCGATAGGAAAATATCTCACATCATGCACGGAACTCCATATAACATCGTATGAACCTATATCGCTATTACAGCCACTGCTGCATGTTGACGTGAAGGACCTGAGCACTGACCAGCAGTACCTGTGGCAGATATGTCAAGCTGTCAGTGAAGGACACTGTCCCTGTGATCTAGCATTTCAAAAACTGGGACCATTGAACCACTCGCGATGGTTGACAACTGCTAACAGAATCCTCCGCCTCTATGTTGGCCTTGATGCACCATCCAACATTATTAAAACTCTCGTCACATTCGTCATCCGGGTCTACGCCCCAACATGGTTCGCTATCAAGACGCAGCCATCATGCAAAGATGGAGCCAAACATCTGCACGGGATGATGGTGAGGACACGGTACCTCAGCTCCTCTCTCAAGAAAGTCGTCGACCCGGTGATTTGGCGGAACGGCTTCTGCGGACACCCCGAGAACGTGCTATTAGCCATGGTCACATATGAGCGACCACATATAAGGGAACTTGGACTCAGAAAAATCATGAAGGCAAGATCACATGTGTCTGCAAACAAAATCCGAAGATTTCGAGTGGCCAGGACATACCAGGAATACCAGGACATGGTCGATTGGCAGACTTTGATCGTGACGGAGCCTCCTGTTACGATGGATATGACGGACAACGAATAAAAGGACATGATCTCTGCTCAAATTTCACCACGTGTCCTCTTCCCTCGTTTCCCTTGTCACACACAGGTGGTGGAAAGATGCGTGAAGCTAGTTACCGAAGCTTCAGCCGCTGTCTGTGCCGAGATGTCCCGCCATGAATTTATTCGGGCTCGCGTCGCTTCTCGGCAGATTATGCCGAAACTTGAGTCTAAACGTGACTATAAATTCTGTATTAACCATGCATGCATAACTCAGACTCTGTCGTTAGCATAATAGTGAGCCAAATTAACAAAAAATATATAGTCTGATGTTTACACGTATTGTAGGTATTGTTGTGTAAAATCGTATATTATTGTAAACTTATAACGTCTGGTGGTCGATCAAAAAATGTCTGATTTTAATGCATATTTTTGCATATTGTTCTATTGGTCCATTGGCAACTTTTAACACCTCAAGTAAGTTAAAATAAAATAAATAAAAACTGGGGGCCATTTTCACTCCACCGTAATATAACATCCTAAAATACCAGATGCAAATTAAATAACACGTACAGTTCAACTTTTTAGAAACGAAAAAAAACATGAAAGTAAAAATATACTATGAAAGCCAAAAAAAAAAAAAGAAAACACCATTTTTTTCTGAGACATAAAAAGGAAGGATTTTCTCATACATACATATCCAGAACAATACAAACGCGAAACAAAAATAACCTTTACCCTAGAACCTTGCAAACATAACCAAAAACCCCACAGACCTTCAGCCTACAAGGGGCAAAAAATGCTAGCCGTCTGACCGCGCACCCTTCCCTTCCTAAATCCCCTCCCTATACCTAAATCCCAAATACATAAGA
>JACEEZ010022138.1:0-2500 GCA_016584305.1 Chionoecetes opilio
TCGTTCTATGAAGGGGGATTTGGGAAATTTTATATGTTTTCCTTAAAGTGTGACCGTGGGGACTTTATAGAACCTTTAAGATCTAAAGGTTTTGATGTCATTAATCAAGAGAACCTATTCGAGCTTTCAACTCAAGTGACAAAAAGAAATAATGGTTTAAAACTAAACGGTCAACGTTGCATCACCGATCTCCGTAAAATTATTTCAATGTTAGAGTCGTAGAACGATGGAACAAGTTACAGCAAATGTTGGCGGAGCCAGCACAATAACTATATTCAAAAACAGACTTGACGCGCACTGTAAAGTAAATGGGTATTAAGTGCGAATTCGTATCTAGTCCCCCCGTATCGATTGGGTCGTAGTGGTAGTGGTATTTTGTAGTTTAGTATTTTTCTATCCTATCATTCGCACTATGAAACTTCCATGTTCCTATTCTCTTTGGGGACATGGTATCCTTTTTCCAACTGTTTCTAACAAGTATTTGATGTTTAGTATGTAGTTCTGCAGATACCCTCGCTATGGACCAATAGGTCTCCTGGTGTCTGTTATTCCTATGTATTCCTATGTATCCTCCACCTCCTCCTCCTCCTCCCCTCCTCCCCCTTTCTGAAAAACGTCGTTCCACTTAATAAACCTTTAACAATTCCTTATTTTTTATTCGAGAATTTTTTTCACGTATTTTTTTCACGATTTGTTTTGTTTGTATCAGCTCTTATTAAGCAAAGGAGCTATTTGTTTGGTGGGGTCAGGGAGGTGGACTCGATATCCGGACTGGTGAAGGTAGTGACTGCTTGTGATCCCCCCCTCCCCCTACCCCTCACCACACAAACCAGGCAAGATATATAAGAGATGTATGAAGGAAGGGAAAGCAATAGAAGAGAGTAAAAGGGTATTAATGAAGGAACTAAGGGCGAAAAAGAAAAAATGGAATGGTATAAGAGGGACAGATATGAAGCTTAATAAAATAATCGTGCAGACCATTTCATCATTCCTGATTTAATGTAGTCAAAATATAGCCATTATCGACTATATCAACAATATGTTGTCACTTTTTGCATCCAGTCACCCGTTTTTAAATGATCCCCATTCAAAATCTATAAACTCCCCGAGCTCTCAAAACACAACTGACGACCAGCAGACGACGGACCACGGCTCGGTGACGTCACGGCATGAAGCCTCCCAGCCCGGTGCTCATACAAATACACGTAAACTCAGAAACAAATATAGTACATGAAGAATTTTGGGTGTTTCCGATTTTTTTTTTTTTTTCGATAATGGCATATACTTGTATCTTTTATGGATACAGAAAGAAAGTTGTTCCTTCCAGAGAGCTAGCACCCATTCCGACCTATTTCCCCCGGGATATTTTGAGCAGAACCAGGGATGGTGGGGGGGGGGCGCGCGTGAACAATTGTCCACAAACCGCGCGCCGAAATGGGTGAAAGCTCCGGGAAGGGCACAGCTTTTTTTTTGCTGTACCATAAAGGAGCAACTTATCCTATGGGGAAAAAAAAAATATAGAAAACCCAAAATTTCAAGTACTAATTTTTTTTTCTGAGTTTTCGAGTATTTGTATGAGCTGGAGGCTTCCTGCCGGACATCAGCAGCAAGATAGCCCCGGCTGGGTGGGGCTTTGTTTTTTTCCCCCGTTTTTACAAAAGTATTTTTTTGGAAATAAGGCGGGAAATTTTAATGATTTTTTGTGGTTAGTTTTTGAAAGAACATTCAACAATTAGCAAAAAAAAATTGGTCGGGACGTTTCTTTAAGGGAGGAAAGGAGAGTGGGAAAAAATGTAGGAAAAAGCAGAACTGAAAGAAGGTGAGAAGATAGGAAAAGAATTAGTGAGGCATGGGAAAAAAAAAAAGTGTGTAAGAAAGAAGGTAGGGAATTAAATTTGGGGGGGGGAGAAAAGGAAACATAAAAAGAAAAAACATGCGAGAAAAAAAAAGGTATAAAAGGGAGGAAGAATTCGGGGTGAGCGCAAAAAATAAGAACATGAGAAATACGGAAGCTACGGAGGCCGCGAGAACCCACATGTGGGGAGTTCCGTGTTAACATACCCACTCAACCCTTTCATTCCCCCCCAAATATCCACCTCCTTAAAGTCCCATTTACCGCAATAACCCCCCGGGGACTGAGTCCATTCCAAATTTACCACCCTATTTATGAACCTTTTTCCCATTTCCCTTTTTTTAAACTTCGCTTTAAAAACAAAAGGCAGATAGATGAAGAAAAGTGGGGAGAGAGAAAAGGGTAGTAAGATAGAAAGAAAATTTGGGAGGGGGGAAAAAAAAGATAATAAGCAAAAAAAACGGAGAGAAAGGGAAAAATGTAAATGGGTAGGAAATAAAATAGCTTTATTTTTAGGGGGTTTTAAAAAATTTTTTTTTCCTTGCGGTTGTGTCGTCTTCTGTCTGTCTTTTTGTTGGGGTTTTGTTGTGTGTGTGTTTTTAAGGTTCCGGGGCCCCCTTTTGGGGCCAAACACCTCTATTTAAAAAT
>JACEEZ010022138.1:12500-25000 GCA_016584305.1 Chionoecetes opilio
TATTTGCAATATTTTTTTACGTAAATAGGTGGAAGGCCGATGTAATGATAATAATGATTTTGATAATAATAGAACTAATATATATGGTAAAAATGCTGCAAATAATTTAACTATAATTTATGATACGACTACTAGTACCAATCATTACAACATTAATAATAAAAAAATTATAAGAATAATAATAACAATATTAATTATAATAATAATAATAATAACAACAGCAAAAAGCCAGTTCGAGTTCAATTTATGTTGCTCCCTCCTTCCCTCAAGTCTATCTTTATCAGGTGTATGGAAATTATCCACCAACCACCCTCTTAATAATTGGTAGAGTGGTGGTTTGTTTCCCCCCTCCTTTGTGAGGGAAGTATTGTCCGCTCATCAAAGGGGGTGCGTAGGGATGTATATATATAGTTGTAGTGATGGTGGGTATTAGTTAAGGTAATTTGAGTAAATGATAAGTACTGGGATAATATAAATTAACATTCCCAGTAATATTTAGCATTTGCACCTTAAATAATTAGCACCTTGGTTGGGGCAGCCGGTGATTGGCCGCCGCCCATTAGATCCAAGTCACTGGGAATTGTACACGTGGCTGGGTTTTTGTAGCGGTCCCTGGCCACCCACCGAGGAGTCAGTAAACTCCAGACACCCGCGGAATTAACATTTCTGATTAAATATACGTGCTTGTATAAGTACACTTCCAGGCTCTACCGAGTTAACATCTCTTATTAAATTTATATGTGGAGTTGTATATTTGAGAGAATTGTATATTGACTCCCTGCACATAGTGTTGAAAAAACAATAGGACGTGTTAAAATACGATACAAGTGATTATATCCACCGCGTCAAGATAGCTGGGTTATGAAAACCCGCCTGACGCCCATATCAAAGCACACCGCTTCCACCCTCCGCCTCTGTCCTTCACGGGCGGCCTCGATCGCGTTGACCACTTCGGATAACAAGACATGCAGTATTAATCAAGCCTACAGTCAATTATAGCCCCACTATCCACCGATAAGTATCCTAGTTAGTTGACTTGTTGGGGTATTGTGTCGGGATGAGATAGACGATGGGTTTTGTATAGGTAAGACCTCAAATTAATATGTGTTTGTATCATACATTTTTACAGTTGGTGCCCCGAGTGAGGAATATTTGATGTTCATATAAATCAAAGTGGTCATTGTGAGGCGTAATTAAGAGCTTACCACAATTGCTGGTTATGAGAGCGGAGGTGAGGTGTTTTGCGGCGTTAGGAACGATTCAACAGCCGGTCAACTACTATACGCCAGGTAGTAGATAACATCAGAGGTTACGTAGTTAGTTGTGGTGGTTGAAATTATATAAGCCTGGCTTCGCGTTGTAAGGCCGAGCAGGCACTACCACCACTTAGGATATATTAATTAATTATCAACTAACAATTATTTTAGTGACGTGATCCTGCATTTAATATTGTATTTGACTAAATTATTAATTAAATCGGTGCGAAATTAGGTAAGCACTCATTATCGGGTAAATTAGCAATGCTCACACGAATATATAATTAGTGTGAGGACGCAATTAAGTCAATTCCTATTGATTATATTAATTTAAGGACAGGTCTACCATTGTTAAATGACCAATGGGAAAAATATGAGGAGGCTTACTTCCTATATGAAGTTCAATTAAGACAAGCTGGGGGTAAAGAAATGATTCACCAATGTGTGATCAATTATGAACAATAGTGTCAAAGATTTCTCGATAAAGTAATTGAATATGAGGGATTACTGGAGTGTGCTCATATTCCATCAACAGCTAAAGTTTCTTTAACCCAAAATTTGCAACGTATTGAGCAGGAACCCCCCACAGGGAGATCAAGATTGTTACACTTAAGGGTAATCAGCTATATCAGCCACCCTTAGAGTTTAAAGATCCCTCGCTAGTGGATATTTATCCTGCGCCTGTTAAATTTACGCAGATCAAACAGCCTGGAATTAAGATTCAAACTTATCAGCTTACCAGTAAACCACTAAGACCTACTCAAATAATACATACAATCCCTAAATCCAGGGCTACTTTCGTGAAGTACGAATAATACATTTTGTCTTATGTGAGGGGGGACATCCACCCTCCACATGTAATATCTATTCAGATTGTTACACGAGAGTTGACAGGTTAATGAGCCTTGGTAATTGCCTAACCTGTCTCCGTGGCCGTGGTAGACATGCTTCAAATGCATGCCCTATAAACTTAACAACTTGTAGGAAATGTAAACAATCTGTTCATAATATCTGTCTTTGTCTTAACAGTGATAATAACCCAGACCCTGCAGTAGTTAAAATGGCAGTCACTAATAAGAATAGTTCAGCAGCTGTTCCTCTGCAGAATTGAAGGTCAGTCACAATGGTAATGCAGTCATAGTAAAGACAATGTTTGACAGTGGTGCACAAAGATCCTTCATATGTAGGGAGATAGTTGAATTGTTACAAGTACCCATAATTAATAAAGTGAATTTAGCCATATCAGGTTTTCTTGCCAATAATGAGGCTCAAACCTTTGACATTGTTCAGCCCCTAGTCCAATTAGGAAGATATAAATGTAGGGTAGCTGCTGTAGTAATTAATAATATTGGTATTAGTTTAGCTGTTAAGGGACTAAAAGACATAGCTGAAATGCTAAGGGATAATGGTGTTAAACTAGTTAGTAATACCTTCGAAGACGTTGATAGTCCCTTCCAATTAATAATAGGCGTTGATTATTTTGGGCGTTACCTAAGGAAGGTCATCAAAAGACATGACGTCTCACTAGTGCTGGTGGTAAGGTAATAATGGGACCCATCCCACATACTCACCAAGCCGAACAAGAGGAGAGTATTCCTAGTCATGCACAACCCTTATTAATTACCAGAATTGGAACCACTCTCTTTCCCAAACCAATAAGTGAGGTATTAGAGGAAAGATATATTCTAGTTCATAATCAATATATTGCCACTAATGAAAATCCTAATAATAAAGTGTCTCGAGGAAATTCTACCCTCAAATTAAACACAGGATTATGGTTTAAAGGCCCTACCTGGCTGAAAGAGTGTAATATTATGCCTAAACAAGTGTCCACTCAGCCAGACATATCTGTAGACATAATAAGTGATCCTGAATTGATCCCAGATCCTGTGATAGACATCAACAGGTTTGCCTTATTGAGCAAACTAATCAAAACTAATAATTTAGTCTTCATATACATTAAAAGGGATAGCTCTAATCCTTTTAAGTTTTGGGTCAAAACAATACAAAAGCAGGTATTTCCTGAGGAATATCAGCTCTTAGCCTCAGACAGCCACCATTGGAACAAATTGACCAAATTATTAGATCTGTACCTAGATCATGAGGGCATAATTAGGTGTCGAGGACGAAATTTGAAAGCTGATCTTCCAAATACCACCTGCCATCCCATACTAATTCCCAAACGCCATCATCTTACTAAATTGTTAGTGGAAGAATATCATAGAAACTCATTATATGGTGGAATGGCTACAATATTAGCCGATATCAGGTGTAAATCTTGGATACATCATGGTGGACAGGCAGTCAAATATTACCTCAAATCTTTCAATAAATGTAATAGATCTGAAGGTAGAATAGTCTCCTATCTAGGTCCCCCTGAACTTCCCGCTGATAGAGAGATCCTATAACCAATTGAGGTCAATGGTGAGGACTATACTGGGGATATTATAATTCCAGGAGATAACTCTCCCCCCAATCAAGTATATGTCTGCATATTCACTTGTACCTCTATCAGGGCTATAAATTTCAAAATAGTCAAAGACAAAAGTGCCGAAACCTCTATTAAAATGTTCCAGCGCTATGTGGTCAGGGGTGGTGTCACATGAAGCGGAACTTCAGTTTTCGCCGGCCTCAGTTGTGGAAATTATCAACCAACAACCCTCTTAATAATTGGTAGAGTGGTGGTTTGATTCCTCCCCCCCTTGTGAGAGAGGCATTGTCCGCTCATCAAAGGGGGTGCGTAGGGATGTGTATATATAGTTGTAGTGGTGGTGGGTATTAGTTAAGGTAATTAGAGTAAATGATAAGTACTGGGATAATAGAAATGAACATTCCAAGTAATATTAAGCATTTGCACCTTAAATAACTAGCACCTTGGATGGGGCAGCCGGTGATTGGCCGCCGCCCATTAGATCCAAGCCACCGGGAATTGTACACGTGGCTGGGTTTTTGTAGCGGTCCCTGGCCGCCCGTACATTCCAGATCCCCGCGGTATTAACATCTCTGATTAAATATACGTGCTTGTATATATAAGTACACTTCCAGGCTCTACCGAGTTAACATCTCTTATTAAATATATACGTGGATTTGTATATATGAGAGATTTATATATAGGCTCTTTGCACATAGTGTTAAAAAACAATAGGACGTGCTAAAATACGACACAAGTGATTATACCCGCCGCGTCATGATAACTGGGTTATGAAAACCCGCCTGACGCCCATATCAAAGCACATCGCTTCCGCCCTCCGCCTCTGTCCTTCACGGGCGGCCTCGATCACGTTGACCACTTCGGATAACAAGACATGCAGTATTAATCAAGCCTACAGTCAATTCTAACCCTACTATCCACCGATAATATCTTAGTAAGTTGACTAGTTGGGGTATTGTGTCGGGATGAGATAGACGATGGGTTTTGTATAGGTAAGATCTCAAATTAATATGTGCTTGTAGCATAAATTTCTACAAGGTGCTTGATTTCGCCTCTTCACGCCTGCCTCACCACACCTGCCTCACCACACTTGCCTCACTACACCCGCCTCATCACACCTGCCTCACACCTGCTTCATGGGAAACACATACCTAATGAAGCAAAATCCAATATATTCAGACCATAATTCTATTTCTGTCGCCTTTCCGCCATTGCAAAACACGTCTAACAAAACAAAAAAAGAGTATCAAGTTTTAGTCTTAGTTGCATTTTGTTCGTTTTAGTTTTGCACCTATTTTTCGTGTGTGTGTGTGTGTGTGTGTGTGTGGTGTGTGTGTGTGTGTGTGTGTGTGTGTGTATGTGTGTGTGTGTGTGTGTGTGTGTGTGTTGTGTGTGTGTGTGTGTGTGTGTGTGTGTGTGTGTGTGTGTGTGTGTGTGTGTGTGTGGTGTGTGTGTGTGTGTTTTGTGTGTGTGTGTGTGTGAATGTTCGTGTGTGTGTTGTGTGTGTGTGTGTGTGTGTGTGTGTGTGTGTGTGTGTGTGTGTGTGTGTGTGTGTGTGTGTGTGTGTGTGTGTGTGTGTGAGTGTTGTGTGTGTGTGTGTGTGTGTGTGTGTGTTGTGTGTGTGTGTTTGTGTGTGTGTGTGTGTGTGTGTGTGTGTGTGTGTGTGTGTGTGTTGTGTGTGTGTGTGTGTGTGTGTGTGTGTGTTTGTGTGTGTGTGTGTTTGTGTGTGTGTGTGTTTTCCATTTCACTCCGAAGATCAACACGTGGTGACTATTAGCTTCTGGATTAACTTCATAATACAAGTAATGAACCGTCTCTCTCTCGCTCTCTTTTCCTCATTTGCTTTTGTTTTCCTTCACCGCAATAAACACATTTTTTGTCCCAGTGGCTTAACGTTTTTTCATGTTTTACTCTCAGCGCCTCATCATAACCTCACCTTCATCACTTTTCCACTTCATCATATCCTCTTCCTCACTTCCTCTCCCTCCTTTTCCACTTCTTCTTTTTTCCACTTTCTCGCCTACCACTTTCCCTCCCTTCTTTTCCACTTCATCATATCCACTTCCTCACTTCCTCTAGCTCCTTTTCCAACTCTTCTTTTATCCACTTCCCCGCTTTTCCCTCACGATCACACATTTTACTGTACCACAATGAAATAATACTCCACCTGAAGCTTAACAAAATTGCTTCACCTACATCATCTCTTTGTTACACTCCCTGCTTTATTTTCCTTTCAATTATGTCTTTAAATCAAACGCCTGGGCGGGTTTTGCTTTGTTCTACCCTTCTCTGGTACGCTGTGTTCGCTCCTACTGGCGGGTTCTATTCGGTTCTTCCCTTTTCTGGTTCGTTGTGTTCGCTCATATTCGCGGGTTCTATTCGGTTCTTCCCTTCTCTGGTTCGCTGTGTTCGCTCATTTTCGCAGGTTCTATTCGCTTCTTTCCTTTTCTGGTTCGCTGTGTTCGCTCATTTTCGCGGGTTCTATTCTGTTTTTTCTTTCTCTGGTTCACTATATTCGCTCATATTCGCTGGTTCTATTCGGTTCTTCCCTTCTCCGGTTCGCTAGGTTCGCTATGTTTGCGGGTTTTATTTGGTTCTTCCCTTCCCTGGTTCGCTATGTTCCTATTCACCAGGGTTCGGGATGAGACAAAGGAGGAGTAACAAGGCCCCAAGTATGTCTCTAGGGGCGCGTGGCTGCTGAAGGCGTTAAATGAAGATAAGGAAGGAAGGAAGGAAGGAAAGAAGGAAGGAGGTGTATATAGAAAGATGCATTAAACTGAAGGAATAAGGAAGTGTATATAGGAAGGATATAGGAAAGAAGGATATTATTTTATGGATGTATAGGGAGGATATATAGGAGGGAAATATAGGAATGATATATAGGAATGATATATAGGAATGATACATAGGGAGGATATATAGGAAGGATATAGGAAGGAAGCATATTTAGGAAGGATATATAAGAGTGATATATAGGAAGAATATATAGAGAGGATATATAGGAAGGATATATAGATAGGTTTTATACGAGGGATATATAGGGAGGATATATAGGCAGTGTATATAGGCAGATGGATCAGATTGCTTCAGTCTCCCGTTTCTCTCTTTATTAAAACGTGATAGAGTGATTGAGATAAAATTTAAATGGTGTGAAATGTGTGACATGACTTGAACTTTTCTCAGTATTATGATTTTTTATTTCCCAATATTTCCTCTCGCTTTTTTCTTGCAACTAAAATGTTATTGCTACCCTTTTTTTCTTCTCTTTTTCTCATAATTTTCTCAGTATTAAGATATTAAGCATGCAGTGCAAAGCTCCGCTCGCTGTTCACACCGCGATGACACAAACACACCCAACGTTAATTGTGTCTGTCCTTGTGTGCAGTTGCTTATCAACTAAGGTAAGTGGGAATAAACCACAGGCACACACAAAACACTGACTATGCATTCTCACGAATGCAAGCAGCATCAGAACATGAGAATTATGTCCATGTCATCCTTTATCAGCAAGGTAGTGTCTGTCCCACGCAATACAATAACATCTGTGTTGCTGAAAGAGGCAGGACACACGTACATACACCTCCAACATGACTACATGCTGCTAATATATGTTTCATCCTACACATACTACATATAATATATCCAGTGCCATAACAACGACACGGCGTTACGAAACCCTTTATCCTGCGGCGGTCAGTCCATATAATGACCTCGTTTTGTTAGAAGGAAAGGAAGGAAAGAGGGAATAATGCCAGGTAGGATGGTCAGGTCTAGTTGAGTGAGTGTGTGAGGAGGAGGAGGAGGAGCTTGAAGATGTGCAGGATAAGATACCATAAGATAAAAGTATAGAATCCTAATTGAACAATTTGCACGTTTAAAGGAGGCTAGACAATTTCATGGATGGGGATGAAAGGTGGATGTAGGTAGTGTCAAATAACAGGAACTACAACGTGTAGGGCTCACTGCCTTTTGCAACTTCCTTATTTTATTAAGTTCTGATGTTCTTATGTAATCAACGTAAGGTTGTTGACAATACAAATCTCACCTCATTCATCTTCTCGTTCTGTTACTCGTATATCCCTTCTTTCACTCACATAATCCAAGTCTGTCTTATCATTCAACAGGGGTCGTCCTCTCACACTTCAAGCACAAACACGTACCAACACTTTCCTTTTATTTTACTGTTACACCATCAATATCCTTGTCTATCTCTCTGGAAATAGCGATGCACAATACCAAAAACATGACTAACGAAGGAGAAACAAACACACGGAAATAACAGAATATATGAAGAATAGATAACAAAAGAGAACTAGACAAAAACAATAATAAAGTAGGATGGTAGGATAAGGCAACAGTCAACCATGATTACAACAAAATATTCGTGTACGAGAACATAGAAAAAGATCTAGAAAAATACTTGAACATACTTCAAAAAGTAAGTCAAATATAGTAGTAGCTAAATAAATATAAATTATGGTAGCTAACAAGTGCTTGTGGGCCCTTCGGACCCATGTTTTGATGTTTGTCGTAGTAGTATATTTTAAAGAAAAATGTGCGTGCAAGCTCCAATCGTGTTGCTGCTGTCGTTGGTCACTGGTCAAAGTGCCTCGGGGTAGACCACCTAACACCACCGTAGCCTGCCTCACCCCAGCCCCACGTTTGTCTCACCCCAGCCCCACGCCTTCCTCACCCCAGCCCCACGCCTGTCTCACCCCAGCCCCACGCCTGTCCTGCAAGCACACTCACACACACACATACACACACACACACACACACACACACACACACACACACACACACACGCACACACACACACACACACACACACACACACACACACATAACACACACACACTCACACACGCACACACACGAACGGTAAGTCCATGAGTGTACGGAATTAGTTAAATGCGCCAAGAAGTAACCGCAGAGATTATTCCTGTAATCTAATCTCTGAAAAGTGTGTATAGCCCAAAACCCCCCTTCAAAATAATTCAATCGACATGGGACCAAGCCGTTTACCACCTACGATTTATTTGCGATTTTTTTAGCCTACTCTCATCAAGATTGAATTTACAGTTTCGGCTACCCAAAACAGACAGACAGAAAGACAAGACACACACACACACACACAGACACACGGCTACTCCAATAACATACTAGATGACACAAACTAAAAGTAAAAACATGCATACGACCCTCAAATAAGTAATACTCATACATATAAACACGAGTAAATAAAGAGCGAGGAAGAAATAGTGAGGAGGCAGACATACGTGAAATAGAGTTTATATCAGAAGAACATCAGAAAATAAGGAAGCTACAAGTAACATATGTTAAGGGGAGAGTATAAATCTATGTATTCCGTTCCCTTGAGGGAGTGAGAAGAGCAGGGAGGCTGTCAGGGGTTTGAAAAAGGCACCTGAGAAAGTGACGCGAGGGTTGAGATGGATGGAACTTGGTGGAGATGGGATGGATCCTAAGTGGAGATGAAAAAGAACCTAAGTGGAGATGAGATGGTACTAAAGTGGAGATGGGATGGAAAGGAGGTAGATATGGGGTAAAACCGAAGTGGAGATGGAATACATTCTAAGTGGAGATAGAATGGTACTGAAGTGAATATGGGAAATAGTCTAAGTGGTGATGGAGTATAACTTAAGTGCAGATAGGATGATACCGAAGTGGAGATGTAAAAGAACTTAAGTGGAAATGAACAATGAACAGCAATGAAATCATGCTTTCTAAATAACAGTGGATCTGCTAACGATGCAACTTCTTACATTCCCTATGCTAATCTTCCCTCATTCCTCTGCTCTCCCTCTCTCCTTCCCACATTACTTACCCTTCCATACTCTACCCAATACTTCCTTTTATGATGAACCATGATTACATGGTTATACTTAACTATGATTAAAAAAAAAGTAAGGTGTACGAAAACATGGAAACTGAACCAGACATATAGGTGAAAATTGCTTAAAAAGTAGGTCAAAAATAGAGTAGTTGCGAGATAAAGTATAGTAGATAATGACAAAACCAAAATTAAAAACATGCAAACAACCCTTCAGATAAATTATATTCATACATAAATAAAAAAATAAATAAGGAACGTGGAAGCAATATTGAGGAAGCAGACATACGTGAAATAGAGTATACATTATTAGCACATCAGAAAATAAGTAAGCTACAAGTAAAATATGTTAAGGGGAGAGTATAAATCTGGGTAATTTATTATCTTGCTGGCATTTGAGGAGAAGATAAACTGTAAGGGGTTTGAAAAAGGCACCTGAGAACTGAGGCAAGGGTGGAGATGGATGGTACTTGGTGGAGAGGGATGGATGGAAATGGGGTACAGATGGGATGAAACCGAAGTGTATATGAAAAAGAACCTAAATGGGATCTTTCTTCTATATCTTTTTACTACATTTTTATCAATTGATTCAATTATATCTGTTTATTAATTTTATCTGTCTATTAAGTTTCTCTTAATTCTATATTTATATTAATGATATATTTATATTTATTCTATCTGTTTCTTAATTTTATCCGTCTATTTATTATATCTGTTTATAAATTATATCTCTTTGTTAAATTTATCTGCCTATTAATAATTATATAATAGGCAGAATAAATAAGCATATTTTTTTTTTTTTTTTTTTTATAAATAGACATAAATTTCAATTTATGTCTATTTATTCCATCTTTTTATTAATGTTATGCTTATTTATAATAATTGTTTATTAGTTTTATATGTTCATTAATTATATCTGTATTTGTCTATTATTTGGACTAACAGTGAGTCGATCGTAATAATGAACATTGAATCTTGCTCTCTACATAACATTGGATCTGCTAGCGATACCAATAATTCTTACCCTCCCTATGGTAATCTTTCCTCATTCCTCTGCTCTCACTCTTTCCTTCCCACATTCCTTACCCTTCCATTCCTTACCCAATCTTTCCTCTGACCTTCCTTTCCCTCCTCCACCTTTTCCCACTCTCCTCTGCCTCCTCCCTCTTTCCCTTCTCTCCCTTCCTTTCCCTCTTCCACCTTTTACATCTCTCATTTGCCTCCTTTCTTTCCCATCTCTCCCTTTCTTTCCCTCTTCCATCTTTTCCATCTCTCTTCTGCCTCCTCCCTCTTTCCCATCTCTCCCTTCCATTCCTTCTTCCACCATTTCCCAACATTCTCTGCTTCCCCTCTCTTCCCCATCTCTCCCTTCCTTTCCCTCCACATTTTCTCACTCTCCTGTGTCCTCTCTCTCCCCATCTCTCCTTCCTTCCCTTTTCCACATTTCTCACTCTCCTGTGCCTCTCTCTCTTCCCCATCTCTCCCTTCCTTTCCCTGCCAGACATGCTTTCAGTTCCTCTCCGCACATATACAAGATACAAGAGACTTTCAGCTCTATTAGAATATGCACCATGCGCTGCTATTATATGAAGTTTATTACTGCACGGTGTGTTGTGTTGTTGCTGCTGTGTTTGTGTGTTGTTTGTGTGTTTTTGTGTGTGTGTGTGTTGTTGTGTGTTTGTTGTGTGTTGTGTGTGGTGTGGGGTGGTGTGTGTGTGGTCTGCTGTGTGTGTGTGTGTGTGTGTGTGGTGTGTGTGTGTGTGTGTGTGTCTTGTGTCTTCGTATCCTCTCTTTTCTGTTGCCAGTTGCAGCCGTCGTTTTTTTCTCTCTCTCTCTCTCTCTCTCTCTCTCTCTTCTCTCTCTCTCCTCTCTTCGTCTCCTCTCTCTCTCTCTCTCTCTCTCTTCTCTCTCTCTCTCTCCTCTCTCTCTCTCCTCCTCTCTCTCATCTCTCTCTTCTCTCTCTCTCTCTCTTTTCTCCTCTCTCTCTCTCTCTCTCTCTCTCTCTCTCTCTCTCTCTCTCTCTCCTCCTCCCCTCTCCTCTCTCTCGCTCTCTCTCTCTCTCTCTCTCTCTCTCTCTCTCTCTCTCTCCTCTCTCTCCTCTCTCCTCCTCTTCCTCTCTTCTCTCTCTCTCTCTCCTCTCTCTCTCTCTCTCTCTCTCTCTCCTCTCCCCTCCTCTCTCTCTCTCTCCTCGCTCTCTCTCTCCTCTCTCTCTCTCTCTCTCGTCTCTCTCTCTCTCCTCTCTCTCTCTCTCTCTCTCTCTCTCTCTCTCTCTTCTCTCTCTCTCTCTCTCTCTCTCCTCTCTCTCTCTCTCTCTCTCTCTCTCTCTTTTCTCTCTCTCTCCTCTCTCTCTCTCTCTCTCTCTCTCTCTCTCTCTCTCTCTCTCTCTCTCTCTCTCTCTCTCTCTCTCTCTCTCTCTCTCTCTCTCTCTCTCTCTCTCTCTCTCTCTCTCTCTCTCTCTCTCTCTCTCTCTCTCTCTCTCTCTCTCTCTCTCTCTCTCTCTCCTCTCTCTCTCTCTCTCTCTCTCTCTCTCTCTCTCTCTCTCTCTCTCTTCTCTCTCTCTCTCTCTTAATCCCTTTCCAATCCCGTCTTCCCTTAACTCGTTTTCCTTCATTTTCCTCTTTCCTTACTTAATTCGTTCTGCATCACAATTATTTCACCCCGCCTCCCTTACCTTCTTCCCTTTACTTCTTATATCTCCCTCCTCTTCTCTTCCCTAATTATCTTCCATTACACCTGTCCCTTCTTTCCTTGTTCCATGCAGTACCATCCCGGAGTAGAGAATATAAGTAGTAGTATTTGAGGTGCTTGCAGTCAAAGATACCAACACCGTCCCGTCAGTCTTGTTAAGGAGCTAGTCTAAGGCCTTTGAAGTATTGATTTCGATATCTCAGTGTGCGGACAGGGGATATTCTGACTCCTATCTCCCCCCTCTCCCCTTCCGTACTCCCTTCCCTTCCAAACC
>JACEEZ010022138.1:27500-35000 GCA_016584305.1 Chionoecetes opilio
CTGTCCCTCCCTCCTTAGTGTAGGCACATTTGTAAATTTGTGTATTTTTTTGGTTACAAGCAAAAACTCGCTTGATTTTGATAGAAGGTATTATAAACTTAAAAAAAAATTAGGGTTGCATTTTTTCTGAACATTCGAAGGGTATGAAATCCAAGATGGCGTCCAAAATGGCCGCCGAACACTAATGATGCGATATCTTCACAAGTACATGTGATACAACTACAAATAAAGTGTCTAAATATATGTTTTTTGAGACAAGGAATCTTATTGAGTAGAGGAACCAACAGGAGTATACCTGGAGTGGCGGGTTGGAGGCGACAACAGCGTGAAGGACAGGAAGGCGTAATGGTGATAAACCTCCTGCGACTTTGCCCTTCGTGTGTCCAGGACGGTGGTGATGGTGGTGGACAAGGCCGTGAGGGAAAACACTGAAGCTTCCACATTTTTATCTCATGTGACTATACTTGAAAAACACTTCAGCCTCCAAACTTTGACGCTATGTGACTATACTTATACTTGAAAAACACTTCAGCCTCCAAACTTTGACGCTATGTGACTATACTTATACTTGAAAAATACTTCAGCCTCCAAACTTTGACGCTGTGACTATACATATACTTGAAAAACACTTCAGCCTCCAAACTTTGACGCTATGTGACTATACTTATACATGACAAACACTTCAGCCTCCAAACTTTGACGCTATGTGACTATACTTATACTTGGAAAACAGTTCAACCTCCAAACTTTGACGCTATGTGACTATACTTATACATGAAAAACACTTCAACCTCCAAACCTTAACGCTATGTGACTATACTTATACTTGAAAAACACTTCAAACTCCAAACTTTAACGCTATGTGACTATACTTATTTGAAAAACACTTCAGCCTCCAAACCTTAACGCTATGTGACTATACTTATACTTGAAAAACACTTCAAACTCCAAACTTTAACGCTATGTGACTATACTTATTTGAAAAACACTTCAGCCTCCAAAATTTGACGCTGTGACTATACTTATTTAATAATTCATCATTGCGAAGTTCTAAATTAATAGTAGTTGCCGATGTAATGCCGTGATTCATGTACTGTGTAGTCTGGTTGGTGAGAGCTGTATCGTGCACTGTTCCGTTGGTGAGGTAGTACAGGCAGCATTAGTGGTGTTTTGTGGTGCCCCAGAGACAAGTGAAGTGTTTGAGTGAGGTGCGTGAAGTGTTGTCCGAGCAGCATCTTTGTTGTTGTGTTTCGCTATATAGGAACCCTGGTGGCAGTGTGGCCCTGACGCTAATGTCGCCCCCGGGAGCTGCTTCGACGGTGATAAAGGCCGCACGGTAGACTTTTGACAGTGATGAAGCCAACACGCGGCGCCGCACTGCACGCCCTCAGTGTTGACAAGCACGTGTTGTACTGGTGTTCCTTCTTAATGTATGCAGTGTGAAATGGTTGACGTGTTTGGGCCTTGTATCGCTGCTTTCTTTACTATGTTGTAGTGTGATGATGTTACTTCCACTACCACTACTGCTGCTATACTACTACTATTTATACTACTATTACTACTGCTACTGACATTTTAATAGCTGCAACAAAATTAATATCTTTACTTTTTCTTCTTACGGATCGACACAAGGCCATAATTATGTAAATTATCGATTGTTTTGAGATGACATATAATAAACTGATTACAATATACAATCAATAAAATATGGTTGAAGAAAGCAATGTAAGGACGCATTTTTATCATCTTTTATTTTTCATTTAGCGCAGTGGATCTGTTCTGCAAACGTAGCTTTGTATTGCATTATTTTCTTCCCTTCGTGAATATCATTGAATATAACATGTTTGTTTGCGTAGGATGAAGGACCTTGCAAAATTAATTGATACTGCCAGTGTTCACAAGAGCTCGTGTTGTGGCCGGAATCGTATAGTTTACAATTGCACTAAAACTGTAATACAATATACACTCCATGATAAGGAGAGCAACCAATACAAAAAATAATATTCCCGGCCTCGTTCTTCCCTGCGTGGCCTCCGGTCTCACCCAAACTATTACTCAACTCTAAATAACAGATAACATATTTAACCTAAAACATTTAATAAATGAAGTTATTGTTATTATAGTCACCTTTATATACAAGTTCCAAGCAGTACATGCTGAAAAAAAATTATTTAAACCATATTACGTTAATTCTAGTGTCAAATTTAGGCCGTTTTGCTATGGTGGCGGCCATTTGGATTTCAGGCAGTTAGAATGCTCAGAAAAAATGCCACCCTAATTTCGTTTTATGTTTTTAGTATCATCTAACAAAACCAAGTGAGTTTTTTCTATTAACCAAAAAAATACACGAATCTTTTTTTCATGACAAATGTGCCTACACTACCTCTCCTCTCTCACTCTCCTTCTCCCTCTCTCCCTCTCTCTCTCCCTTACTCCTCCCTTAGCTCCTCTTGGCCTTGAAGAGTATAAGTTTCTCATCAATCTCCTCGGAAAATCAATTAGATGCCACGAACTTAGTGCCCAGCGAATATATTTATCCTTATAAGACCTTTCTTGACTCTGTGTGTGTGCATGTGTGTGTGTCTCTGTGTGTGTGTGTGTGTGTGTGTGTGTGTGTGTGTGTATTATATGTGTGTGTGTGTATGTGTGTGTGTGTGTGTGTGTGTGCGTGTGTGTGTGTGTGTATGTGTGTGTGTGTCTGTGTGTGTGTAGTGTGTGGTGTGTGTGTGGTGTGTGTGTGTGTGTGTGTGTGTGTGGTGTGTGTGTGTGTGTGTGTGTGTGTGTGTGTGTGTATGTATGTGTGTGTGTGTGTGTGTGTGTGTGTGTGTGTGTGTGTGTGTGTGTGTGTGTGTATGTGTATGTGTGTGTGTGTGTGTGTGTGTGTGTGTGTGTGTGTGTGTGGTGTGTGTGTGTGTGTGTGTGTGTGTGTGTGTATGAGTGTTTTTCGCTCTCCCACAAGTCTGCAAGCAAGGGCAAATTCCGGCCTGGTGAGGGTATTGGATTTCCATCAGCGGGTCTCGATCGACGGCACCTCCTCACCCCGCCCCATCCCGGCCCACCTCGCGCCACCCTATCATGCCCTGCTCATAAGAACATAAGAAAATAAGGAAGCTACAAGAGGCCGTGAGACCTACACGTGGTAGTTCCTCCTACTTAATAGTACCTACATCCACCTTTCATCCCCATCCATGAAATTGTCGAGGCTCATTTTAAAGCTCCCTATTAACTCTGCACTAACTACCTGACGACTGAGTCCATTTCAATCATTTTCCACCCTATTTGTGAACTAGTTTCTCCCTATTTGATTTTTAAATCTACTCTTTTCCAGTTTGAATCCGTTACTTCTTGTTCTACCCCACCGATCATCCTCTTCTCCCTTCGCCCTGCTCTCCTTATGGAAATATTTTATACAAAGTGTAATGTCATGAACGCGCAGACAATTGCCTCAAAATGATGGCCCAGTTATCCCCGGCGGCCACACTCGGACCCCGCACGCCCCGCTGACAAAAAAGTAGCGGAAACCGTGTACCTCGCGTGACTAAGGCTGCTCCCTTGACCCGCTGACCTTCTGGACGCCGCTAAACACGCAAAAGAGATGTTAGTTAACCAAATATGTGTTGATTCCTCCACTCGTTAGTATTTTCGTGACACCCGATCATGTTGTGACGGTCAGACAGGACTTGGTCGATTAAAAGACCTGAACATCGCTACTTTATCTGTCGCAAGTTCCTTTGGTAGACCAAGGGTTGACCATCCTTTAATCAACCAAGAGACAGGAGGAGAGAAAGGCTGTGGGGACGCGTAGCTTGAACCCTAACAGTGTATTCATGACCTTGCAAATGAGACCGCAGGGAACAAAGGTCGATCGGCGGGCTCCTTGCGTTCACTCTCTGCAGGGAAGTAGGAGCATCTTGTTCCCCCCTCCCCCTAAAAAGAAGACCTCGAGAGACACATACTTCACCTCGTCCCCCTACTTCACCTAGACCCCTCCTTCACCGTGCGCCCCCGCCTCACTGTTACCCCTGCCTCACCTAGACCCCCTGCCTTACCGTGCGCCCTCGCCTCACTGTGACCCCTGCCTTACCTAGACCCCCCGCCTCACTGTGACCCATGCCTCACCTAGACCCCCTCCCTCACCGTGAGCCCTCGCCTCACTGTGACCCCTGCCTCACCTAGACCCTCTGCCTCACCGTGCAGCCTCGCCTCTGCACTGCACCAAGCCTGCCTCTCTACCACCTCACCACCACCAATCAACACAGCCAAGAAATGTTCGTGCCGCTAACGGTAGTGAGACGTGAGTCATCGGCGGCAGGGCACGAGGGGGGCGGTCACGTGTTCGGCAGTGCAGCGCAGGCGCGGCTCGCCGTCAGCAAGGTCAAGAGAGAGCTTGACTTTGACCGTCAGTGCCTGGCTGGTACACGCCGAGCGGCCGAGGGAGTTTTTGCATCACATGAGAACATAAGAAAAACATAAGAACATAAGGAAGCTACAAGAGCCCGGGAGACCTACACGTGTTTGTTCCTGTTACTTAACACTACATCCACCTTTCATCCCCATCCATGAAACTGTCTACATACATGGATTGTCTACAGCAGTAGTTCTTAGCCTAGGGGGCGCGGGTAATTACCTAGGAGGGCGTGAGATAAGAGAAGAACAAGAAGAACTGTCAAGTATCTAACTTGATGCTCGGCCTTCGCTTTAACATGAAGCTCACTTTCGAGGTGAGCGAAAAAATTCGGTTCAGAGCAGAAAGTGTGTGTGAAAACCTCTGCGGTGACGCTTTGCCAGGTTTCACTAACTCCCTAGACTGGACTAGACACGGCGGCCTGTGATCTAACTGAATCTGCCGAGTATATGCAAGATGTTAATGAATAACTATGTGCACAATAAGAGCGTTAAAAGCACGCATTTTTCAAGTTTGCTTTCAGATTCAGGATTATTACGAAATATCTTGGTTGAAGAAGGGAAGGGGGGGAGGGCATGGAGGCAAGGACTAACTACTAAAGGGGGCGTGGTGGTAAAAAAAAGTTAAGAAACACAGGTCTACATGGATTGTCTTCACATGGATCGCACTGAACTATGGAGGACTGATGGAGTACGCAGCCACCTCGGTGTTTGTAATTTTGGTACCTGGCTCGTTATGTCCAAAGTTTAGCAAATTATCAATGAGCTTTGATCTTCTTTTTACAGGGGTCACTGAGGGGTCGGGGGAGGAAAGTGTCCTTAGAATTCAGTCATGGCAGTCCTCGCAGGCGGTACAACGTGTAACCGAACACCATAATCAGTGCTGCATGTGTGTGTGTGTGTGTTTGTATGTGTGTGTTCATAATCATACTCTTGGCCGTTGTGTGTGTTTTCCAATAAGAACTGTGTGATTACCAAGAGCCCCTTGCAAATACATTCTTAGTTTATTTTAATTTTTCTCGATGATCTGGAGTCTGACTTTCGCTACATATAAATAAAAGTTGAATGAATGCACAATAAAAGGCAATGGTGTAACATACGAGGAATATATTGAGCTATAACAAGGAACGTTGTTTTAATTCCTTGAGACCCAGAACGTAATTGCCATTGTAATTTGGCTACCATTATGATATTTTAATGAATGTAACCAATACTCTATAGATATGACCACTGGTCATTGAGTCCTATGACCTGTTTAATACTCTTGTCCACTATCTAATTTGGTATATTAAGCTATTTTTCGTAATAGCTAACAGACGATAATATATAACAAAGGACAAATCTAGGCGTGAAAGGGTTAATGATAATATAAAGAGGAAAAAGGAAAATGGAATAACGTAATATAGTTCCTCCCTCGTACATCCTTCCCCTCCGAGGGTTGGACGCGCACTGCCTCGCTTGGGAAGGTTGGCACTTCTTATATGAGTGTGGCACCGGTGGCGTCCCTGACCTTCACTCCACGACCTCCCTGAGTGCCATTACGGGCCTTGAGACTCCTCCAGCCTCCTCTGGTATTAAAGAAGATCTCTGACAAACAATAAAACATGAGAATGATACGAGAGAACGATTGAGAAAATATATATCTCAATAGAAGCAATAATTGTTGATACAATATCAAACTATAAGTGTCCTGGAGTATAGGAGTGAACGAGATGGAAGGGAAAGAGGAAAGGCCTGAGAGGAATAGGAGTGTAAGGAAAACGAAGATAAAGACTAAAATGAAGGGAAGGAGGAGGAGGAAGAGCTGTTGGGATGACGACTGGAAGAAACGAGAAAATTCTGAGAGCGGAGTGAACAGCGTGAGAAAATAATATTGACGGAAAGGATGGAAAGCGAACGTTGCAGGATGAGAAGGAAGCGAAGGGAACTGGCGGAAAAGATTGGAAGGATGTAATGAACAGATGAGGTTCTTGTGGAAGGGACGAGGAGGCTAACTGGAGTGGAATGAGGCGGAAAGGTGGTGAGGCTGGAATGGAGGAGGGAACATATTATATTAGGGGTGAAATGGAGGAGGAAAGTGGGGGTGTCGTGGCATGGAAGTCGATGTTATGGGAGTGGCAATAAAGTGCCAAGTCGATGGTCTGTAGAAAAGGAGTTTTGACGCTGCGCTTTTCTCGTTTTCCTTGCTGGTTTATGACGTTATTTTCACCGAAGTGGTTGTGGACGAGACAAGGCGTGAAGTAACTGAGATGGAAAGCATTTTGTTTACTTTGCTGTAAAAAGGTAAGCGGAAAAAGAGCTCAGAGAACTGAAAATCTTCGAACCTGAAAATATTTGATACTCTCACCCTTGTCGGAATTTATATCACACACATATTTAATCTGAGTTTCTTACCTATTCAATCAATCCCATGGCTATCACCCGACACATCATCCCAGCTAACTAACTAGCTAGGATACTTATCGGTGGATAGTGGGTTGAATTAAGGCTGTTGGTTTGGATCAATATTGCAATGATCTTGTGATCCGATGTGGTCGCTGGGATCGAGGCCGCCCGTGAATGACAAGAGCGGAGGTGGATTCAATCGTGGTCGGCGTCAAGTGGTTATCACACCAGTAATTTGACGCGGCGGATTGTTATCAGTGTGTATTATTTTAACACAGTCCTATGATTTAACACTATATATGTACAAATTAACGTATGTACAAATATCTTTTGTACTTTTAGACAAGCAAGCACGTATATGAGATTGATGTTATCCTCACGGAGGGTCTGGGTGTACTGTACTTGTACACAACCAAGCACGTATATTAGATTGATGTTATCCTCACGGAGGGCTGGCGAGTACTGTTAGTTTAATAGATGTTACTATCACGAATGGCTGGAGTGTACTGTTAGTTTAATAGATGTTACTATCACGAATGGCTGGAGTGTACTGTTCTCTCCCTGTGGGCGAGCAGCGGCCAAAAACCAATCCTACCTACACGTGTCAATCGTTATTGGTGGCGGCGAGGCGCACCCCTACCAATACCTGCCAGGAAGACACGCAGGATAGGTTACAAATATTATGACGGCGACCAATAGCCAGTCGCTCCA
>JACEEZ010022138.1:45000-60000 GCA_016584305.1 Chionoecetes opilio
AGGGTGTGACGTCACGGGCGATGTAGCAGGCCTTGTCATCTCGGTGGCCACGGCGCAACACCCCCCAGGTATGTCAGGTTACGTAACCAATGTCCATGTATTGCATTAAACGGCACTTCTATCGTTGTAGTTTAGACTATATTTCACTAGAGATTTTTACAGGAATAGGTAAGTAATTCCCCTAGACCTTATCGATAATATATTTGTATGTATTGTTGGCCTTGTGTCATCCCATAAAGTGTTTACCGGATATATTTTACGTCATCCACATAATATACTATCAGTACAAAACTCGTTTCCCCTTTCCCCACCCAAAACCTCGGGTTCCCGACGAGTCCCAAGGTTTCTTGGTTCTTGATTTTTGGTGTCCTATTGAGGCCTGTGCCTTACAGCCATGGTGGTCCACCGCTTCTCCCAATCCTGGCATCCCAATCCCTTATGTCCACTTGATCCGGTATGGTGTTGGAGGTCCGGCATCTGGCAGTGTAGCCCAGCACTGGGGCTTCGTCTGGCACCATCCACAGGAACTTGTCCACACCAGACTTGAATTTCCGTACAGGGCAGTCAGTAATGCTCCTCACCTCTTTTGGTAGAGTATTGAAGGTTTTAGGTCCCTCATGGATAAGGCTAGATGCCAGCAGGGTCTTGATCCTCTCTGGAGCCCTGGTTGGCAGGCTTTGCCTTAAGCACTTGCGACCAGTCATCTCGGTGATGTATGGCTGCAGTGCGAACGGTGCGGGATTAGGTACCTGCCCCTCCAGGATCTTCCACATGTAGATGACCCGGTACCTGTCCCTTCTCCGCTGCTGTGATTACAGCCCCAGCTCCCTGAGTCTATCCCAGTAGCTGAGGTTTCTCATGCCTCTGATCTGCCTCGTGAATGACCACTGAACCACCTCCAGTAGCTGGATGTCACCCCTCTTTTGGGGTGACCATAGCTGGCTGCAGTAGTCCAGCAGGGGCTGTATTAGGGTCTTCCATAAGGTCAGCATTGTTAGTGTCTCCCTGGTGGTGAAGGTTCTTAGCACCCAGCCTGCCCTCCCTATGGCTTTCCTCACTGTCTCTGCAATGTGGTGGTGGAAGGAGCAGTCTTCGCTGATGTGCACACCCAAGCATTTGACGTGTGGTTGTGCAGAGATTTACTGCCCTCCTTCAGTATACAGCTTTGTACCTTCCTTTATATTATGGTTTTACCCGTGCCTCAACATCTCAAACTTTTCTTCATTGTAGCTCATGTTGTTTGTTGTTGCCCAAGCATACACTGTGTCGAGGTCTTGTTGGAGGCGAGGCACTTCTTCAGCGGTGGTGACGGGAAGACTCACGCTGGTGTCATCAGTAAATGAGGAGAGGAATGAACCCCTTACTCTCTCACCAATGTCCCCCATATGGATCAGGAAGAGAAGAGGGCCCAGTACTTAACCCTGTGGCACTCCACTGATCACCTCTGCTTCCTCTGATATGTGCCCATCCACTGTGACTGCCTGAAGGCGTCCTGCAAGTAAGGCGCGAATCCACACTCCCATCTTCCCTGTTATGCCGAGGGCCTTGATCTTGTGTAGTAGGATGCCGTAGTCAACTTTGTCAAAAGCTTTGGCAAAATCAAGGAACACGACATCCACGTTCCTTCCCTTGGCCAGGTTGTGCAGTACCCAGTCATGATGAGCCAGGAGTTTTGACAGACAAGATCTTCCCCTCCTGAAACCATGTTGGATGTCTTTGAGTAGGTGGTGGTCCTCCATGTGTGCCACAATCTTATTTCTGGCACATTTAAAAAAAATTGTTATGAGGTGAGAAGTGAGAACTACCGGTCTGTAATTTTTTGGTAGACTCCTGTCTCCACGCTCAAATATTGGGCACACAGTAGCTTTTTTGAGCTGGTCTGGGACCACTCCTGTGTCCAGGGAGCATCGCCACAGCTTGCACAGGGGATGTGCCAATGATTTGCTGCAATTTAGGAGTAGAATGGCTGGCACTCCATCTGGACCAACTACTGAGTTCGGTTGTAGTTCCTTTGTGGCCTTTTCTATGACCTCTGCTGAGATGGTGATGTCTGTTAGTTGGGCTTGGTGCATGTCATCAGCAAAGAAATCAATAGGGTTGTTTATAATTTTGTGTAGATGGGAGGCATTAAACACGCTGTTGTACTGCTGCAGCAAAAGTTGGCAGGTTCTCTTGGGTTATGTTGATAAGCTATCCTCTTTGTTTCTCAGTAGACCAATATGTGTTATAATTTTAGAGTATCTTTTGCAGTAACTGAAGATATTTTGGATTGCGTTTGATGTTATTTACTGCCCGGTTTTCTTCATTTATCCTGTGATTGGCGTGGGACTGTTTCAGTTTCTGCTCAGTTTCAATTATTTTTGCTGTGATAACCTTTTACCTTACCTCATCGTGCGTGTTTGTTAGTTGTTTGTTGAGGGAAGCTCTCTTCCTCATGAAAATGTTTCTATCTCTAGGTATGAGGGAGCGTCTCCTTGTTTGCCATCTCCTTGTTGGGATATGATTGTTGCATATCTCCAGCAGCTTGGTAGTCAGGGTCTGCAGCATGGTGTTGGGGTCATCTCCTTCCAGAACCTGTCCGCAATTAACTTCGTTAATACTGTGCTGTACTTCCTCCCCGTAGATAGTCTCACTGAAGAAATTGTACTTAGCGAAGTGAGAGTATCCTGGCGCGTTGTTTTCTGGCCTCTCCATCCTGTTTTTCTTGTAGGACGTGTTTATGGTAATCAGGTTGTGGTCTGAGAAAATAGTTTTTTCCGCCCGGTAGCTCCTCACTGAATCTTGCTTGCTGGTAAAGAAAAGATCCAGGATATTGTTAACTCTGGTGGGTTTTTGCAGCTGTTGTGTGAGGAATGCTTAGTCTGTGACCTTCCTGCAAGATTTTAGCTTGTGCTTGATCCTCAAGTGTGCCACCAGAGACAGTACCCTCAGGCCACTTGATGCATGGGAAGTTGAAGTCTCCACACAGTATTATGTCTGGCATGGGCAGTGGGAGGTCTTTTATTAGTTATGTGATGCTGTTAATTGCAGTTTTAAAAGTTTGTAGGGAGCACTGAGGTGGGCTGTAATAATGTATTACTATAGTCTATTCACTTAAGCTGGATTCCTGGGAGCGGCTCGATGCCTAGGCGAGTATGTAACGACGTCGCTGATTGGCTGATAGCCTCGGGCAGGGTGGCGATGGTGGTGGTACTTGCCTTGCTGCAACCCAAAACCCTTGCGTTGCCTCAGAAAAATATTCATATTTCTTGGCTTTACTCATCTCTTACACAAGATAGGCCTATTTTGTTTGCATCAGTAAATCAGGCAGTGATTGTTCAACAACAACACGCCATTCATAACTCAATAGGGTAAAAAATAAAGTAATGACTGACTATCACAAGAGTAGGCGGACTTTTAGGTTTTCAGTGCATTGAAATGTTGTACTCCTACCCGATATAACCAAGCTACCAGATAATAGTTATGAAAGCTGAGTTTACCATCGTGTTCATAATACATTGCTTCATATCATGAGCATAAAAAAAATACAGTACGACTACACTAATATTAAGATAATTAAAGGAAAGTAAAAGAGTGTATAAACATTATTTCTTGCTTATTTTGCTTCAACTCGCTCTAACTCCATAAGTTTTGGTCACATTCAATTTTCAAGAACTGTTTCAAAATCCTTTTACTTTTCCGCTTCCTGTGGTATGTAGCACGTACCAATAAGGAAAAGAGTAGGTGGTCAAAATGGCTAAGAAAGTTAAAACTACTACTGCAAACTGGCACAGTGACGGGTGAGCATTGCTCCCTATATAGGAGAGACTGTTTTCGGGAGAGCTATCAGAGGCTCCACCCGTCACGGCACCAGTTTGAAACAGTTTAACTTTCTTAGCCATTTTGACCACCTACTATTCTCCTTATTGGTACGTGCTACATACCACAGGAAGCGGAAAAGTATAAGGATTTTGAAACAGTTCTTGAAAATTGAATGTGACCAAAACATATGGAGTTAGAGCGAGTTGAAGCAAAATAAGCAAGAAATAATGTTTATACACTCTTTTACTTTCCTTTAATTATCTTAATACTAGTGTAGTCTTACTGTAATTTTTTTATGCTCATGATATGCAGCAATGTATTATGAACACGATGGTAGGCTCAGCTTTCATAACTATTATCTGGTAGCTTGGTTATATCAGGTAGGAGTACAATATTTCAATGCACTGAAAACCTAAAAGTCCGCCTACTCTTGTGATAGTCAGTCATGACTTTACTTTTTACCCTATTGAGTTATGAATGGCGTGTTGTTGTTGAACAATCACTGCCTGATTTACTGATGCAAACAAAATAGGCCTATCTTGTGTAAGAGATGAGTAAAGCCAAGAAATATGAATATTTTTCTGAGGCAACGCAAGGGTTTTGGGTTGCGGCGAGGCAAGTACCACCACCATCGCCACCCAGCCCGAGTCTATCAGCCAATCAGCGACGTCCTTACAAACTCGGCTAGGCAGCTCCCAGCTCCCAGCCCAGGAATCCAGGCTTAAGTGAATAGACTATAGTAAGTCTATAGAACATGATGGACAGCTACTAGTTCTACTTGACCGTTTGAGAGAACTTGTTTTGCATCCTGAGAGATATTCACTTCTAATGTACAGTATAACGCCTCCATGCCTTCTTAATTCTCTATCCACTCTGAATGGTGTGTAGTTGTTTATTTGGATTTCAGCATCCTTCACCTCGCCTCTGGGGGTCACCAGGTAATTGCAAAGAAAGTATCGAGGATTAATAAGTAACGTTTAGGTTTAGTAGGTTGGGTTACGTTATTCTGTTAATTTACTTTCAATACGTTCTTACCTTTATTACTTAGTTTCGTTCCTACATTTGGGTCGCCAGGTAATCGGAAAGAAAGTATCGAGGAAAAAGAAGGAACGACGAAAATGTTTTAGGTTTAGTTAGGTTAGGTTACGTTATTCTGTTACCTTACTTCCAATACATCGTTTCCTTGACTTATTTTTTTTTCCTACATCCGGGTCAGCAGGTCAGGGGCAACATAAGGTCAAATTGGATCACGCCAGGTCAAGGTTGAATCTATACACTACATAACAGGTGTGGACGACGAGTACATGTGTCGCGCCTCACACCTGTCTCATTAGTAAACAGAGGTGTCATGTTTTGCGTACCAACTGTTAGGAGTGAGATGGAATGTCACTACCTTTACCAATTAGCTTTGGATACCTTGTCCATTAAGTAGATATGATATTAGACACTTCTTACCATAGATAGATAAGGTCAGGAGGAATTTTGAAGTAATACCTTTTTTTTAACACTCACATTGAAACCATTAACTTTGGGTACCTTGTCCATAAAGAAAATATGATATTAGATATTTTTTTTACCATAGATCGAAAAATAGATCGTTCCAGTCGTAAAGGGGATATTTTGAACTAACATACCTAATTTTAGCACTCCCATTGAAGCCATTAACTTTGGGTACCTTGTACATTAAGTGGATAATTGATATTAGACACTTTTTTTACCGTAGATAAATAAGGTAAAGGGCATTTTTTGAACTAACATACCTTTTTTTTACACCTATTGAAACCATTAACTATATCTACTATGACCATTAAGTATATATGATATTAGACATTTTTTACCATAGATAGATAAGATAAAGAGACATTTTCAGCTAACATGCATTATTTTTACACTCCTATTGCATAGACTGTTCATTTAATCCTATTTATTTCCTCCCTCTATTTTTTTCTTTAATCTCAAAATTCATTTTCCTTCCTTTTTTCCTCCATTTCAGCATTCCACGTCACTCCTCGCAGTTGCATTAGACACTCTTCACACTAACTTTCGTATTAGAAAAAAGAATGAAGGAACAAATTGAAAAAAGCGAAAAGAACGAACGAACGAACGAGTCGGTGAACAAACCAGTAGTCAACATGTTATTAGTTCAGGAGAAACACACTAGTTCTACAGAGCCGGAGGGAGTCACACACACACACACACACACACACACACACACACACACACACACACGCACGCACACACACACACACACGCACACACACACACACACGCACACACACACACACGCACACACACACACAGACACACACACACACGCACACACACACACACACACACACACACACACACACACACACACACACACACGCACACACACACACACCACACACACACACACACACACACACACACACACACACATATACGCACACACACATACACACACACACACACACACACACGCACACACACACACACACACACATGCCGGCGCTCTTGCTGTATGTACACCAAGGAGCGTGGCTGCTGCTGTGGAGGGTTGGCTGTGGCGGCCGCTGTGACCTTGGCTGTGGCTGTTCAGGGTCAGGAGTGGGGCCAGTCGTTCGCTGTGGTCAAGGGAGACAGAAAAAAAATGTTTCATTTTTTTCACATCGCAAAGTAATGAAAAAAAGTACCAAAAAACCCTCGCGTTTAGTCATTCGCTGTGGTCAAAAGAGAGAAAAAAGGATTTGTATTATTATTAAAAAACTTTTTTTTTAACATCACAAAGTTTTTTACATATCTAAAGTCAGAAAAAAAGTAACAAAAGACCCTCGTGTTAATTCGTTCGTTCGTTCAAGATAGAGAGAGAACAGATTTTGTAATTATTTTTGTTTACATCTTTTTATTTTTACCTCAAGTAGTGGTCAAGGGCAATACAAAATAGCAAAAGGGCCTTGCACTAAGTCATTCGCTGTGGTCAAGAAAGAGAGAGAAAAGGTTTTGTATTATGTTTTCCCTTTTTTATATATCAGAGGGCTGGCCAAAAGGAGAGGGGGAAGGTAACACACAAAAAAAGTAAGGAAATAAAAAAAAGTAAACTGTAGTAAAGACTAAACAGAAAAGTAACAAAAAGCCCTCGCGTTAAATAATTCGCAAATGTACAGAAAAAGAAAGAAAACTGTTGTAAGTTTTTTTTCTTTTATACATTTCAAAGTATTGGCCAAGAGTAAGAAAAAAGTAACAAAAAGCCCTCGGTCTAAGTCATTCACAGTCATTCGCTGCGGTCAAGAAAAAGAGAGAAAAGGTTTTGTGTTATTAATTTTTATTTTTTTACATATCAAAGTATTGGCCAAGGGTAAGAAAAAGTAACAAAAATCCCTCGTGCTAAGTCTATTGCTGTTCGCTGCGGTCAAAAAAGAGCGATAGGGTTTGTAGTTTTATTTTTACATATCAAAGGACTGGCCAAGGGCGGAAGTAAACCAAAAAAAGTAGAGAAGTAAACAGTAGTATAAACTAAACAAAAGTAACACAAAGCCCTCGCGCTAAGTCATATTTTGTGGTCAAGAAAGAGAAAGAGAAATGGTTTTTTATTTATTATATTTTACATTTCAAAGTAAGCCAAGGTGAAAAAAATGTAGCAAAAAGCTCTCGTGCTAAGTCATTCAGAATGGTCAAGAAAGAGAGATAAATATATAATATAAAATTATAATATTAACCCATATGTATATGTTGAGCTAGGAATAATCTACACATAAAGTCGGAGTAAAAAAGGTTTTATAATATTTTTTTTTACATCTCATAGGACTGGCCAAGGGGATAAAGTAACAAAAAGCCTGCCAGCCGCCAATCCCCACAAAGAAGACAGTGCGAGATTAGAAGAACAATTTAAATATGACTATAGAATACTTACCAGAAATACTTGATAGGATTAATGATTTGCAAGTAGTCCACAGGTGAGAGGACACAGGTGAGGTCTTAATTAGTCCCATATTCACCTGTATATAGTCATTCACTCTCCTAATGAAGTTCTAATGTATTCACCATAAAATGTTTCGCAGATTATATTTTTTCATCCACTAACTATTATCCATTTTTTCCCTGCATTAAATTATGTCTATAGTAATTCACTCTCCTAATGAAGTTTTAATGTATTCACTGTAATGTTTGATAGATATTTTAAAAATTTATCTTTTGATTTTTTATTGTAAGTATTTTCCAAATTTTCCTGCAATATATTGATTTTATTGTCATCTACACTTTACCAGCTATGGGTTAAATAGTCCCAGCTATGGGTTAAATAGTGGGCAGCCTGGGGTTAATCCCTACAGGGGGTTCTGCGTCCCTGGCCACGGTGAGCAGTAAGGCCAATCCCTGACATAGATTGGTTAGGGGGTGGGGTTTGCAACCCTTCCCCGTAAAAACTAAACTAGCCACAAACATAATAAGAGGTAGAGGCCGGGGGCGCGGTAATCGCGCCCCCAACCCGGTTTTGCCGGGGGGCCCGACCATGCAAACCCCTCCTATGCTGACGCAGGGGAGGGGTGTGCCTATGACGAGTGCGGGGCAAAGCCCTCGGGAATCCCGCACGCTAAATCAAGTGGTAGGGTCCCCTAGACCAACTTTTTCTTATGGGGGTGTTCGGGGCGGTGCAGAGGCGGCGCCTGCCCGTCGAATCACTTCTGGGATCAACCTGCGGAGGGTTCTTCGTGTGGGCTCGTGGAACGTTCTGAGCCTCTCAGACGATCATCGACTACCTCTCCTATCGGGCGAGCTCAGTAGGCTGAGGGTGGATATAGTGGGACTCTCTGAGACGAGGAGGCCTGGCAGTGGCGAGACTAGCAGTGGGGGTTACACCTACTACTGGTCCGGCATGAGCAATAGGCATCTCCAGCAAACTGCAGCCATCAGTTGTTGAGGTTACTCCGGTTGATGAGCGTATAATGCGGGTGAGGATGAAACACACTCTGGGTTTCATGTCTCTTGTTGTAGTGTACGCTCCTACCGAGATGCGTAAAACTGAAGAGGAGGAGATGTTCTACACCAAACTCGACTCTGTATTAGACCAGTGTCCTCCTCGGGACAAACTCATTGTCTTGGGCGACTTCAATGCTACTACTGGCACTGTGAGAGATGGCTACGAGTTGTGTGTTGGTCCCCATGGCTCCGGTACCAGAAACACCAACAGTTCTCTGCTTCTGAACTTTGCAAGATCCAGAAGGTTGAGAATTGCAGGTTCTTGGTATCAGAGACCAGAGCTGCACAGCTGGACATGGCATAGTAATGCCGGAAGGGTAGCTAAGGAGATCGACCACATCCTCGTTAGTACTCGTTGGAGGATCCTCCAGAACTGCAGGGTTTACCGGAGTGCTGAGTTCTTTGGAACAGATCACAGACTTGTTGTTGCTACACTTAAGCTTCATGTCAAGTCCAGAAGAATCTCAAGAGGTAACCATACTGTGTTTCATCTTGAGAAACTGAAGGACTTGACATGTGTTCATGAGTATGCGGTGGCAGTCTCAAATCGGTTTGATGTGCTCGGTGCTCTCGGGGATCCTGTAGAACTGTGGGATACCTTCAAACGTGAAACTCTACAGGCTGCCAAGGAGTGTATTGGGGAGCGCCCGAGGTCAGGGCGTGGTTTTGTCTCTACGGAGACGCTGGAGAAAATCGAGGAGAGTCGCGCTGCCAGGCTGGCTGGGAACCGGGACCAGCACAGGGCTCTGTCACGCCGGACTAGAACCCTCCTGAGGAGAGACAAGGAGAGGTATGTCAGGAGTCTCGCTGAGGATGTCGAGGGTCATTTGAACGCTAATAACCTCCGACCCGCCTACCGAGACCTGAAGAAGCTCCGTTCCAAGTCTCCTTCTCGGGCGAGTGTTATTCGAACAGCAAATGGGCGCCTCGTGTCGGACATGGATGGGCAGATGGCTCGTTGGGCTGAGTACTTTGGGCAGTTGTTCACGGTGGACCCTCCAACTGAGCAGCTTCACACCACTGGGTTACAGGCAGTGGGTGCCGATCCTCCCATTGACGAAACCGCACCCTCTCTTGACGAAGTCAGAGAGGCTGTAGCAAAGTTGAAGGGTGGAAAGGCAGCTGGTGTTTGTAATATCAGTGCGGAGCTCCTCAAAGCTGGGGGTGAGGCCATGATCCGCGGGTTGCATGCTGTCCTGACTGCCGTGTGGCAATCAGGTACCATTCCTCCTGACTGGAAAAGGGGGCTGGTCGTCCCTATCTGGAAAGGGAAAGGGGACCGTCAGGACTGCAACAATTACCGCGGTATTACACTGCTCAGCGTACCAGGCCAGGTGCTTGCCCATCTATTGCTGACACGAATTCGCAGTCATCTGGTGAAGCATCAGAGACCTCAGCAGTCTGGGTTCACGCCTGGTAAGTCAACAACGGACCGTATCCTAGCGCTTCGTGTCCTGGTGGAACGCCGACGTGAGTTTCGACAGGGGATGCTTGCAGCCTATGTTGATCTCAAGAAGGCGTTTGACTCAGTGCATCGTGAGTCACTCTGGGATCTTCTGCGACTTCGAGGGATTCCTGCAAGGACTATTGGTTTGATAACTGGTCTGTATTCTGGGACTGAGAGTGCTGTGAAGTGTGGGGCAGGTGTATCCAGCTTCTTTCCTGTGAATACAGGAGTGAGGCAAGGGTGCGTCCTTGCCCCATCACTTTTCAACGCTTGTATGGACTGGGTATTGGACAAGGTTGTAGATCAAAGTGATTGTGGAGCATCCATCGGCAACACCAAGATCACCGATCTTGTTTTTGCCGATGATGCAGTAATCTTTGCTGAGTCGCTGGAGGTCCTGGTGATGGCTCTCGAGGCGCTGCACTAGGAGGCAAAGCCTTTGGGACTTGAGGTCTCCTGGCTCAAGACCAAGGTCCAGGTATTTGGAGACTTACTAGATGAAGCAGTACAGTCTGGTCATGCGTGTGGCGAGGATATTGAGATCTTGGAAAGTTTTACATACCTTGGTAGCGCAGTCCATAATGACGGCGGGTCACGTCAAGAAGTCTTACGGCGGATTGGCATAGCCCACGGTGTTATGGACTCGCTCAGTGGGAGTATTTGGCGTTGTCGGTACCTGTGCAGGAGGACAAAGATCCGGATCTTCAAGTCGCTTGTGATCCCTGTCTTACTCTATGGTTGTGAGACATGGACACTAAATAGTGACTTGAAGAGACGAATCAATGCCTTTGGTAATAAGTGTCTTCGCAGAATCATGGGGTATCGCTGGGATGATTACGTGTCAAATCAGCGATTGCACCGTGGGACTGAATCGAGGCCTATTACCTGCATAGTCCGTCAGCGCCAACTTCGGCTATATGGGCATGTGGCACGCTACCCTGAAACCGATCCTTCCCATCGGGTTGTATCTATAAGAGACAATCCGGCGTGGAGGAGGCCAAGGGGACGCCCACATGGCTCGTGGCTGGGGCAAGTTGATGTTTTTTGTCGAGAGCTGTCTGGTATGGGAAAGGAACCTGCATGGGAACTCGCGCGTGGTGACCCCCGGGAGTGGCGTCGTAGGGTGGGCGAGGCGACGCGCCCCCCGGCGTATGCCCCCAATGATTGATTGATTACACTTTCCTAATGAAACTTTGATGCATTCACTATAAAATTTCACTGATTTCTTATATCATTATTATTTATTTTTATTTTTGTCTAGTTTTTCGTAAGTGATATCCATTTTTTACCTTGTATTACAAAAAAAGTTCCTCTTCTAGTTGTCATTACCATAAAGCAAACCTCGTTAGTGAGACGTCAATGGCAGATTTATCATGTACAAAGAGTTTTTTTTTTTTAATGCAACGAATTTATGTTTGTGTTGCGAAAATAATTCCTTGCTAACTGCAGATGACTTCCATCCATGCTAACGCCCCCCTTAACCCTAAACCCCCCTACATCCCCCTAACCCCTTGACCCTTCACCCCCATCTAACCTCCCCATCTTTCATCCCCCCGTCTAACCCACCACCCTTCATCCCCCCCCATCCTCCCAACCCTTTATCCCTCCCCCTACCCCTACCTCCCACCCTGCATCCCCCCTAAACTCCCCCCCCCCTTCACCCCCCTAACCCCAATCTTCCTTCCCCTCTACCCACCCTTCACCCCTAAGACCCCACCCTAACCCCCCATCCAACCCCCCACCCTGCTAACCATCAACCTCTCTTACGAAGATGTATTTTGTCATTTCCTTCTGGCCTCTCGGAGATTTCTCACCTGTGATTAAGTAACTGTGTTTTATTATCTCACCATTTTTAATTAACGTGTCCTCAGTCTCTCACCTAAACTAGTCATTAATCACCATCTTAAATTGTCATTTTAAGTACTCACGTCATTATCAAGTCATTTGAGGTGTTAAGTTTGTCATCACTTTCACAACCCAATGATAGTGAATGAGTCATACTAACTTTACTTTATACGTTACTTTACTACATACTTATCTATATACCTTACTACCTTACCTCTACTTTTTTTTTACTATTTTTACTACTTGTACTGTACTTGTTTCATTTATTTATTTACATACACACTAAACCTTTAATATACGTCACTTGTTTTTCTTTACCCACCTGTTGTTCTTCTTTATACACCTGTGCTTCTTTACTCACCTGTGCTTCTTTAAACTCCTGTTCCTCTTTACTCACCTGTGCTTCTTTGAGCACCTGTTCCTCTTTACTTACCTTGCCCTTTTAATTTACACGTCCTTTTACTTACTTGTATCTTTACGTACTTACCTGTCATTACTTACCTATCCCCTTACTCACCTGTACTATTATAAATTATCTACATTTTCCTATTTACTCACCTATCATGTTATTCACCTTTTCTGTTATCCACCTGTTCCTCTTTACCCACCTAATCTGTTACTCTTACTCACCTTTATATTGAAACTTTGGCTCCGACACAGAACATTTATTGCCATGAAATTAACGGGAGAAAGAAATAGTTCAGGCAAGAATTATAATGCTAATAAGGCTTTAAGATGATGAATAAGTTTGTAGATTAGAATGCTAAGTTAGAATATTCATTTATATACAATTAATTAATAGGGGAACGTTGCATATTGAGTGTTAGATTTTTTATAGAGTGTTGAATCGTTTATAGAATAGTTTCACGTACTCTATTGTCGGATTAAATGCTGTGTGTGTGTGTGTAGTGTAGTATTGTGTGTATTTTTTGTCCTATTTTGTTTATTTATTTATATTTACTATTGCATGCTTTTAAATGTTTGTTTCATATACAGTGTTGAATCTTTTAAAAAAAAGTGTCACGTACTCTATTGTCGGATTGAATGCTGTGTGTGTAGTATTGTGTGTATATATTAAAAAATAAACATTTATATGTTCATTTTTGTTATTGCATATTTTTTTGATTATTTGTCGCATGTAGAGTGTTGTATCGCTTATGAAATAGGTTTACGTCATATATATTATCAGATTGAACGCTGTGTGTATATTTATCTATAAAATTTATTTTATTTATTTATTTTAACTGCTTTGATTGCGTGTGTTGTGGACGTGTGTGTGTGTGTGTCTCTGTGTGTGTGTGTGTGGGTGGGTGTTTTTTTTTTTTTTTGTGTAGTGTCGACGTGTGTGTGTGTGTGTATATGTATGTGTGTCTGTGTGTCTGTGTGTCTGTGTGTCTGTGTGTCTGTGTGTCTGTGTGTCTGTGTGTCTGTGTGTGTGTGTGTGTGTGTGTCGACGTGTGCAAAGGAAATCGTGTCGTTGCCCTGAAATGTGTTGAATGCAAATGGATAAATGTTTTGAAAATGTTCCACTATTTTTTTATTTATTTAGTTATTATCTATTTCATTTTATCCGTTTCTTTCATCTCTTTATATTTGTTCAATTTATACCTTATTCATTTTCTTTTTTTTCTTACTTTATTTATTTTTCTATTACTAAAATGTTCTGCTACAATTTATTTATTTATTTGTTAATATCTTTTTTTATTTTTTTTATTTATTTGTTAAATGTTTTACCTGATTTGTTTATTTTTCTGACAAAATGTTTTGTTCTACTACTAGTTATTTATGTATCTCATTTATTTTATAAGTTTATTTTATTTATCTATTTGTTATCTCTTTATTGTTATTTGTTATGAAAAAAATACATCTACTTAAAAAAAAAAGACTACTACTCTACTTTTATAGATCAATGCATATTTACTATATATTTCTTTATATTTATTTAAAATGTATTCGTATTAATAATTTTTTTGATGAGTTCCGGAAGTTTATTCCATTTCATGCATCCAAAATAAATGACAAATCATTTATGAGTTTCAGTAATTGGAAAAGGTGGTCTAATTATGTCTATTTCTTGTGTTTAGGTTATGTATTTGAATTGCAGTCTGAAGTGCAGCAGAATGAAAAATATGTAATTCGTCATGAAAGAGTTTCAGATATAGGAGAACATAAATCTAACTTATTTTAATAATTAAAAATTTTGTTAATACATACACAATCTTCTTAAGAAAATAATAATTATTCTCTCTCTCTCTCTCTCTCTCTCTCTCTCTCTCTGTCTCTCTCTGTCTCTCTCTGTCTCTCTCTGTCTCTCTCTGTCTCTCTCTCTCTCTCTTTTTTTATTTTTTTTATTTAAAAAAAACTGACATCATGGTATACATAGGGCTACAAATGGCAAAGAAGTTGGTGAGGGCAATGGGTGGCAGAAGCTATAGATGTACCCTGTCCCGGGGACATCTTTCCGAAAGCTATGCCATATAGGATAAACGAAATATATAATGATACAGGCTGAGGGTCACTGTCCGTCACAGGCACTTTTCAGGCGCACTATCTACACGTACACTGTGTCACTGTGTCAATGTGTGTCACTATGTGTGTGTCACTATTGACACGACACTGTGTCACGCCTTACGGGCACTAAGGCGGATGTAAGCGGCACCATCTGTGGGCCGCCACCTTCACTTGCTGGGTGTTCATGACCACGACATCCACCTCAACCGTGAAGGTGTTCCACAGTGTCGCCGTGGCCCAAGTAAAGGCTCGCTGGCCCATCATGGTGTGGGTCTTCGGGGCCTCGAGGAGGAGATCACCTGACGATACCGTCCTCGTAGCAAGCTCTGACCTCTTCCACGGGACCCGAAGTCCTGCAAGGTGGGAAGAGTGTTGCACCTGGGCCTTGTGCAACACTGTGGGGGCACCGACTCTCCTCCGGTGCCCCAGGCTGTCAAGCT
>JACEEZ010022138.1:67500-96735 GCA_016584305.1 Chionoecetes opilio
GTGATATTCGCAATTCGCACTCGCATTCGCGAATATTAAAACCAAATATTCGCATCTGCATTCGCATTCGCGAATACGGAAGATTGATATGCGGTCCATCACTAGTGTGTGTATATGTTTTTTTGCAGGGGTGGGGGGGGGTCGTTCAAGTGATGTTTTGGCCTAGTGTCTTATGAAGAAAAAGAAGATGCGTCGTGATGATTCGCTTTTTTTTATATTTTTATTTGGTCTTGTGATAAAATGGCAGATCAGAGATATGTGTATGAATTTTTTTTTTTGGGGGGGGCGGGCGGGTATTTTAAGTGATATTTTGACCTGGTGTTTTCTTAGTGTTAAACTTTTATTAAAGTCATGTTAAAAGGCAGGCTGCTATGTTAGTAAAGTGCGTAGCTATAAAGACCTCAATATTAGGTTCACATTATGATGAGTTGTTCTCGTGTGTTAATTAATGTAAGAGACGCAGAATCAAGGTCAAAGTAAATTTAGGTCAAGGTCATAATATCCAGGTGGTATACATGACCATTAAACATTTTTCAGGGATTTAATTTCCGTACTAATTTTTTTTCAGCCACATTTATTTTTTGCAGCAAATACGAAATAGGACATCAGTGGTTTCCAATGCATGCGGGTTAAAACTTTTCTACACTGAAGGAATACGAATTTAAATGGTGTGTGAATGGATTTATCTTTTTTTATTTGTTTATTTAAACCACTATTTCTTTACCTTTAAATATGACTACCATTTTTTTTTTATATCGGTCCATCGTAATTAAATTGGGCAATGGCAATGATGATGATGATAGTGATGATGATGGGGAGAAGGAGGATGAGAAGAAAGAGGTAAATAATGACAGGAGTAGGAAGAAGGCAAATGGAAAAAAAGGACCAAAAAAACAGAGGAAGAGGAGGAGGATATGGAGAAAGAAGATGGAGAGAAAAATAAATAAGAAAAGGTAGAAAAAGAAAAAATTAAGACCAAAAAACAAACACAATAATAATATCACAAATAAAAACTCATCAATGATAATAAACAACAAGAACACAAACAACCACCAAAGAAAATAACAAAAGAAGTAGTACCATTATGACAATATTCCTTAATTAATCAACACGACAATAACAATATCAACAATAACTACAATATGAACTAAAAAACATTTATCCTGTTGTAAATATAATCAGTAGAAATCAAATCATTACCTTACACCTACCGTGAATAACACTATAGTGGCCACTGCCCTAATGTCGCCAGGCGCCATATTTTCATATTTCACGAATTTTAGCATCACTACAGATTTGCATGTGCCAATACTCTGCATGTGCCAATAATGAGGCATAGACAGTAGTTTATATTATGTAGGTGTCTTCAGTGGCACCTAAAAATTAGCAGTGATGCTGAAACTCATAATACAGTATATAGAGCTTGCCGATATTAATGCAGTGGCGACTATAGTGTTGTTGACGGTAGGTGTAAGGTTATGATTTGTTCATTATTTATTATATTTACATCAGGATTAATGTTTTTTGGTTGCTAATGAAGTTATTGTTTTTATATATTGATATTATCGTAATGATAAATTCAGAAATATTGTCATAATAATATTAGTTATTTTTTTTTTTTTTTTGGGGGGGGAGGGTTCTTGTTTGCACACTACAAAATCACTCCCTATGCAACAAGAGCTACAATAAGAACACAACATTAATCCTGATGTATATAGAGAAGAAAATAAGGAGAGCAGTAGGAAATAGGGGGGGGGGGGGGCACTCAGTAGAGCGCATACCTCCGCCCGAATATTTCATCAATTTTTTGCCATGGCAACAGTTGTGATTCCATTTCATAAAAAAAAAGTAAAAAAAAGTAAAAAAAAAGAAGTAAAAAAGTTGTCAATAGATTTCATCGAAAATTTAATCAGTTCTTCCTTATACGAAATAGACTTGGTATACCAAGTTTGGTCCAAATCTATTGGTAACTTTTCGAGAAATCCTGTACACTAACAAACAGACAGACAGACAGACATATCGGGGTGAAAACATAACCCCACCAACTTCGTTGGCGGAGGTAAAAAGGAGAAAATCCATTCACTATCCTTAAAACTTGTACACGATCAAAAATCCATCCTGTGCTCACCTGGCCGAAGGAAAGGTAGAGTGGCTTGTTGGGGAGGATCCAGGTGACGGTCTCGTAGCAGCCGGGAACCGTAAGCGAGCCGTCGTAGGTGAGGTAGTGGTTGGTGGTGGGCAGCAGCTCGCTCACCCGCAGGTCGTGTGACGGCGACGAGGACCCTGCGTGGACGACAACGGGGGGGGGGGGGGGGGCATTAGAAATAGAGGAATAGTGTTAATGAGAATATAAGTATAAGTAAAAAAGTTAAGGGAAGGACATGAGAGAGTGAAATAGTGATACTGAAAATATAAGTAGAAGTAAAAAAGTTAAGGGAAGGACATGAAAGAGAAGTAATGATAATGAAAAATGTAACAAAATATTAAGGGATGGACGATTAAAATATGAATGAAGGAGAGCAAGAGGAAAATTATAATAATGATAACAATAAATGCAGCGGGAAGGACGATTAGAATAAGAAGGAAGGAGAGCACGAGGAAAATGATAATGATAATAATAATAAAAAGAAGATGAAGGGGAAGAGGAGGAAGAAGAGGAAGAGGAAAAGGAGCTCCTATATTCCTCCTTCTCCTTTTTATAGGGGGGCATATGGAAGAGAGAGAGAATAAGAGAGAGAGTAAGAGCGAGGGAGTAAAAGATAGAGAGAGAGAGAGAGAGAGAGAGAGAGAGAGAGATAGAGAGAGAGAGAGAGAGAGAGAGAGAGAGAGAGAGAGAGAGAGAGAGAGAGAGAGAGAGAGAGAGAGAGAGAGAGGAGACATGAGAGATTAAGTAGGAAAGACAATATTAGAATAGAGGAAGAGTCAAGAGGAGACGTGAGATATTAAGTACGGGAGACAATAAGAGAAGAAAAGAGAGGAAGAGCCAAGAGGAGGCGTGAGAGATTAAGTAGGGGAGAGAAGAGCGAGAAGAAGAAGAGGTGAAAAGAGAGAAGAAGAGAAGAGAAGAAAAGAGAAAAGAGAAGAGAGGAGAAAAAAACAACAGTTTCAATTCTGTAAAGAGCCAAGAGTACGGATTTAACAATGTGTGAAGACTCTGTACCCTGTGAGATCAGTGTCTTTGCAGTCTTTTAGTTGTTAAGTCACACATAAGTCGTTAAGTCACCGCTCGGACCTGTAACTTAAGACACCAACTTGATCTTTAATCTCTGGACTCTAAAGGTACTTAAGACATACTTAGGACTTTTAACTTGGACATTTAAAGTACTGTGAGAGAGAGAGAGAGAGAGAGAGAGAGAGAGAGAGAGAGAGAGAGAGAGAGAGAGAGAGAGAGAGAGAGAGAGAAAGATTTTGCAAGTAGGGTTACATTATTTTTATCTCTCGCATTCTCACTCATTCACTCTCTCTCTCTCTTTTTTCACAATCATTATCAGATAGTCGGCCTCTTCTTATCTCTCTTCCCCCTCCTTCTTCCCTCTCTCTCCCTCCTTATTCCCTCTCTTCCCCTCCTTCCCTCTCTTCCCCCTTCCATATCTTCCCTTCTTACTTCCCTCTCTTCTCATCCTACTTCCCTCTCTTTCCCCTCCTTCTTCCCTCTCTTCCCCCTTCCCTCTCTTCCCCCTCTTCCCCCTTCCATCTCTTCCCCCTCTTCTCCCTCCTTCTTCCCTCTATTCCCCTTCATTATTCCCTCTTTCCTCTCCCTCCCTCTTCCCTCTCCTTCCCTCTCTTCACCCTCCTTCTTCATCTCTTCCTCTCTTACCCCTCCTTCCCTCTATTCCCCTCATTCTTCCTTTTCTTCCCCTACCTTCACTCTCTCCTCCCCTCGCTTTCCCCTCTTTCTTCCCTCTCTTCCCCCTCCTTCCCTCTCTTCCCCTACATCTTCCCTCTCGTCCACCTCCTTTCCTCTCTTCCCTCTCCCTTTTCCTACTCGTTCCCTCCTTCCCCCTACTCCCCACCTTCATTAACTCTCCCACACGCACTCTACACTTATTACAACACACCCAAATATTCATCTCTTGCATCCCTTCTGCGACTTTTACTCTTCCCCTCATCTTCCCCTCGCATCATCTATTAACCCTTTTTTTAACCCTTGCTCCCTTAGTCATCTGAATCAAGTCATCCCTATCTTTTCTTATTCATTGCTTCTCCTTCCTTCTCCTCTTCATTATAATCTTCATCCCACACTTCCTTTGGTTTCCTCTTCTCATTTATCGTCTTTCTGGCTTGTGTGTTAGAAGAGAGAGAGAGAGAGAAAGAGAGGAGAGAGAGAGAGAGAGAGAGAGAGAGAGAAGAGAGAGAGAGAGAGAGAGAGAGAGAGAGAGAGAGAGAGAGAGAGAGAGATAGAGAGAGAGAGAGAGAGAGAGAAAGAGAGATTGTTACGACGGCATAGTGAAAATTGCAGGTCCGAGCCGCGTAACCACAAAATGAATAAAGAAAATAAACATTCGGGACAAAGAAAGTTAATAAAGTTACTATGACATCTATTTAATATGATAAACAAAAAATAGTTAAGAAAGCAAGCAACGGTTAACAAAGAAAACAAAAGAATAGCAGCCTTTAAGACAGTCTTCAAACACACAGAATAGCGGAGAATATCCTCACAAAACGAGAGTCGACACAGAAACACACAAAAAAACCCTTAATCCTAAACAAGTGTAAACCAGAAACTCCCAAAGAAACTAAAAATTAAATAAGTAAAAGGAAAAACCCAACCACACACAACACCAACCCTGAAAACACCACCAACCTTGGAAACACCAACCCCGAAACACCAACCCTGAATAACAACCAACCCTGGAAACACCAAAAACACTACTAAAACACTAAAACATAACACTAAAAACACTAACACTAACACTAACACTTAAAACACTAACACCTAAAAACAACTAACACTAAAACACTAACCACTAAAAACCACTAACACTACACTAAAACACTAACACTAAACTACTAAAAACACTACACACTTAAAACACAACACTAAAACATTTAACACTAAAACACTACCATCTAAAACACTAACACTAAAACACTAACACAAAAAACTAACACTAAAACCCACTAACACTAAAAACATTAAACACTAAAAACACTAACACTAAACAAACACTAACACTAAAAAACCCTAACACAAAACACTAACCACTAAAACACTAACACTAAAACACTAAAACACTAACACTAAAACACTAACACTAAAACACTAACACTAACACTTAAAACACTAAAACACTAACACTAAAACACTAACACTAAAATAACACTAAAACACTAACACTAAAACACTAACACTAAAACACTAACACTAAAACACTAACACTAAAACACACACTGAAACACACACTGAAACACACACTGAAACACCGAAACTGAAACACACAGAAACACAAACACAGAAACACAAATACAGAAACACAAATACAGAAACACAAATACAGAAACACAAATACAGAAACACAAACACAGAAACACACTGAAACACACTGAAACACACTGAAACAAACACACTGAAACACTGAAACACCAAAAGTGAAACACCAAAACTGAAACACAAACACAGAAACACAAAATCACACGGAAACAAAAGTTCGGTACACACAATCCAACACGGTAATACTCACAAATATAAAATAGTTGGAAAAGAGCTGCTACAATAACACACCACCCACAGGATACCACTGGTACGGTAATGAAGGTCAGGACACACTGACTACCTAAGCCTCTTTATGGTGAGGAAAACTTGGAACTGTAATAGGAACAACAAACGAAACAATAAACGCAACAGTGAAGCTATACTGAACCACCAGAAGTGAAAGTGAATTGACGTGAAACTAGGGGGGGACAACGAGAAGAGAAAGCAAAAAAAGAGAAAGAAAGGTAATAGGAAATGAAGTGGTCGTAACAGTCTTCCCCCCATGAAGAGGAAGTGGGTGAACCCAAATTCGAAACTGTGGCCAAAAGGTAGGTAATAAAAAATGGTGTAGACCAAAAATGGATTAAAAGCTCCTTTTCTACGGTAGCATAGCGGGTCTGTGCAAGGCGTAGTAATGTAAACTTTTTGCTAAAGTAGGTCACCGGAGGGTCCACTCTATCAGCTCCTTGCCCATAGAGTGCAGAACCGGCGGGAAAATTGCTGGCATCCATGTTAGCTTGACAAGTGGTCTGGGAAGTTAGGAGCCTTAACACAGGGTTATCGAGCATAGGACATTTTTAAGACCCTGAAAAGCACTCGCAAGCCCGTGTCCAGATAAATGAGCAGCCCTTTTCAGTAGGCGTGGTCCCGAGAGGTAATGCCAACCTGTGCAAAACACATTTAGTGTGTAGGAAGGGGCCAAGTGTTTGCCCCACCCAAAAACATGCCCTAAAAACAAAAAAGCTGAGCACACGCGCACTCAGATTTGGAAAAGGTTCAAACACAATCTAGCATTCCTAAAAGTGAGAAGAGAGCATCCAATTGAGTTACGATGATTAACCCAAGTGTCAAAAAACAAACACAATATCATACTAAATATATCTGTGCAACCAGGTACATTACTAGTGATAGTTAGCCATTATTCGTTGGAAAGTGGGTCCAAAGGGCGCTGCAAAGCCCAAAAGGCATACGTTTAAATGTTATAAGCTTCCCTTCTTTTTTTTCTTTAACTTCTTTTTTTTTCTTCTCTTTTTTTTTCTTTTTTCAAAGCAGGAAATGTCTGGGCATGACTAGTCAAGGGTACCTGCCAGAAACCGCGAAGAACAATTCGGACCTTGTGTCAGGAAAAACTTTGAATTTTCCCACCTACTTATATGCAGTCGTCGATCGTCGGTAGGGGGTTGGTAGTGGGGTCATTAACGGGTGACTGAGAGAAACACCACTCCTGCTTTGCGGTTCGATGATTACCAATTCCTCCATCTCGGCCAGGTTCCTTCTTCACTTGCCTCAATCCTGCTTGGGATGCACGTGGTACGGAGGACTGCTTGATGGGTGGCGCCGTACTCATCACCGTCATGCACCACTGCAGATACCCCCGGTACATCGGTTTATCTTGAATACTGAGGATGGGTTGTGTACCAAGGTCAAAATATCAGACCTCCCTCGACTCGGGTAGTGTTGAAGATCCATAGTGAGCTCGGCTAGTTTGAAACGCCAAGTACCAACTGAATGACACAGTCGAGTGGGCTAGTCTCTTCTTCGTCTTCAGCATCACCCAGGTCAACTGAGGAGCAGGTGTCCACAATGCCCACAGGAACTAGTTCTTCTGTCAACTTCGGGACGCGGATGTATGGTATTGCTTCCAAAGCGTTGACGTTGGCACAAGCGTTGTAAAACGGCGCCTGTCAGGAGGGGAAATGAGTAGTTGGTAGGGCTTTTACTTCCTTTTTAAGAATGAGTTAAGGCCCAGGAATCTTAGCGTGGAGTGGTTGGCTTTGGGGGCTGGCAGGAAGACGAGGGACTTTATCAACAGGCAGGAATTCCCGATTTCTGCCTTCTTGTCGTACCAAGTCTGGTCCTGGATTGCGGCCACGTTGCGGCGGCCAACTGCCAGCACCTCAACAGTGTTACCCGGTCCATCTCCTACTAAGTGAAGCACATTGGTACTCTCTTTCTGAGCTACCTAACAAATCTTTCCCTAATATGTGAAGTGGTCCTCTCATCACGGTGGGCAAAACACAGCTCATATGTGAAAAACCTGTGCTCTCATTGGGAGTGTTCGCGCAGGACAAAGCAACAGGTACGGTAAGTATCCTCCCCATGATGAAACCTTACTGGGGCAGCGTTACTACGAAGGATACCTTTCAATGTCTGATACGATCGTTCAAACAGCTCCTTGGGTGATAAGGAGATGATACGTTATGACCTATATCAACTCGCCATGGCTTCCTTAAAAACTTTCCCGACCAAAGTATGAAGCACATCAGGTCTCTGCACTCGTATGGCAAACCCAAAGTGGATAAAAAGCGTCCAAAAGGGACGTTACTTATGGCCTTTAGCGGTAACCTTCGTAAAGCACCTGCATGTAAATTCCTAGTCGAAAGGTGTCAATCATATGTGAAAAATTATATTCAAAACCCTTTGTAGGTTTTAGGCAAAGGGCCAAACAATATCACATTGAATTGAATTAAATGGTGCAGGTATGTGAGGGACTTTTAAAAGTGGGAAAGGTTGAATGGGTTGGTTATGTTTACCGAGTGTCAGTTAATTGACACTAATGGCATATGATAATAATGGCAATTGATAATAAGGGCCAAGACGAAATTCTGGCCAGCCTGGGTAAAAACGTTTTTCGAACACCTAAGGTCTGAAAAAACCATCCGTCCATGGGCAAACGGCCAGGACAGTATGCTGTAATGAGACTGGGTAAAACCATTTGATTTATCTTGAATGGACCAGTCTGCGTCCTCCTCCGTCATGGTGGCGGGGTAACCAGCGGCGGCAAGGTACAAACCGTTCACGGATAAAGTACTGAGTAGTAGCGAGGCCCGAGTCATTGGGCGTAGCTCCGCGCTGGTCAAACAATGACTGCAACGAGGTCCGTTTCAGATCTGACGCTGGTCATCAAAGCCTTCTATCCCTAGTAACGCGGGACCTAAGGGGGAACCAGAAACACTGCTGGAAGGGATATGGGTAGCAAAAAGTTATCTAGGCACAGGTTGTTCATTATCCAAAGGAGTTAAGTCTTCCCACAAAATTTCCTTGTGACAAACCACTGTCTCGAGACAGTGGGAGGTGAGGGGAAAGAACTCTTGGTGCTGTTTCTGCAGCAGACATTACCGCTACGGGCTCCCTTAACAGCATCTCCCAAAGGTGTCTTGTTCGACACTTCAAAATAGGCTTGCTTCTGTAGGCTGGAGCTTTTATAGCAGAAAGTCGCCTTGTGGCCAGACTTTCCACAAAATGTACAGTAATATTCTGTAAATGGAACGCCCCCGAGGTGGCGAACGAGGTGAGTGTGCCTGAGCCTTGTTTCGAAACAGACCAATTGTAAGTGATCTATCCTGGTGCCATGGAAACAGAAGGTCGAAGTACCTTGTGGGATTATGAGCCAAAGTGAATATTGCGCATTGTCTAAGTGTGTACCCATTCAGCGTGTTTAGCAGCCTCCTAAATAGTAAAAAATCACTGTACAATAAATAGTCACTACTCCTTCGTTTAATTGTTGGGGGAGGAACTCTTCGGTTAAAGACTAGTTCACACCAGTGAATGTGAAATTCACTTACATCCTTTGGAAAGAAGCATTTGTTCAACGCTCCCTCTTTCACCTAACATTGGCAAAACTCGAGGGAAGTCTGTTCAGGCTCCATGGAGAGTTCCTTTGAAGCAGTTGACGGTATGCTTCAGGAAAACAAGTGCTATGCTTTTTACATACCTCTTCCTTACATGGACCTGAACTGTAAGCATCACTTGTCTGTGAAAGAGATACATAACTCTGAGGCATTTCACGTTTAAAAGATTGTTTGCAACAAAACTGGCAAAACAAATCTACCGGCCACTTTCAAAGTCTTGGCCAGACGCTCAAAAGGCTAATGAAAATAAACATCACCATTTCCTCTGGAAGGAAGGGAAAAACGTATTTGCGGTCGCGTCCTCTAAATTCAAAAAAATGAGAGGTAGGCACTGTGGGTAGGTTACTGTTGGTAGGGGCAGGACCTAACTGGGCTAATTGAAGTTGTAACCGCATTTTCTATACCTTCAGCCTCGGCTTTTACGACTTCAACTTCCCTTCTTTACGACCCTTCAACTTGGCCTCTACGACCTTCAACTTCGGCTTTACGAACTTCAACTTCGGAAAGCTACAGCCCTTTGCGTTGTCTCTGCTTCAGCTTTTGCGTGTCTCTGCTTCAGATAAAGCTACAGCCTCGGCTCTCGCTCTTACGTGCTTCAGCCTCAGCCTCACTCTTTGCGAGCTTCGGCTTAGCCTTCCGTATCTCTAGTTCCAGCTTACGAAGCTTTTACTGGCTGAGCCACCCAGCGGTTACACTACGTCAACCTCTGCTGGCCTGATCATCCAAAAACTGGCCCTCGTTATCTTTAAACCGACATCACCACAATCCTGTCGGTTCTATTGGCCCTATCCTGCCTAGTACGGCATTTATTTAGCTCTCCTTGTCCATATTAGTTGCTAGGGGAATGTTAAAAAAATCACTGATTCATACCCATAACTAGCAACGCTTAGTGCCGGCAACTTGTGACAAAGGTAGGGATGGCGTGAAACAAAGCAACCAAGTCATCATGGTTTATGACAACCATAGGGGACGGCAAACAAAGGCACACAACAAAAACGGGAAAAAAGTCGACAATCGTTTAAGCGAGGATATCCTGCAAGGTCGCCAATTTCTGTTACGACGGCATAGTGCTGAAAATACAGGTCTAGCCGCCGATAACCAAAAAATGAATAAAGAAAATAAACATCCATGGACATTTTTAATAGGATTAAACTAAAAAAAAAGTTAAGACAAGCAAGCAAACGGTTAAACAAAAGAAACAAAAAGACCTAAGAAGCCCTTTAAAGGGAAGCTTCAAAAAAAACCAGGGAAGTCCACAACGAGAGTCGGACACAGAAACACACTAAAACCCTAATCTTAAACAAGTGTAAACCAGAACTCCCAAAGAAACTAAACTTAAAAATGTAAAAGGGAGACCCAAACACACAAACACCGACACACAAACACCGACACACAGACACACAAACACACACAGACACACAAACACACACAGACACACAAACACACACAGACACACACAGACACACAAACACACACAGACACACAAACACACACAGACACACAAACACTGAAACACACTGAAACACACACACACTGAGACACACACACACTGAAACACACACACACTGAAAACACACACACACTGAAACCACACACACACACTGAAACACACACAACACATGAAACACACACACACACTGAAACACACACACACACTGAAACACACACACACACTGAAACACACACACACTGAAACACCACACACACTGAAACACACACACACACACACTGAAACACACACACACTGAAACACACACGCACTGAAACACACACGCACTGAAACACACACGCACTGAAACACACACGCACTGAAACACACACGCACTGAAACACACACGCACTGAAACACACACGCACTGAAACACACACGCACTTGAAACACCACGCACGAAACACACACGCACCTGAAAAAACACACGCACTTGGAAAACCACACACGCACTGAAAACACCACACGCAAACTGAAAACACACGCACTGAACACACACACGCACTGGAAACACACACGCACGAAACACACACGCCCTGAACACACCACACACTAAACACACCACACACTGAAAAATCAACACACGAAACACACACATGAAACAACACACACTGAAACACACACATCTGAAACACACACACTGAAACACACGCACTGCAAAACACACGGACTGAAACACACGCACTGAAAACCCACACTGAAACACCACACACTGAAACACACCCACACTGAAACACCACACACCGAAAACACACACACTGAAACACACACACTGCTGAAACACACACACTGAAACAACACACTGAACAACACACTGAAACACACACACTGAAAACACCACACCACTGAAACACACACACGAAACACACACACTGAAACCCACACACAGAAACACACACACAGAAACACACAACACAGAACACACACACACACAGAAACACACAAACACAGAAACACCACACACACAGAAACACACAAAACGAAACACACACACAGAAACACAACACACAAGAAACACACACACAGAAAACACAACAGAAACACAAAACACAGAAACAAAACACAGAAACACAAATCACAAACACAGAAACACAAAAAAACCAAAAACACCAGAAACACCAAACACAGAAGAGAACACAAAAACAGAAACACAAAAACACACGGAAAACAAAATGTTCGGTAACACCAAAATCCAGCACGGTTAATATTAACAAATAATTAATGGAAAAAAGATGCCTGCTATAATCCACCACACCCACACAGGTAAATGACCAATGGTACGGTATGAGGGTCAGGACACACGGACTACCTAACGCCTCTTTTAGGCTGAGGAAACTTGGAACTGTAATACGGAACGAAAACGAAACAATAAACGAAAACAGTGAAGCTATACTGAAGGTGACTAACAGTTACCAGAAGTGGAAGTGAATTGACGTTGAAACTTGGGGGAAACGAGAAGCATAAAAAAGAAGGAAAGGGAGTTAGGAACATGAAGTGGTAGTAGGAAATATATATAGAGAGAGAGAGAATGAGAGAGAGGAAAAATTTAAATTGGCCGGAAATGCACTTGTAAGAAAAACACATGGGTGAAAGAGGAGAGGCGGTGGAGGGACGATTATGAGAAAACTGGCGAAAGAAGAGAGACAGATGAAGGGAGGAAAGAAAAAATTGGAGATAAAGGGTAGGAACAAGGAGGACAGGAAACGCAGTGAAGAAGAGAAGCAAGCATAATCTAGAAATAATGGTTTTTTTTAGTTTTTTTGTGTTTGATTTGTGTATGTGGTACCGTAGTTGTTTATTGTCATCGTATGTTTGTATTTTTTGTCTTTTTCTCTGTCTCTCCTTCTCTTGTTCTATCTATCTATTTATCCATCTATCTATCTATCGTTCAATATCTATTTGTTCTATTATACCATCTGTCTATCTATCTATCATCTATCTATCTGGGTGTGTGTGTGGCGTGTAGGGCAAGATCCTGCAAGTTCAGTTAGGCCAAATATATTGTTCCATTGTTTGTGTTTCTTAGCCTTCCCACCGTGTTGGTCTTACGTTCGAAGCCGAGCCAATTAGCTAGTTTGTCTACCTGAACCGTAAACAGGGGAGAGAAGAGAGAGAGAGAGAGCGAGGAGAGAGAGAACCTGAGAGAGGGGAGGAGGAGGGAGAGAGATGAGAGACGAGACTGAGAAGAGAGAGAGAGAGAGAGGATGAGAGAGATGAAGGTTGAGAGAGTGAGAGAGAGGAGAATGAGAGAGACGATAGAGAGAGAGAGAGAGAGAAAGAGGAGAGAGAAAGAAAGGAGAGAGAAAGAGAGAGAGAGAAGGAGAGAGAGAGAGGAGAGAGAGAGAGAGAGAGATGAGAGGAGAGAGAAGTAGAGAGAGAGAGAGGAGAGAGAGCAGAGAGCGGAGAGGAGGCGCGGGTTGACCGGCGTGGGGGACGGAGATGGGACGGGAGGAGAGAGAGAGAGGAGAAGAGAGAGAGAGAGAGAGAGGAGAGAGGAGGAGAGAGAAAGAGGAGAGAGAGAGAGGAAGATGAGAGAGAGAGACGAGAGAGGAGGGGAGAGACGGAGAGAGGAGAGAGAGAAGAGAGAGAGAGAGAGAGACTCGGAGAGAAGAGAGAGGAGAGATGAGAGAATGCGTGGGATGAGGAGATGAGAGGAGAAGACGAGATGAGAGGGAGGAGGGGCTTGGCGGGTGGGACGAGGGAGAGAGATTGAGAGAGAGAAGAGATGAGTAAATAAGGCGTAGTTGTTTCCTGTAAAAGTTTTCAGTTAAGAACAAACATTTAGTAAACGAGAGAAATCTCACAACTCTTCTTTTCCCTACTTACTGAGGTTTCTTTTCTGATTTGTTGGGAAAGTTTTTTTTTTTAAAGCTTAGGGCTTATGGTGGTGGTGTTGTGGGTGGTTAATCTGGGTAGTGGTTATGGGGCGGTGGTGTTGTGTGGGTGGTTGTAGTAGTGGTTTATGGTGGTGGTGTGTGGGTGGTCGGGATGTGGTAGTGGTTATGGTGGTGGTGTTGTGGTGGTGGGCTTGTGGTAGTGGTTATGTGGTGGTGTTGTGGTGGTAAGCTGTAGGTAGTGGTTATGGCGGTGGTGTTGTTGGTGTGGTCTGTAGTTAGTGGTGATGGTGTTGGGTTGTGTGGTGGGCTGTGGTAGTGGTCTGGTGGTGGGGTGTTTGGTGGTGGTGGTCTGTAGTAAGTGGTTATGGTGGTGGTGTTTGTTGTGGTGGGGGGCTGTGGTAGTGTCGTGGTATGGCGGTGGTCGTTGTGGTGGTGGTCTGTAGTATGGTTATGGTGGTGTGTTGTGGTGCGTGGGCCATGTGGTACTAGTGGTTATGGGGTGGTGTTGTGGTGGTGGTCTGTGGTAGTTGGTTATGATGGTGGTGTTGTGGTGGTGGTCTGTGGTAGTGGGTCTTTTATGGTTGTGGTTGTTGTGGTGGTGGTTCTGTAGTAGTGCGTTATGGTGGTGTGTTGTGGTGGTGGGCTGTGGTACGGGTTAGGTGGTGGGTGGTTGTGGTGTTGTCGGTCTGTGGTAGTGGTTATGGTGGTGGGTTTGTGGTGGTGTCCTGTGGTAGTGGTTCTGGGTGGTGTGGTGGGCGCCGGTCTTGTGTAGTGTTATGTTGGTGGTGTTGTGGTTGTGGTCTGTAATAGTGGTTATGGTGGTGGTGTTGTGGGTGGTGGTCTGTAGTAGTGGTTATGGTGGTGTGGTGTTGTTGTGGTGGTGGGCTGTGTAGTTGGTTATGGTGGTGGTGTTGTCCGGTTGGTGGTCTGCTGGTAGTGGTTATGGTGTTGGTGGTGTTTGTGGTGGGTGGGTCTTTGTGTAGTGGTATGTGGTGGTGTTGTGGGTGGTGGTCTGTGGTAGTGGTAGTGTTGTGGTTGTGTTGTGGGTTGTTGGTTCGTGTAGTGGTTATGGTGGTGGTGGTGTGTGGTGGTCTGTGGTAGTGTTATGGTGGTGGTGTTGTTGGGTGGTCTATGTGTAGTGGTTATGGTTGGGTGTGTGGTGGTGGTGTTGTGGGGTGGTATGTAGTAGTGGTTATGGTGGTGGTGTTGTGGTGGTGGTTCTGTGGTAGTGGTTATGGTGGTGGGTGTTGTGTGGTGGTCTGTGTTAGTGGTTATGGTTTGTGGTGTTGTCGGTGGTGGTTCTGTGTTAGTTGTATGTTTGTGGTGTTGTATGGGGTGGTGTGTGGTGGTGGTCTGTGGTAGTGGTTATGGTGGTAGTGTTGTGGTGTGGTGGTGTGGTGGTGGTCTGTGGTAGTGGTTAGGTGGTGTTGTTGTGTTGGTGGTTCTGTGGCTAGTGGTTATGGTTTGTGGTGTTGTGGTCGGTGGTCTGTGTTAAAGTGGTATGGTTGTGGTGTTGTGGTGGTGCGTGTTGTGGTGGGTGGTCTGTTGTAGTGGTTATGGTGGTGGTGTTTGTGTTGGTGGCTGGGGTTAGTGTAGCTGGTTATGGATGTGGTGTTGTGGGTGGTGGTCTGTGTTAGTGGTTATGGTTGTGGCTGTTGTGGTGGTGTGTTGTCGGTGGTGTTTGGTAGTGGTTATGGTCGTGTGGTGTTGTGGTGGCTGGTCTTGTGTAGTGGTTATGGGGTGGTTGTTGTTGGTGGGTAGGTTGTGGTGGTGTCTGTGGTAGTGGTTATGGTGGTGGTGTTGTGGTGGTGGGGTGTGGTGGTGGTAGATGGTAGGATTATGGTGGTGGTTTGTGGTGGTGGTGTTGTGTGGGGGTCGGTGGTAGAGTGGTATGCGTGGTGGGGTTGTGGTGAGGTCTGTGGTAGTGGTTATGACGGTGGTGGTGTTGTGGTGGTAAGTGTTGGGGTGGTGGTATGTGGTAGTGGTTATAAGTTGTGGTGTTGTGGTGGGGGGTTGTGGTGGCGGGATATGGTAGTGATTATGGTGGTGGTTGTTTGTCTGGTGATGGGGTTGTGGTGGTGGTCCTTCGGGTAGTGGTTATGGTGGTGGTGTTTGTCCGGTGATGGGTCTGTGGTAGTGGTTATGGTGGTGTGCTGTTGTGGTGGTGGTCTGTGGGGTCTTGTGACTTAGAGCAAATCTGAGGACCAACACTACCAATATAACTTTTTGAGGCTCTATAACTTTGTCTTCGTGACCATTTTCGTATCTGTTCTACACGTGCTCTTTTTTCACTCGTATATTTGCATTGAAACTGATTCATACCTCCCCAAAATGTATTTATACGTAGGGAAACATATCATTTAACAACAATTAATAACAACGTACGATATACAATTGTATCGAAACTATTTTTACGTATATATATAAAAAAAAATTACATTTTTAATGTGTTTTTAGAATGTATGGCACATTAATACTCTCCTTTCAGCGTAATTATGTACTCTATGTATTGCCAAGGACTATTTGATAAAACAAATATAGTCTCTCTAAATATGTACTTTGTTACAGATTGGTGACGCGATGCAGTGATTTGACTGCCCAAACTGGAGGGAATCCCGTTGCGCTCCACCCGAGCTTAGCTAGATGGTAAATACTATTAGCATTATTGGTCGCCCAGACCCTTAACACACTCTACTGTGTAGTTGGGGTCAATGATCCCCTGCGTTCATGTCAAATCATACTAAAGCAGTCACGGCCTAGGATGGCCCGGCTGTCACACGCAGCTGTTATGAGGACCTTCAGTGGGGTCGCGCAAAAAAACTGATGAAGCCATTGTAATCCATATTGCGGATGATTGGTAAAGATACTTGGCAAACAAAGTGTCGAAGGCCAGCTGTCCGCCAATGACTGCACTGTGGCCGGAATATGTTAGTCGTTCCCTGACATGTCGGGAAAAATGGCGCAAAAACGTGGCTAAATTGTGCATCTCGGCGTAAACGAGTATTGATGGCTATTGGGGTCCCTCATTCTTAGAAATGGCGCGCTAATGTATATGATTCAATGAATCCCAAATTATCATTTCCCCGAATTGCAGCTAAGTTCTGCATAGAGTTTTTGGTGCCACATGTGCACATTAGAACCGGGCTGTCCTACCGTACAGGTAATAAACAACGACTGCGGTGTCCTTGCCTTCGGGCCTGTGCTTTTTGATTGGGCACTTGGTCATGATCTCGCAGGTTGTCCAAATATGAACATGATGCACTAACACCCCACATTAGACCTGTTCAGAAAACAAATTTTTTTCCTATTTGTATACCCCCCTGCAAAGGTTTTCCCATGCTTTTTGACCTGAAAAAAAAAAAAAAAAAAAAAAAAACCCGGAAAATTACAACCATTTTTGAGCTAAAATATCAGGAACTATTGCTCTCCTTGGACTAAGATATTAAGCCCGCGACAAAAAAACAAGCGCCTAATTTTGCCTTTCGCCAGACTTTTTTTCACCTTGAGACTTTTGTTACAATGGGATAGAACAAAAATTTGGGTAATCAAATTGAAGCATTTTTAATTTATTTCTGAAAAAACCATTCCAAGTAACATTCAAGAAAAAAAGACACATATATCAAGAAAAAAAGCAAAATTTAATATATATATATATATATATATATAATATAGATTATATATATATATATATATATATATATATATATTATATATATATAATATATATATATATATATATATTAAAATATATATATAAAATATATATATATATATAAATAAAAATATATATATATATATATATATATAATATAATATATATATATATATTATATATATATAATATATATATATTAAAATATATTATATATAATATTTTTATATATATATATATATATATATACATATAATATATTTATACATATATATACATATATATATATTATAAATATATATAGTATATATATATATATATATATATATATATAATATAGATATATATATATATATATATAAATTATAAAATTATAATATTTTATATATATATATATTAATATATATATATATTAATTATATATATATATATATATACATATATATATATATATAATGTATATATATATATATTTTAATATATATATAAATATATATATATAATATATAATTTATAAATTTATATGTATATATATATATATACCCATATATATATATATATATATATATATATATATATATATATATTATATATATATATAAAATATATATATAATTATATATATATATATATATATATATTTCTTTAGGGTGATGGAAGAGAGGCGGTAAAGAGTACAGGAAGATTACATACGATTACATAGGAATAACAGACACCAGGAGACATATTGGTCCATAACGAGGGTATCTGCTGCACTACATACTACTAACTATCAACTACTTGTAAGAAAACAGTTGGAAAATGATACCATGTCCCTAAAGAGGATAGGAACATGAAAGTTTCTAGTGGCTGAATGATGATTATGAGGAGGAGGAGGAGGAGGAGGAGGGGGGAGGAGGAGTAGGAGGAGGAAGAGGAGGAGAAGGAGGAGGAGGAGGAGAGGAGGAGGAAGGAAGAGGGGAGAGGACGGGAAAGGGGATACAAATAAAGTGACAGGAAAGAAGTGGAGGAGGAAAAAGAGGGAAGAGAGATGGAAAGGGAAGTGATTGAAGTGACTGTATATTGAATATGCGTTTGAGTCACTGGAGTCAAAATAAAAATCGAGAAAAGAATATTCGATGTGTGTATGTGTGTGTGTGTGTGTGTTTTTGTGTGTTTGTGTGACTGTGTGTGTGTGTGTGTGTGTGTGTGTGTGTGTGTGTGTGTGGTGTTGGTGTGGGTTGTGTGTGTGTGTGTGTGTGTGTGGGGTGTGTGTGTTGTGTGTGTGTGTGTGTGTTTGTGTGTGTTATCTATTGAAACACACACACACACACACACATACAATTACACTAATTACTTTTATCACACTAAATCACCTTAATTACGAGTACCAATTTACAATTTTAATTAAACATTTTAAGTTAGCCTCTAAATTCTAACGTCATCTTCCCGTCGCGTCTCTCTATCCCTTGCTGGCACATTATAGTTCAAGTTAATATTCTTCCTCTTTTTTTTACTCCTATTTACGTGTCATTATCCCTCTTATAAACTTCTTAGGCAATAATTCGTATCAATATTACTTTTATATTATGCAAACCTATAAACCTACCTGTCATTTTTCCCATTCCATTTAAATTCAATATATTCCAGACCCTTACCTGCACATAGATGACATCCACGTGCCTAGATTTACGTGCCGTTTCACCTGTGTCACATTGAATACTTTTTTAAGATAAGATAAGATACTTTGATCCTATCTAGACACTTTGCATGTACCAACTACAACGTTATTGACTATACAAGGCGCCACCACGCCAGGACGAACTTGGTGGACTCGAACCGCTGACCGAATGCAAGGACTCTACACGCAAGCTCACGACTCTACCAACCGAGCCACCCTGGAGGGTGAATACTTGTTAAGCTTACGTACATGTGATTTATATGCATCTTTATCTGTACAAGCACGGCGATGGATATTTTTAACCTCCTGAAGCCCATAACGTAATTTCAATTGCAATTTGGATACCATAAGGCAATCTTAATGAATTTAAGCAATATTCTAATAGACATAATCTGCTTAATATCCCTGTCCACTAGTTAATTTGGTATATTAAGTTAGTTTTTGTAATTTATGTCTAAAAAGAGACAATTTTATATAGGAATTTTTTATAAAGGGAACATTGGGCGTGAAGGGGTTAAGCTTCTATCAATGTGATTTACGTGCAGTTTCACTTGTGTCACATTGAATATATGTTAAGTTTCCATACAAGTGAGTTACTTATCTGTATTACTTACTTATGTATTACTTATCTTACTTTCTTACCTTATCTTTACTTATATCTTATCCTTAGTACTTATTCATAATCTTATGTTACGTGCATCTTTACTCGTACGAGCACGGCGATGAATATTTTTAAACCCTTGAAGCCCACAACGTAATTTCCATTGTACTTTGGATACCATTAGACAATTTTTAGGAATATAAACAATATTGTAATAGATATAACCTGCTTAGTATCTTTGTTCACTAGTTAATTTGCTATATTAACCCCTTCACGCCCAGGTCTTTCTTTTGCAATATAAAGTCGTATGTAGTCGAGCCATAAACTTACGAAAAGTAACTTAATATACCAAATTAGTTAGTTGTCAAGGATACTAAACAGGTCATATCTATTACAATTACATATTGCTTATATTCACAAAAAATCGTCTAATGGTACCTAAATTACAATGTAAATTTCGTTCAGGGTCTCAAGGGGTTAAGTTAGTTTTTGTAATTTCATGGCTAACAATAGACAATTTTATATAAAAAAAAGTTTATAAAGGAATTTTGGGCGCGAAGGGGTTAAGCTTCTATCAATGTGAGTTACGTGCATGTTTACCTGTATGAGCATGGCGATGGATATTTTGAAGCTTCCATAAATGTGAGTTACGTGCCTATCAATCTATTCAAGGTGTAGGTGTTACGTGCATGTTTACCTGCACGAGCACGGCGATGGCCACCATGCCGTACACCTGACTGGCCGTCTGCGTGAAATTCCTGTAGAGCTGAGCGTTGTAGCCGTACACTTGTAGCTGTAGGAGGATGGGGGGGTGGAGGGAGAGGGAGGGGGAGAGAAATGAATGTTAGGTTAGGGTAGGATGTGTTGAGTGTGTTGTGTTGAGTTTAGTTTGTTTTGTTGAGGGTGTTGTAGGGTGTGTTGAGTGTGTTGTATGATGTATTGTGTTGTGTTGAGTGTTGTAGGATGTGTTATATTGTGTAGAGGACTGTGTTGCAGGTTGTATTTTTTTTGTAGAGTTGTGTTGCAGACTTTGTTTTGTTGAAGAGTTGTGTTGCAGGTTGTGTTTTGTATTGAAGGGTTGTATTGTAGGCTGTGTTTTGTTGAAGAATTGTGTTGCAGGCTTTGTGTTGTACTGAAGAGTTGTGTTGTAGGCTGTGTTTTGTTGAAGAGTTGTTTTGCAGGCTGTGTTTTGTATCGAAGAGCTGTGTTGCAAGCTTTGTTTTGTGTTGAAGAGTTGTGTTGCAGGCTTTGTTTTGTTGAAGGGTTGTGTTCCAGGTTGTGTTTTGTATCGAAGAGTTGTGTTCCAGGTTGTGTTTTATATTGAAGGGTTGCGTTCCCAATTGTATTTTGCTGCAGGATGTGCTGCATATAGGATTGTGTTGCGTTGTGTTGCGGTTTCGATATACTTCGTAAATAGGAATGCGTTAAAAAATGATCGGGTATTGATTGTTTTCTGTTGTTTGCCAAGTCTTGTGTTGTTAGTTGAGTGTTGCGTCGTTTTGTGTTGCGTTTTAAATACAACTACAAGTAATAAGACACAAAAATACCTATATACCCTGACCAAAAAAATAGAAGAAGAAATATAGACGTAAATAGATGATTCGATAAAAAAAAATACTGCTTCAAATCATTGCCAAATCATTCCTACCTAATTAAAAAAGCAAAATACAAAAAAAATTAATGAATGGATACATAATGAATAGTGACAAATTTATCAATACTTTTCGCCACTTTCCAGTGATGAATGCCTCGCTTGAATGATGAATGCCATGAATGAACGAGCCACGAGGGCGGTGCCAGAATCCCACTCAGAGATCAAAGCTAAATCTACATAAAGGATAAATAGTGATCAGAGGAGCTATTTATCACGACACCGCAGCGCCGATAATGGTGAAATAGGGGCGGAATATATTAACGCTTTTCTTAATACTACGCCATTAAATATTCCGTGTGTCTATTTTCATAAAAGTTTCTACTTACTTATGGAACATTGAACAGATTTATACGTAATGATACAAAAAAACGCTGAGTTACTAAACATTTTGAATAGGTAAGATTTGAGGTAAAAGATGTCTATCTTAATTCTACTTATTTATGGAACATTGAACTGATTTATATGTAATAATAAAAAAGGTGCTGAGATACGAACACATATGAGAGGGTAAAATTTGAGGAAAAATTGCTATGGTGGATATTTTCAGCATTTCTTTTAGGGAGATGAGTATTAGGGTGGAGTGAAAATATTATTTATGGATTTATAATTTACTTGAGTGTGGAATAGCTGCCAATGGGCTTTAGAAACAATCATGTGAAAGTATAATATAATTGAAGCATTGCTTGATCGACCACCAGCGATTTTAATATATGGCATATTTCTTGTTTTAACGATCGCTTTGCCCATCATTAGTCATCCAAGATGCTGGTCTTTCATGCATGTTTATGCAAATAATTAGCAGCTTAGTTTGCTGCAGACTGTTTTATTGCAATTTTATTGCAATTTTATAATAATAATTTTTGTTCTTCAGAATGGCAACTATTACGAGGGAGAAGGCGGCATGTGTGATTTTAGGCGCGCCACGCGAGATATCCACAAATGTTCTTCCCACCTACGCTGATGCTATGAAGGCTTACATGCATACAAGACAACAGCTGACAACGAAGAATGACAAATTTCCACCGTTCGCCGTAGTATCAGAAAAAGTTTGCGTTGATGTTGAACTTGTTTGGGAGAAAGCGTCTCTTCCGACCGTGACGCACGGACGAGTGATTGCAACGCTCAGACCGTACAACGAGAAATACAAGAAGATCTTGAAACCATACAAGGCTCGGAAGGACAACGGCAACTACAAGCAACAACTTGAACAGTTCAGAGAAGACGCAGATAAACTCCTCGACATTAGCAAATGCAAATGTGTAGGTTGCGTCGTGAGCTGTAAGTGCAAATGAGCGGACAAAGTACCACTCAAAGACAGAAAGTTTCTAGAGGACCAGAGAGGAGCCAGAAAGACTATTATAGGAGGCATCGATTTGGTGGAAACAACAAAGCTACATAATACATTTCCAGGAAAGAGAGTGAATCGAGAAGAGACAGCATTCACCAAGAACAATGGAAGCAGAAATTCAATTATGGAAGCTACAAGGAAGAAGACAAGGACGACGACACCGACAACAGCGACGAAGAACACATCCGATCTAAGACACACTGTAAGTCTGATCTATAGACACCGGATATTAAACGACAAAGAATGACGATGACTGTACGATTACCATCTTTGGCTAAAGCGTGCGATAGAACGGGAGTCTCAGATCGAGCAGCACCCGTTATTGCCTCAGCTGTGCTACAAGACATGGGAATTGTGTTTCCAAAGGACACCTCCAAAGTCATTGATCGTAGTAAAACTCGCCGAGAAAGAAGTAGAACTCGTCAAGAACTGACAAAACCAGACAGCAGTATGACAGACTTGCCTGTACTGTACTTCGACAGTCGAAAGGATAGAACGCTGAAAAATGTACGCGACGTCGCAGGATATGGCCACCGGGACAGATATACAGAAGAGCACGTCAGCATTATTTGTGAACCACGTTCATGGTACCTTGGCCACGTAACGCCGTCAAGTGGATCAAGCTAGGCGATTTCAAAAGTAATCTTTGAATGCTTGGCTGCGCGAAGTGTGGATCTCGACAATGTGAAAGTCGTCGGATGCGACGGGACCGGACAGGACATAATGGCGGAGTTATTCGGCTGCGTGAGGAATTACTACAAAAACCGCTGCAATGGCTCGTGTGCTTATTACATGCTAACGAGCTCCCCCTGCGACATATGTTTCACCATTTAGATGGAGCAACTACAGGACCTAAGTGCTTTTCAGGACCGATGGGGAAATCTCTCACAACATGCACGGAGCTCCATATAGCATCGTATGAACCTATATCGCTATTACAGCCACTGCCGCATGTTGACGTGAAGAACCTGAGCACTGACCAGCAGTACATGTGGCAGATGTGTCAAGCTGTCAGTGAAGGACACTGTCCCTGTGATCTAGCATTGCGAAAACCGGGACCATTGAACCACTCACGATGGCTGACAACTGCCAACAGAATCCTCCGCCTCTATGTTGGCCTCGATGCACCATCCAACAACATTAAAATTCTCGTCACATTCATCATCTGGGTCTACGCCCCAACATGGTTCGCCATCAAGACCGCAGCCATCATGCAAAGATGGAGCCAAACATCTGCACGGGATGATGGTGAGAACACGGTACCTCAGCTCCTCTCTAAAGAAAGTCGTCGACCCGGTGATTCGGCGAAACGGCTTCTGCGGACACCCCGAGAACGTGCTATTAGCCATGATCACAGATGAGCGACCACATATAAGGGAACTCGGACTCAGAAGAATCATGAAGGCAAGATCACATGTGTCTGCAAACAAAATCCGCAGGTTTCAAGTGCCACCGCTCAACCTCGACGCGACCAAATACCAGGACATGGTCGATTGGCAGACTTTGACCGTGACGGAGCCTCCTGTTACGATGGATGTGACGGACAACGAATTGAAGGACATGATCTCTGCTCAAATATCACCACGTGTCCTCTTCCATCGTTTCCATTGTCACACATAGGCGGTGGAAAGATGCGTGAAGCTAGTTACCGAAGCTTCAGCCGCTGTGTGTGGCGAGACGTTCCGCCATGGATTTATTCGGGCTGGCATCGCTTATCGGCAGCTTATGCCGAGACTTGAGTATAAACGTGACTATAAATTCTGAATTAACCATGCATGCATAACTCAGACTCTATCGTTAGCATAATAGTAAGCCAAATTAACTAAAAATATATAGTCTGATGTTTACTCGTATTGTAAGACTTAGTATTATTGTGTAACTCTTATATTATTGTAAACCTATAACGTCTGGTGGTCGATCAAAAAATTGTCTGATTTGAATAAACTTTTTTGCATATTGTTATTCTCCATGGTTGTCCATTGGCAACTTTTGAGACCACAAGTAAGTTAAGATAAAAAAATAAAGATTTTTGGGCCATTTTCACTCCACCCTAATGAGTATCGATATTTACCTTAGTTTATCTTAGGTTAAAGGGATAGGTTAGGTTAGGTTAGGTTTAGTTATCTTAGGTTATCTTTAGGTTATCATAGGTTAGGTCTTATCTTAGTTTATCTTTAGGTTATCATAGGTTAGGTCTTATCTTAGTTTATCAGATTTCCTGTATATATCTTACCTGTCCAATAATCACCTGTATCTGTTCTCACCTGTCCAATATTCATCCCTCCCTGTTCTCACCTGTCCAATCTTCACCCTTTCCTGTTCGCACCTGTCCAATCTTCACCCTTCCCTGTTCTCACCTGTCCAATCTTCACCCTTTCCTGTTCTCACCGGTCCAATCTTCACCCTTCCCTGTTCTCACCTGTCCAATATTCACCCTTCCCTGTTCTCACCTGCCCCAATCTTCCCCCTTTCCCTGTTCTCACCTGTCCAATCTTCACCCTTCCCTGTTCTCACCTGTCCAATCTTCACCCTTCCCTGTTCTCACCTGTCCAATATTCACCCTTCCCTGTTCTCACCTGTCCAATCTTCACCCTTCCCTGTTCTCACCTGTCCAATATTCACCCTTCCCTGTTCTCACCTGTCCAATCTTCACCCTTCCCTGTTCTCACCTGTCCAATCTACACCCTTTCCTCTTCTCACCTGTCTAACCTTCACCCTTATTTGTTTTAACATGTTTTGTTGTTTTATATTCTCCGTTCCCAATGTTTTCTTCACCAACCTTTATCTGTCTTTCTCTGTCTACTGTTAAGTTTTCTCTTTTTTCTCTTATCTCTGTGAATCTTTCTACACCGGTCTGATTAAATATTTCGGTTTAACCTTTGGTCGTAATTCGGAGGATGAGAAAGAACAAGAGAAAAAATAAATTACAGAAAGAGTGATAAATATAAAACGAGAAAAAGAACTGGAGGAACAAAACCAAGAATAGCAAGAAACTAACTATAGGAGAAAAATCAAAGAACGAAGAATGACGATGATGATTGGCAAAGAGAGAAATAGAAAAAGAATAACTGCTGATGGACAATGAGAGAAGTTGAAAAAGAATGATTACACTGGGGAACAAATTTTTGTTGAGTTAGGTCTGACACTTGTTTTAAGTAATTTTTGGGTGCTGAATCCAAACTGATCTCATTTTTTCTCTATCACGTCAAGTTTTTGAACTGTAGGATTTTCGTTTTCTTAAAAATATGAAAAATACTGTACATACATAACAGTGCTTTTTTTAAATAAAAAGTTGCAATTTTAAATATACAATGAAAAATGAAAGAAATAGCATGAATAAATTTTTTATTTAACATTATCATGTTTTTAGAAAGGATAAGGCTATAATTGTGTGCAGGTTAAGGTAAAAAATTTACGTTTGTAGCTTTGTCTGGAGTGTTCAACTTGAGGACTAATCGCGTTTGATGCTCCAACAATAGTCGCCATCATATGCACATCCCATCTACCCTGGTAACGTTCTTTCCAAAACCCTTCAAATCTTGGTGAAATCGTTCACCTTGCTCGTCGCTAGCAGCACCAAGATTTTCCGGGAAATTTTGGCAAGATGGCTATGCAAAAAATGTACTTTAATACTCAGGGTTGCAACCAAGCGCTTTGGTAGCTCTCCAATAGTTTCTGAACAATTTCTGTGAAATTACTTGCACGTGTATTTCCAAGAAATTTTCTTGACGACGTCTTTGAATGATAGCCAAGCATTCTTTTAAAGGTCTGACATAGTACCGTTAAAATGTTCATCTTTGATGAGCTGTCGAATTTTGGCCCACAAACACACCGGCCTTGATTTTTTCAATTGACAGCCCAAAGGAAATGTCAAGATGATGTACTTCAAAACAGTCGCCATCAGTTGACAATGCTTTTACAAATTGTTTCATGAGACCTAGTTTTATGTGGGAGAGGTGGGAATATTTATTTTCTTCCTGTCAACCAAGTGGCTCATGTACAATGTTAGAAACTCCAGGTTTAAGATCAGATCTCGGAGGCCAATTCCGTCTTTAACCCAATGCTTCTCTCGAGCTCTGCTATCCCCATACAGAGAAAGCAGGGATACTTTGTGTATCCACGTTGTTGACCAAGAAGGGAAAGGGCACCATTTTAAGGTCAACACAGATGATCCAATTTTGTTTTTGTCATATTGCAATAACTCAATGACTCTCTTTACATCTCCATATTCTTCAACGAAGACAGACCGAATGCCCAATAGGGACTGCGCCAAACAAATTGCCATTGTGTAGAAGGACACACTTCAAGCTCCGCTTTGAGCTATCAATAAACAATCGCCATTCATTTGGATTGTAGATTGAAAGCCCTAATTCCTTCAGTTAAACGGATTTTTATGGCAAAACACAAAACCGCTGGCACTTCGAAAGTACTGCAGAAATGTACTTTCTCTGGTTCAAAGTATGATACCTTCACTCCTTGTTCAAGTATGTTTTTCTCGTTCAGTCTTGATGCTTAGTATTTCTGAAGCTTTTTTGGATAGGCCCAAATCACGTGCTAAATCATTCAACTCGTGCTGATTTAAATCTCCTACGAACTGAATCCTCGTGAAATGTCAAAATTTGCATCATTGCTGTCACTGCGTTCTTCAACATCACTCAGATCTTCTAGAGGAGGTAGTTGTTCGAAAACTGGCACTGGAATTTCAGCTGAATGAGGCTGAATGAGGCTCACAAGTGGAATTTTGCTTATCTGGAGGGTAAGCTGTGGAGAAAAAACTTGATTTGCTAGAAAAAAAACTGACTACAGATTTGGAATCAGCATGCCAATTTTAGTCTAAATAAGCTCAAAAATCTAACTCAACAATTTTTTTTCTTTCAAATTGTTCCCCAGTGTTATTTATAGACAAATATAAAAATTGAAAGAAAATCACTGCTAATAGACAAAGACGGTAAAATAAAAAGAATGACTGCTGAATGACAAGGAGAGAAATATAAAGATAATGACATGTTTAACCATGAATATCAAGCACAGACTTAAGGAAAGAAAAAAAAAAAACAGAAAAGAAAAGATATAAGCCTACAGGTGCTATAGGCTCCAATGTATGTATAAAAAAAGATTAAGAATGACTGCTGCAGGACAAAGAAAGAAATAGAACAAAATGACTGATGATAGACCAAAAAAGAAATAGAAAGAACAAGTGTAGCGACTAAAGTAGTCACCCCTTTCAGTCTTCAAGTTTTCCGTTCTCTACCAGTTTGTCTCTGAGAGAACCAGCGTAAGCAGCGATGACTATTTTATTTTTGTAGTCTTCAAAATTGTTGTTATTATTATAATGTTTCTTGCACAAATATCAGCTCATCAATGTAAGTAATTATATTCAACGTGTCACCAGCAATATATACTGGAAGTGTCTGTGGTGAAACTCGCAAGTCTTTGTTTCGAGTTTGGGCATACCCCCTTTAAAATCACCATTTATGAAACCTGAAATTTTGTATATATACTCCAGATTTTATGCAATAAAATTAACCTGAACTGACAAAATGAGTATCCATCATTCCAGTTCAACCATAAGCTATGAACACTCCACCTAGTTACACAAGAACAAGAAAAACAGGAAAAGAATTGGAGGGAAAAAAAATAATAGCCAGAAAATAAGTAACAGGGAAAAATGTAAGAAGGAAAAAGGACTGCTGAAAGACATTAAGAAACACTGAAATAGAATGACATATTTAACCACGACCTCCAATAAGCTAAGGAAAAAAAAAAAAAAAAAAAAACCTACAAGTGCTATAGACTCTAAGTATCTGTTTATCCTATGTTATGTATATATAAAAAATGAATGAAAACATGAACGGCGGGATAAACAGTCTCACCTCGGCGGGAAAGGCGTGGTTGGCTATGGTGTGTTCTGAGCCCTGTAAGTCCCTCTCGCAGAAGTGGAGGCGGAGGTGGCTGACGGAGTACGTGTAAGACAGAGGTCCTCCTGACAGGTTCACAGAAGGTCCTGACGAAGGTTTGACCCGCCACTCCAGACTATGACCTGTGTTGACCAACATCCCTTGGACATGAATGGAACGAGAGAAAAAACACTGTATACACACACACACACACACACACAACACACACACACATACATACACACACACACACACACACACACACACACACACACACACACACACACACACACACACACACACACACACACACACACACACACACACACACACACACACACAACACGACCTAATTTACCTTGTGGAATATCTGAATTTCCTCCCGGTTGTACTTGTGTGTGTGTGTGTGTGTGTGTGTGGTCTGTGTGTGTGTGTGTATACAGTGTTTTTTCCCTCGTTCCATTCACATTGTGTTTACACACATTTTGTATAGGTTCTTTTTACTTTTTACTTGAATGTTTATATTTCATCCCCTTTTATTGCGCAAGTGGGATTTGTATCTATAGACATTATTTTAGTACTATGGGTAAGGTTTTTTTTCTCTGTTTTGTTATGTTAAGTCTTCTTGTTTTGCAAATGTTGTTTTTATGGTTGAAACCACAATGAAAATATGGACCATGGACCATGACAAAATTGCCGCATCGTATATTTATATTTTTTGTGGTCAATAAATATCTAATATCTAATATCTGTGTTTGTCAGTAATTTTATGT
>JACEEZ010022139.1:7500-10000 GCA_016584305.1 Chionoecetes opilio
GGCACAGCTTTCTTGCTGCACCCATACAGGATGCAAGTATATGCCATATCGCACACAAAAAATATCAGAAACACCCAAAATTCTTCAAGTACTATATTTTTTTCTCAGTCTCCGTATATTTGTATAGGGCTGGCCTGTGAGGCCAGGTAATGTGACGTCACCAGCAAGTTTCGCGCCACGGTTGGAATGGGGCTGTTGTTTTTTAGGTATTTTGAATGCATTCAACATAATTATGCAAAGAAAAAATGGGTCTGGACGATTACTTTTAGGCGCTGAAACTAAAGGCAGGGTCGACCCTGACTTAGTGAGCTGCTGCTCGCCTTTGACAGACATTCATCTACTGTTTAGAAGGCAAATACAGCCTTGTTACAGTTGCTATAACGTAACAATTGGTGTTTGCGTAATAATAGTGTTGCAAGGTGTGTATGAATCGATCGTGGAAGACTAAATGTGGCACTAGGGTGTTAAATGCTGGTGATAGAAATGTTGTGTGTTGTGATTTGCAAGCTTTGGTTAGGCGGGCGGCGGGCGGAGGGAATGCATGGGTGTGCCGAGACAAGTGTCACCGAGGGTGCTCTGCCCGCACTAAAATGTTGTACTATTACACGGTATTATCAAACTACCAAATTATATTTAGGAAAGCTGAACATACCATCATCATCACGAGGCATTACTGCATATCATGAATGTATAAACATTACAGTAAACTATACCTATAATAAGATAATGAGAGCAAAATGAAATCGTGTATAAACATTTTTTTTCTTTCACCTTTTTTGATTCAACTCCTTATTCCTGTAATTTTGCTTGCATTAAATTTTCACTCACAGTCTCGAAATCAGCACACCTTTCCGATTATCATGGTACATGACACGTCCCAATGCAAAAATATGTAGATGGTCAAAAACTGCAATGAACATCAAAATTGTGACGGAACAGCTTTTCGCCGGGGCGAGCGTTGCATCCTCGCCAGTGCTAGGTGAGGGAGGGAAGCACAAAAATTCTTGTTTCGACGGAGAAGTGTTCAAGCCTTGTGATAGGTCGAAGCTGCCTAAGCAGCGCTCAAACAGGCAACGTGATTCGCTAGTAGGATTCTCGGACCACGCCCAACACGTAAGGCGTTGGAGATGTAAGGCAAAGCAAAGGCGCCTGAAATATCGTCTCTACATAGGCCTTAGCCGGTGCCTTAACCGGGCCGTTACAAAAGCGCCTGAAGACGGTTAAGGCGCTGAGGTTGTCGGGCGGCGGGCGGAGCGACTGCATATGGTGTTCTGAGACAAGTGTCACTTGAGACAACAGCAGCTCACTAAGGCATGGTCAGACCATGCCTTAGTTTTCAGCGTCTTTAGTGGTTCCACTAAGGCGCCATTCTCGACTGAGCATAGCGGTGGGAGGGCGTTTTGCCTTACCACAGGCGCCCTAGTGGATAGGGCGCCCTAGCTCGCTCTCAGCATCTGGCCCCTGGGGTATAGCGGTTCATCATTAAGTCATACTATAATAACTTGTAAAATATATTAGTTACCGTTATATGTTTTCATTTTTACCGTTTCGTACATAGAGTTGAATGCAACTCGTGTGGAACGTGTTCATGCATCTGTTGGCTGCAGGGTTGCCATTGGATATTTTTCATTACCAAATTAGGGTAAATTTGGTAATGACAAATTCATAGGTGGGCGTTATCGCGATAAATTATCGCGATAATTTATCGCGATAACGATATTGGGTTATCGGTTATCCGATAATTTTTTTACCGCATTATCGATTCATCGGTATCGCCGATACTTTTGGTTCCAAACTAGCGATAATCGATAATTTTATTTTTTGGTTCCAGTTTAGCACAGGGGCGAGCCGCGCGTGCCTTGGAGGCAGAAAATTGTAGGTCCGAGCTGGGAACCGAACAACGGTCTAAACCCAGCTAACCGTCTTGACGTCTTCTCAAAACATTCGCTCAGCTTCAGTCTCTCACCAGCTGTCGGACGGGGAGGTGTTGCTGTCTGATGAAAACTTCAACATGCTCATGTTTATGAAGGGGAACATGCTGCAGAACCTGGTCTAGACTGTGGCTGTGCAAAAGACATTTTTAGTAGTTTAAACTTTCAAATGTAGTTATTTGACTTAAAAACAGTGCTTTTCATTAGTGAAGAGACAGGATAAACATTGAATTTAGAAGATATTAGTGTGCAAAAGGTAAATGAAGGGTTTTCTAACAGTTTACTGATAGCATTTAAGATTTTTTATTTAAAATATCAATATCGTTATCGCTGGTATCGGAATTTTGGATTTATCGATTTATCGGTTATCGCCTTATCGGGCGCTAAATTTATCGCCAGTTATCGATTATCGGTTATCGCTGATAAGGTTATCGTTCTCGATTTATCGGTTATCGTGATAAATTTGTTCGTTATCGCGCCCACCTATGGACAAATCCAAAGTAACAAATACCAAGTAAACCCACTTCGTATATGTAAAAAAATCGGCCCGCGCGGCAGGCAACTCAGGT
>JACEEZ010022139.1:12500-17500 GCA_016584305.1 Chionoecetes opilio
GATATTTCAGGCGCTTTTTCCTTGCCTTACACCTCCAAAGCCCAAGGCGTGGGCGTGGTCCGAGAATCCTACTAGCCAATCACGCTGCCTGTCTGAGCGCTGCTTAGGCAGCTTCGACCTATCACAAGGCTTGAACACTTCTCCACTGAAACAAGAATTTTTGTCCCTCTCTCCCTCACATCATGCACTAAGGCAAGGATGCAACGCTCGCCCCGCGGCCCGCCGAAAAGCTGTTTGTCACAAGTTTGACGTTCGTTCATCGCAGGTTTTGACCACTTGTATATTTTTGCATTGGGACGTGCCACATACCAGGATAATCGTTAAGGTGTGCTGATTCCGAGACAGTGAGTGAACATTTAATGCAAGCAAAATTACAGGAATAAGGAGGAGTTGAATAAAAAAAGGTGAAAGAAAAAAATGTTTATAGACGATTTCATTTTGCTCTCATTATCTTATTATAGGTATATACTGTAATGTTTATACATTCATGATATGCACTAATGTCTCGTGAAGATGATGGTATGTTCAGTTGTCCTAAATATCATCTGGTAGTATGATAATACCGTGTAATAGTACAACATTTTAGTGCGGGCGGAGCACCCTCGGTGACACTTGTCTAGTCGCTTCGCCCGCCGCCCGCCCGCCCAACCAACACACACCACACAACATTTCTATCGCCAGCATATAACATCCTAGTGCCACAATTAGTCTTCCACGATCGATTCATACACACCTTGCAACACTATTATTTTAAACACCAATTGTTACGTTGTAGGAACTGAAACAAGGCTGTATTTGCCTTCTAAATAGAAGATGAATGTCTGGCAGAGGCCAACAGCAGCTCACTAAGGCATGGTCAGACCATGCCTTAGTTTTCAGCGCCTTTAGCGGTGCCACTAAGGCGGCATTCTCGATTGAGCATAGCGGTGGAAGGGCGTTTTGCCTTACCACAGGCGCCCTAGTGGATAGGGCGCCCTAGCTCGCTCTCAGCATCTGGCCCCTGGACAGTGTTTAAATACATTTGTATTTAAATACGTATTTAAATATATTTGTGTATTTAGAAATGTATTTATAAATACATTGGTTGTAATGTATTTAAATACTTTTATGAGTATTTAAATACATTGTATTTAAATACTCATAATATAAAAATGTAAATACTTTTTTATCAGTTAATTTGGCCATAAACCCATTGACGTCACGGTGACGTCACGATAACAAGACGGACGTAGCAAATACGTGAAGTCTGAACCGGGCCTTAGTTGATGGAACGAGAGAAAAACGACGGAAATCGTAAACATTGATGGAAAAAGTGCTAGTGTGACGGGGCCTTAAGTCTGACGTCAGTGGTAGGTAAATTATTTTAATTTGTTATTGCAAAAAATATTAGAGAGCATTTATAAATTTTAGAAAAGTTTGCTAAAATTTAATGATTCACAATATGGGCTCACCAAGGGTAGATAATGTCTCTCCAATTTATTGAGTTTTTTATAGGAAAGTTTATGAGACAGCAGATAATGATGAGATTTATGATATAGTGTACCTGGCATTATAGTAAGGCATTCGACAAGGTACCACATGAGACTTTTAAATAAGGTTAAAGCACATGGAATAGATGGGAAGATTCTTCGTTGGATTAGATCTTCGCTAATTGATAGGCAACAAAGGGTTACAATTAATGGTTCTAAATCTGAATGGGGGCAGGTAACAAGTGGGGTTCCACAAGGGTCTGTTTTAGGACCATTACTATTTTTTATTTACATCAACGACTTAGATAGTGGGATTAGCAGTGATATCAAAGACCAAGCTGTCTTGACAGAGCAGCAGATATGAAAACACAATGTACCTTACTTAACTCCGGAACAGTAATGTACATGTTGTATATCGCATGTGTGTTTGACTTACCAGCAAACCGACTTACGAACAATCTCTCGGAACCTAACTAGTTCATAAGTCAGGGACCCATTGTATATATTATAAGTTAAATGTATTATGTCAAAAACATTCATTTGATAACTCTGCTAATAAAACATTGCTAATATTCCCTCATTCATATTGGTATCATTCCAACATTTATAAATGTATCGTGTGTACCACTGTACATATGTTCGTGCACAACACTACGAGATATGTCACAATGACATTTCATTAGTGCATCTATCTGTTCATAGTTGTAAGATATTTAGGAGTAAACCAGTAGCTAATATTTTTCATACAAACATAACAAAGTAGGTTTTACACCCCCCTCAATGATCATAGAACTGAATCCACCACCCATTGGAGATGCAGGAGAGATGCATTTGGTAGTAATGGCACAACAGGCCATACTGGAGGAAGGGACAAGCTTATGCATCAAGCTTTTTGATGCTTTTAGTTTTTACATTGTATGGTCCAACAGGGCATGGTTTACAGGGCATATTTTAGGCATTTGTGGATGTCTCTGTTACCTAACCCCTGTGGAAATTAAGGGGACATTGTATATTCATGTAAAATAACCCTATTGCTGTGTTTTTTCTGATTAAGCTGATTCTTCCAAGGCATTTACCATTAACCAAACCACTGAAAATAGTGTGTGTATATATATATATATATATATATATATATATATATTATAATATATAATATATATATATATATATATATATATATATATATATATATATATATATATATATATTTGTTTATGATGTCTAAATGTACTCTTTGATCTCAGACTTTGCAATGGAGCACATGGGGTCCCATCAGTGAGAGCATGAATGCTGCCTTCCCTGGCTGGGGCCCATCCACTGTTGCTCTCATGGTCAACTGGGGCACCATTATGTATGTGGTGTGTGTCATTCCACTGTGCTGGGGAATGCAGCGGTATGGATTACGGGCGGGTGTGCTGGCCAGTGCTAGCTTTATGGCCCTTGGTACGGGCATCCGCTGTTTCACAAAGGAAACACCTCTGTTTACCATGTAAGTTTTCTTATGTACTGTATGATTGTGATGATATGACTATACTGTATTCAGTTTGGCAAGGCCACTCACGATAGCTTAGTCCTAGTGACTCCACTTCCTGCGGCGGGCTGTGTAGCTGAGATACTTGATATCGGCGAGCATTTTATGTTGACTACTTAATATGACAAGTAGGTTACATCATCATCCCGCTCGGAGCTACCCAACCCCCCGGGGAAAATGGAGTCGTCGGGACTAAGCTATCGTGAGTGTCCTTGCCAAAATGAATACCGTATTTCTATTTTTTTTTTTATATGTTGAAGCCTATAGTGTCTGTAGGCTATTATGTCTTTTCCTTGAGGGCTCAGGTGTAATGCACATAAATACACTAGAACCACTTAGTCAAGTGGGACGTCCTTATTGACACAGTCTGGTGTTAGCGTCGGTTCGAATCCGCGCGGGGCAAGGAAAAAGGAAATTATATATTTCCGAATTATGAATTACCAGCCTGAGTCATATGTCTGTTGGAAAGACATACTGACGGGGTTTCAAAAGGTAACTGTGACTCAGGGCGATGTGAAGCCTCTGTCGGGTCTAGACGAAGCATAGAAGCATCACCTGGCTCCACATCATACGGCCACATGCAAGTCTCTGTCAACAGGGCACCTCATGACGCTCCCCCTTGACCAAGATTGCCCGGAGACGGAAACGAGCACCGAGGCCACGTGCAGCATAGCATATGCCGCCATCTTCACCTTTACATCATCATGCTAAAAAACTAGAGGTGGACCGGATGTCGATTTGACAATACCCTCGCTATAACGGACCCGAATATAACAGATATCAGATATAACGGATGGCCAATGGCTACCGGATTTCTCCCGAATATAACTGATCTAATCCGTTATATTCGGGAAAAATCCGGTCAGCTGCTGGCTGGCCGACCGTCACGTGCGAGCGTGCAGCCTGGATCATGTTTGCTTGCCTGCCCGGCCTGCCTCACCCCTCTCCCCCAAACTGTCCGTTATAGCGAGGGTTTACGTATTTGTGGATGCAGCTGCGGATATTTTTGGCCATCAAAAAATTTTAAGCCACAGATAATTGAAATTTTAAGATACTAAAAAATAAGTTTAATCAGATTATGCTACAATTTATCTGTTACCACTTCGCAAGCACTGTGACGTAATGTAGTTTCTTTTTTTCTTTTTTTATATTTAGGCATATAGCACCTGTAGGCAGTGAGTGACCTCTAGGACTGAAATAGTAGGCCCTGGAGGTTCCCTTAAGGGCTGTGATGGTTGGCCCTTGCCCATGGTGGAGCAGGCAGGATTTTTATAGTTGCGCCTGTGATTAGAGGAGGTTCATGCTGCTCCCTGTGTCCTCCGATGCAATCGCAATTGAAGGTTGAGTTAATGGACAGCATGTAGGTGTTCTTAAGCCACTTGGCGGTTGCAGAAATATTTTCAGTGGATTTTGGTCCCCTCCTGCAAGTGACAACCCGCTACCCGCGTCTGGTCACACCATAGGTTGTCCAACAGGTTTGATCAGGAATCGTTTGGGTGCAGGAGGGGAGCGAGTGAGTGACACACACTCTCTCTCTCTCTAGTCTGCACAAATCCCAAAATATTTCCTCTTTTTAACCAGTCGCACATTATCTCTCTCTCTCTCTCTCTCTCTCTCTCTCTCTCTCTCTCTCTCTCTCTCTCTCTCTCTCTCTCTCTCTCTCTCTCTCTCTCTCTCTCTCTCTCTCTCTCTCTCTCTCTTGTGCGCGCGCAACAAACGTTTAAGCTCTTTAATGTTACTAACCTTAACCTAAATTACATAGATTCTCTCTCTCTCTCTCTCTCTCTCTCTCTCTCTCTCTCTCTCTCTCTCTCTCTCTCTCTCTCTCTCTCTAATCGACATAATTATACAGTGTTAGTTTTTCAAGATATCCACATCTAGGGATGCGGATACTAAAAAGTATGCGGATATCTGCAGATGCTGATTCGGATATTTGATCCACCTCTAGCAAAAACCATGCTCATATACATATGGCCCCTGTGGAGAGATTATATTGGAGG
>JACEEZ010022139.1:25000-32500 GCA_016584305.1 Chionoecetes opilio
TTTTTTAAATGAATATTATATATATAATAATAATATATTTGAAATATATATTATTAAATATAAAATTTTATATATATATGAATATATAATAATTTATGCATATTTTAAAAAAAATTTTTTAAAAAATTAAAAATAAATATTTTATATATTATATATATATATAATTATTATATGAATTTTATTAATTGAATATTTAATTGTGAATATATATATATATATAAAATATTATATATAATAATAAAAATATATAATTTTATAAAATTTTAAAAATATTGAATATATTTTAATATGTTGAATATTATATTTATTATATATATATTATCAATTATTTATTATATGAATATATATATATATATAATGAATATATATATATATGAATTATATATATATATATAAAATATATATTTTATATAAAATTGAATATATATATGAATATATATTTTATATATAATATATTATTATAAAAATATTAAATTTAAAATTTTATTATAATATATATATATATATGAATTATATTTTATTGAATATATATTTTCAATATATAATTTTAATATATATTTTATATTTTATAAAATAATTTATTTGTTTATTATATATATATATATTTATATATATTTATAAATAAATATATTAAAATTTTAATATATTTTTTGGAATATATTTTATCATCTTATTATATATATTAAATATTAATACATATATATATATAATATATATGGAATATAAAAATTATAATATAATTTTTTATATATTATTTTTATGTTAAAATATTTATATTAATATTTATTTCTATTTAAAATATATATTTTATTATATAATATATATTATATATATAAGATATTCTTCTTATTTCCTATTTAATATCATATATATTTAAAATACTATATATATATATATATTTATATAATAAAATTATATGTAAATATAATATATATAAAATGAATATATTATATAAAATATAATCTATTCTATATAAATTTCTTATATTATATTATAACTTTCTGAAAAATCTCATTATAATATATATAATTTTTTTAGTTATATATTTAGAATTATCTTATTTTTAAAAATTTTGGGTCTTAACTTTTAACATTTATTTAAAATATAATATAAATTAAAAAATACAATTTTTTAGAAAAATTCATCAATTTAAATTTTTTTACTATTAGGTTTTCCCCCCTTCTTGGATTTTTTCTTATATTCTTTTTTATATTTATTAAATAGGAATTTGTTTTATATTTGGGAATCAAATTTTTATTTTAACAAATAAAAAAAAAAATAATTAAATAATTAATATATATATTAAATAATTTTATAATTATATTTTATAATTTTTAAAATTTTTAAAACTGTTTGGGGTTTTTTTGGGAGGGTTAAAAGGAAACCCATTGCCCCATTTTTTTCCTTTTAGGGAAAAAAAATAAATAATTTTTTGACACGGGAAAATTTTTGTCATTCCCCTAGAATTTTTAAAATGGAAGTTTTATTTTGGGTTTCGGGTTTCTTATTATTTTTTATTATAATTTTTTAAATGGGATTGTTAATATTTAAATTTCCCATTTATAAACAAAATTAATAAATGTAAAATTTTATATATATTTTAATAAAATTAAAAATTATATTGAATAATTTTTAAAAATTTTAAAATTTTTTTTTTGAGTTAAAAATTTAATAACCATTTAAAAAAAGTTATAAATAATGGTGAATTTTTATATTATTATATTAATTAAAATATTTATAATTAAATTTTATATATTTAGGAAAAAATTATATATATATATTTTAAAATATATAATAATATATATATATAATATATATAATATATTAAAATAAAAATATGGAATATATATATATATATATAGAAATATATATATTATATATATATAATATATTTTAAAAATAATATATATATATATTTTATAAAAAAATATATATATAATTATATATATATATGGGAATAGTAATAAATATATATAAAAAAAAAATTTATATAATATAATATATATAATATAATAAAATTATAATATTATAATATATATATAATATATATATTTTATATAATTTTAAAAATTATATATATATATATTTAATATATAATATTTTTATTTTATTTTATATATGAATATATATTATATATATTTTATGAAATATAATATATATATATTTTAAAGATATAAATTATATATTATATATAATTATAAAATATATATAAAAATATATATTTTTATATATGAATTATTAAAAATTAATATAAATATAAAATTTTATATAAATATTAATATTTTATATATATAATATTATATATATATATATAATATAAAATATATATATATAATATAATATATATAGAATATATATATAAATATATTATATATATATATAAAATATAAAATATATATAAAATAATATATATTATATATATATATATATAATATATATAATTTTAATTTTATATATATAAATTATAATATATAATGATATTTTAATATATTATAATATTTATATAAAATAATATATATAATATATAATATAATTATATATATATATATATAAAATATATTATATATAATAATGAATATAATATAAAATTATATTATATATTTTTATATATATATATTATTTTGAATATATATATATATAATATGGGGATTAATATATATATATTATAATATATAAAATATATATATATATATATATATATTAATTTTATTTTTTATATATTATGAATATAATATATATTAAATTAAATATAAATATATATAATAATTATATATATCAAATTTTATGAATATATAATAAAATATATAATAAATATATATATATATTTTAATAAAATATATATATATATATATAAATTATATATAATAATATTTTTAAAATATAATTATTATCTATATGTATATGAATATATAATATTGAAAATATAAAAATTTTAGTTTTATTTTATCTATATAATAAAAATATTTTAAATTTTATAAAATAAAAATATTAATATATATAAATATATATTATAGTATATAAATATATATATAAAATTCATAATATATCTTTTAATAAATATATATATAAATATATATAATATATTATATATATATATACTATAATATATATATAAAATATATATATATAATATATATATTTTGAATATATAAAATTAAATTAATATATATATATATATGATATTTTTAATTATATGAAAAATTTTAAAAATTATATATATATGAATATATTTTATATAATTTTTATTTTTATAAAATATTTTTAAATATATATATATGAATTATTTTATTTTTGAATTTTATATTTTATTTTTGGAATATATATATATATGAATATATATTATAATATTATAATATAATTTTATATATATATATAAAATTTTAAAATATATAATATATTATATGAATATATATATAGGGGGGGGAAATTTATATATTTTATATTATTTTAATAATAATATATAATATGAATTATAAAATATTAAATATAATATATAATAAATTTATATATCTAAAAATTGAATATATATTTTATATATGAATATATTATTATATATAGATATATATATATATATATATATATAATGAATATATTATATTTTAAAATATTTTATTATATAATTAATATTATTTTATATATATATCTATATTATATATTATATATATATATATATATATATACCCTAATATATATATAATATATAAAAAATATATAATATTAATTTTAATTATATTTTTATATATTATATTTTATATATATTTATATATTAACTTTATATATATGAAATATAAAATTATAAATATAATATATTTTTTATTATTTTATATATAAAATTTGAATATATATAATGTTTTTATATATGAATAATTTTTATAATCTTTAAAATTTTAGGGTTTTATATATATATATATAAATTTTATATATTAAATATATTTTATATATATATATAATATAAAATTTTATATATATTATATATATGAATATATAATTTTATAAATATATATATAAATTATTTATATTTTCCCATATTATATTATTATATTATATATAATATATATATAAAATTTTTTTTATAAAAATATATATATTATATATATTCTAAATATACTATATTATATATATTTATCTTATTTTCAATAATTCATATCTATTTATATATTCATATATATATCTTATATTTCCATATATATTTTTATAATTTATTCATTAAAATAAAATATATTTCATATATTTATATATTTCATTATGAGGCTCCCGCATTAGAAGGGGCCGCTCGACCTTTCCTGCCCAAATCAAATATTACAGTGAAATATCACTCTATTGAGGTCTTAACTTTCGGGGGGAGGGGATGATGCCCCTGTCATTAAGGTCGAACATCTTTACAAGGAAAAAATAAATATTATTTTTAGTCAAAACCATCGATCAGACGTAACACCCTGCTAAAGAAAATTTCCCCGGGGTTAGAAGGGCTCCCATCCGGATGATTGGCCTTATAATTCGGAAATTTTCCTCGGGGAAAATTTCCCCGTATTAGAGGGGGCCGTTTCATTTCCGTGAAGGGAGGACCCGGCCTATAAACCCCTCCCCTCCCCTCCCCTCTGATAACGGGACGCTCTCAGATAAGGGGGCCCGGGTTGGGCCCTTTGGTTTTTTTCAATCCCAAATTTTAGGGTAAATTTGGTATTGAAAATCCATTTGGTATTGAAACACCGTGTTGGTAAATTTGACTTAAATTTGGGGATTGAAAAAAAAGAAAATTTGGGATTTAAAAGATAAATAAATAAAAAAAAAAATAAACAAATAAATAAAATAAAAAAGGACACAACCACCCCCACACACACACACACCACACACACACACACACCCCACCCCAAAAGTTCAACCTCCCCAGTAAAAAAACCCAGTAATTAAAAAAGTAAAAATTGTTTTCCCCTAAACTTTACTTTATTTTTATTTTTTTTTTTGTGCGCATGATTCTGTTTTCATGGTCAGCCTGGGAGACCCCGGGGGACCCCCAGGATTGTTTTTTATAAGGCTAATAATAAATTCATTAGTTTTGGCCCCCGCCAACCAAATCGAGCCACGACAACTACTTTTGTATCTTCCAAGGCCTGGTTCCCCCGCATCTCTTTCGCGCCCGGTCCCCGTCTCTACAAGTCCCATTACGCAAACGCAGAAATATGGTTTTCTGCCGTGGGCGAAATTACGAAAAAAATGACGCTTTCTCAAATTTGTTTTTTTTTTTTTTTTTTTTTTGTGAAAGGGAGAACTTTGTTTTTTACTACACAGTTCCAATGGGATGGGGGGTGGTTAAAAAAAAAAAAAAAAAAAAAATTTAAATTTCTACTTTCAAATATTTTTTTTTTTTTTTTTTTTTTTTTTTTTTTTTTTTTTTTTTTTTTTTTTTTTTTAGTAGTGTGAAAAATAAAAATAAGAGTAAATTTTTTTTAATAGTTTCCCACCCACTACTAGTATTTTTTAAAACTACTCCTACTAAATACAGAAGGGTTTAAATGGGTGAGCGGCCCTTAAGCCAAAGCACTGTTTTTTTCACCATTTTTTCCACTTTTTGTTATTGTTTAAAAATTGTTTTTTTGTTTTTTTTGTTCCAATATTTAAAGAATTACCATTATTTTGCAGTATTAAAAAAAAAAAAAACACTCAAATTTGGGGAACTTCCCCAAACCCTAAACAATAGCCATAAACTATTCAAAAAATTTGGTAGTGAAAAAATCACATCTCGAACCCTTTTTTTTAGGCCATCGTGATTGTGATTGCCTACCGGTTATTTTGGGGACAAATTCCTTTTTCATTTGCATAATTAAAAAAAAGTTTGGGTTTTCAGAAATTTTGGGCCAAAATTTGAACCCATTTTTTTCACTTTTTTATTTTTGGGGCGAGCGGGGCCCCCCCTAAAAGCGGGACCCTCAATTTTAATATATAATATTTATTATATATATAAAATAATATATATATAAAATATATATATATTTTATATATATATATTCATATATATATTTATATATATATTAAGTATTATAGTCATATATTTTAAAAAGATAATTTTTCATATAAAATTTTAAATATATGAATTTTATTATAAAATATTTAAATATAAAATATATATATATATATATTTATATATATATTTTATAATTTTATATTTTTCATATTATATATATATATTCATATATATATATATATATTCTAATTTTTCCTTTTTGATATTTTTCATTATATTTTATAATATATTATTCATATATTTTTATATATATATTCATATAATATATATTATATTTCATATAATAAAATATATATTTTATAGAATTTTATATAATTTTACATTTCATTATATAAAAAATATATATTCATAATTAGATATAATTAAAAATTTATATTTTAATATATATATATGAAAAATAATATATTTAAAATTTTTATATGAATTTTATATAAAAATATATATATTAATATATATATATATATTTATATATATATATATGAATATATATATATTATGAATATATATATTTTATATATAAAGAATATATATATATAATATATTGAAAAATATATATATATATATATAAAAATATATATATTAAAAATGAATATATATATATATAATGAAAATATATATTAATGAATATTATATATTATATAAATTTTAATGAAAATATATGAAAAAAAAAAAAAAAAAAAAATATTAAAAAAAAATAAAAATTTTATGAATATTTATTATATATATGGAATATATATAATGAAATTTTATATATATATAGGAATATATTATAATATTAAAATATATTATATTTTATATATATATTTAATATATTTTATAATTATATATATTAAAAATATTATATAAAACTATATTATATATATATATTATATAATAAAATATATTTTATATTCTTTTATTTTATTATATTATTAAAATTATATATATTTTATATATATATATTCCATATTATTACTTTTATATATAAATTTTATCATATATAATATTATATATATATTCTTTATATATATATATTTTATCAATTTTATCTATTATATTAAAATATATATATTATTTTAATAATATTAAAATAATTCTATAAAATATTTTTTATATTGATATTATAAAATAATTAAATTATATATTAATATATATATATAATGAAATATCTATAATAAAAATATAAAAAATATAATATTAATTTTTGGGAAAATATTTTATATATATGAAAAAATATAATTTTAAAAATATATATGAAATATATATTTAAATATAAAAATATGCATATAAAATATTATATAGTATATTAAAGAAATATATATTTTAATATTTTAAATATATATTAAATAGAATTATATTAATATATTTATATATATATATATAATATATATATATATATATATAATATATATATATATATATCATATATATAATGAATATAATATATATATATAATATGAATATATATATAATATAATAATAATATATATATGAATATA
>JACEEZ010022139.1:37500-162500 GCA_016584305.1 Chionoecetes opilio
ACATTCTACTAAATACTGTAAAGGAATGCTTCAAGGCGGGTGTATGGGTTAATATTACATCCATGTATGCAAAGAGAAGGTAATATTAACCCATGCACCCGCCTTGAAGCATTCCTCTACAGTATTTAGTAAAATGTTGTAGGACACCTGTGATCGAATGCTTCTATTTTGCCAACTATCCTCGTTATAACGCCATGAATAATATAAAACTCGTATATTTTCATTTTGCATAAGCCTATGTTGACCATGACAACACTTAATTGTAGCTGGTTTGGTAGGGAATAATGGAAAATAAGTCAAGCCCGACACACCGAGACCCGACATTCTGAGCTGCCGGGAAGTTCCCAGACGGCCACCAGATGGCAGATCGAGCTCAGTGTTCTACCCTATATACTAAACTGTGTGTGTGTGTGTGTGTGTGTGTGTGTGTGTGTGTGTGTGTGTGTGTGTGTGTGAACTCTTAAGATAATTAGAGTATTCTTGATTCGGTAAACGTCTCATTTAGTTAATATAGCATTATATCATGGTAGTAATTTAGAACAATGCATTAACGAACGCAATTGTTACCATGTTCTTTATTTGTTGCCAGAGCAGTGTACGGCAATGGACCCGTTTACTCACACCTAAAACACGAAGTATTATGAAGCTATGGATGCAATATAGGCTACATATCACTGTACTCATATTCTTTTTGCTGAGAAATTCACCATAAATGAAATGTATGGCTTTTTTTGGGCCAAAATATCACAACACGGCGGAACGCGCTGTGATTGGTTGTGACGTAGTAGGCGCAGACTCAGATCTTGCCTGATCAGCTGATCGGGTTGTTTTGGCTCAGCAGACCGTCAGTACCTATCCATTCAACATGTCCCAGACAAAAAGAACATATTATGCTTGTTTTGTGCCAATGTGCAAAAACACCACAATTAAAACTCATGAGAAAGTGTTCATAACTATGCCTAAAGACAAGAAAAAGAGGAAACAGTGGTGGATGGCTGCTAGGCGTGATTTCTCGATGAAGGAAAATTCATACTATTGTTGTGAAGACCATTTTGATGTATTATTAATGTATGTAGCTACTTGTGCATGGATAAGTAACTTGCAAATGATATGTAGCTGTGGGGCTTTAGCTGAGCTGTGATAAGTTGCGGGAGTGTTATATGCAGTATGCAAGGCTTTTGAGGTAGGGATGAGACAGGCTGGGTTTTTCATGTAATGTATACAACACGCAGTGAGTTAGGTAAATTTCTAGAGTCCTTTCCCGCCCTTATTAAGAGTGTTTTTTCCTCCAGACCTTCACAGATCTCTTCAGATACCTCTAAAATGTAATTATAAAGTGGGGGAGGGATGCCCCCTTCACCCCCCTCCCCTCCTTAACGACCCCCCTGGACCCCTCAGAAATATAATATGTTTAATATTACTAATCTAACTTTACTATAACCTAACCTAACCTAATCTCACTAATAACCTCATAGCGAGACCCCCCCCAAAACAAAATAATTACTAACCTAACCTACCCTTGTAAAATTATAGTTATATTTTACTAACTTAACTAACCTTACTAACTTGCATTACCCCTACTACCGCAAGATGACCAGTAATCCTCCTTCAAGTGATGTAGTAGGTATTCACTGTGTTTGTGAATACGTAAGTTGTAGTTTATAAGGAAAAAGTGGATAGACAGAGATAAGTGGCCCGTGACACTAGGCAAGTGATGACTTCTGGGATCGGCATTCTTTATAGGGAGCTTAAATGAACCTGCAATGTCATGTATAGCTAGACAGATAGACGAACTCATAGAGGAACAGGTAGAAATGTATGGCTTTCTTTCCCCACATAAGCAAAACATACACCCTTCGTCACTCTACTCACCACTTCGTCACCACTACAACCTTAGTGACGAAGTGGTGACGAAGTGGTGAGTAGAGTGACAAAGGGTGTATGTTTTGCTTATGTGGGGAAAGAAAGCCATACATTTCTACCTGTTCCTCTATGAGTTAGATAGACGAACTCAGAGGAACAGGTAGAAATGTCATTTCTACCTGTTCCTCTATGAGTTCGTCTATCTGTCTAGCTGTACATGTCATTGCAGGTTCATTTAAGTTCCCTATAAGGAATGCCGATCCCAGAAGTAATCACTTGCCTAGTGTCACGGGCCACTTATCCCTGTCTATCCACTTTTTCCTTATAAACTACAACTTACATATTCACAAACACAGTGAATACCTACTACATCACTTGAAGGAGGATTACTGGTCATCTTGCGGTAGTAGGGGTAATGCAAGTTGGTGTATTAGTAGGTTAGTACATATAGTAGCGGCCGCTTCACAGCTGTTTTGCTCTGTTGTCTGCGCTGTTGACGTCACAACATGGCGCCCGTCGTTTTAGAGCAGTAGTTCTTAACCTGGGTTCGATCGAACCCTAGGTGTTCGGTGAGCCAGTCTAAGGGGATCGGCGGAGAACCTCTGAAACACATTTCAATTTTTTATTATTGTAATGCCGGATTATTCACCACAGTACGTTATACGTGAAATTAACGTATATTTAAGCAACGCTGTGGAGGGAGAGTTATGTGTGTATGTTTGTGTGTGTGTGTGTTTGCCCGCCTCTCTCCCTTCCAAGCAGTGGCGTATATGGCGGGGGGGCACAGTCATGGCCTCCCCTTTTGTCCCAATGGAATCAAAATTGCTTTGCCACTGAATATCAAATTAGTGCAATTGTATATCCCTTCTAAGGCCTCAAAATACCCCTAAAATTGCTTGATATTAAAAAAAAATCTTGATCCCTCCAGGGCCCTCCTCAGACGCTCCAGCTGTAGAGGCTCGCTTCGCGTACCCCAACCCCCCTTAAAATAATCGTGGATTCACCCCTGTGCCCCCCTCCTCTTCTCTAAGGACCTATATACGCAACTGCTTCCGTGTTCTTCATTCTTTCTTCTTATTATCCAAATATACTCCTGAATTTTGAGGCAATTTTTATTTCATTTTTGTATCAATTAAGATGGAATTTATTCTAATAATCATCCAAATATAGCTACTCATGAATTTTGAAGCAATTTTTCTTAAATTTGTGTAGTTTTTTTTTCTCCCATATTTGAGGGGTTCGGCTAGTGTGCGGAAGTTTTCGTTCGGGTTCGGCGTCTCTGAAAAGGTTAAGAACCACTGTTTTAGAGCGTATAAATTTTCCTGTACTTAAATTGGCTGTATCATCAAAAATACTGTTCACATAGAAAAATCAACATCACTACCCAACTATATGAGGCTCGAAGATTTCAAATCTATCGTTACATCAAGTAGAGTAAATGGGTCCATTTTCGACAGTGTACGACAGTTAAAATGTAAGAGGTCACAAGAAGAAGAAGAAGAAAAAAAGGTAACGTTCTCAGGGCGAGGAGTTGAGAGTGTAGCCATACACGGTGGTAGTGGAGGCGTGAACACTGCAGCAGCAAGTGTTCAATGGTTTCCTGAATGTTTCTGCGCCAGGGCTAGTTACCTAGTTAACACAAGCGACTAAGCTTCGTCAGTGAACGTCATTCGTGTTTACAGTATACAAACATCGTACTTTGGCAGCCTCGGCAGTGTTTATGTGTCAAATGTTGGATGGCGATATTATCCATGGTGTTAATCATGTTTTTTATAGAATAAGAAATCATACTACCCTTGAGCACACAATCGATAATCTTTCAGCATCAATGGATAAATATATTCACCCAAACATTTTGACGTAACAGTTCCTTAAAGCTGTCGGACCATACATGAGTAGATCATACTTTCAAATACTATTTCTTCTAACCAATGTTCATGGTATGGACATGAGTACATCAAAACCATTGGTTTTATTGGTGAAAACCCGATTTTCAACATAAGAACACTTAAGATTGACTTATTTTGGTTAGATTAATATAAAATATTGGTCTTTAGCACCTGCAGTTGTCCGCAAGTTGCCTATCTAATCAAGATTTATGGACATTTGGAACGGGATCTTAATATTCAGTGTAGTTTCCCATTAGCTAGAATTCCTTCCAGTCTGGTCCAGTAGTGGACATGGGACTTTGCGTTGCAACACTGTTTTCATTATTGGTTGATTGTTGGCTCTGTTGCCGTTAGTTTCTTAATGGGTGTGTTGTTATTACTTGTTGAAGTTGTGTTGCATTCTTTGTGTCTTTTGCATCCATCATTGTACTCTGTTCACATGTAGCCCCAGACATGGATTCAATGCATAACGGAAGTTGTTTAGTGTATGTATACTGTATCATGAATTAAAGTTACCTTCGGAAGTTAATAGTAGTGATCAACTTTCTTAAAGGCGCTATTACACGGGCACTTTTCTGCTCACTGAGCAGATTTCACTGAGCAGATTTCACTGAGCTGCTCAACGAAACTATTACACGGTGATCTGTGTTTTGATGAGCAAAATGCATACAGACCTGAGTGCGGTTATGATACAAATGATCATAGCGCTTCCTAATAAGCGGTGCTTGTTGTAATGGAGATAGCTTTATTTTGCGCAAAAAAAAAAAATATACTTAAAAAAAAGTATACTTTGTGGTTAAAGTTAGGTTAGGTTTCATTACAGCCTATAAGGTTAGGTTAGGTTTCATTAAAACCTTTAAGGTTAGGTTAGGTTTCATTAAAACCTTTAAGGTTAGGTTAAGTTTCATTAAAACCTATAAGGTTAGGTTAGGTTTCATTATTATTAAAAAAAAAATTTTGGGGGGGGGGGGATTGCGCAAAATAAAACTCTCCATTAGAACAAGCACCTATTGTAGGCCAAGAAAAAATAGTTGGTGTCTCTGAAAACGACCGCGAAACTCTCGTCCATTATTACCAAAAGTTATTTCGTAGTCTATAAGAAACCATAGTCGTTTCGTACACTCAGCGCAGAGTTGAACTTGACTACTAGAGTTACGAAATGACACCAGGTATGTACGAAAATACTCAAAATCAGTTTACGAAACTAACTACTTTCAATTCAATATACCTAATTAAGAAAGTTTTTTTGATTAGGCCAAAGGCTTTTGATTCATTTAAACTTCCTGTAATCCCTGTGAGTAGCTTCTATGGACCACTGTGGCCCGCGCCGTACCCGTGGCCGTGGCGGTACGGGGCTGACGCCGTTATAGTGGACGAGAACTACGTGTTCGCTCTTTAGGTCAGACACACGCACTCGGGTGCTAACACTGCACTCTTAGCCTCTCTCGCTTTACCATATACACCACACCTGTCACTACACACCTGTACGGCCTCGCAACACACCTGTCGTCTGTGTATCACCGTAAATAAATGACTTGGAAGGTCAGGCTTCTTAGGTATTGAGGGTGTATGTTTTCTTTTTTAATGTTTTTTTTAACAAATAAAGGGCTATATATGTTCCATATTGTAGGATGTGCCTGAACTAAGTCAATCAGTAAGCTTTCCATCTCGTCTGTCCAGTCAGCAGGCATGTTGATGTCTTTTTGAGAGTTTTAGAAGAAAATGATCTTGCAATAAATAATATAGTCATCCACTAATTTCGGTCCTTTATAACAGAAAACGTTTTTGCTCGCTCAAATGACGAGCAATAATAGCTTCGAAGTAGTTCCCTGTTTGCTCAACCAAACAGGCTTTCATCGAGCAAAATCCTCAAAACTGCTCAGTGAAATCTGCTCACTGAGCAGAATAGTGCCCGTGTAATAGCCGCTTAAGTAGGTGAACAGAATTACCGCACCTGTACTGTTTCATTTACCTATTCTTCATTAGGATTTCATTTGTTTATGCCTTGCCTGTGCTTATGAGTTTGTGCCAACAGCAGATGATGCTAACAGCGCCACCAAAACTGTAGCAGCAGGTCCCCAAAACAGTAGTCATCCTGAGAATTTCAAAATTTAGTTCACTGAAGTTCTGTCCGAATAATTAGTGACGGAACCAGATCACAGATTGCCGGATTAGTGATGTTCAACCTGTATTAAAATTTTCATAGTTTATGATATCTGTGGTGTACATACAAGCTGCTACTCTAGCCTAGTAGAATGCATTGATTCTTGTTTGAGTATTTGATTGAACAAAATGTAATGAGCCACTTCTGTTGCAGTTTGTGTCATCTTTGTGCAATATTGGTTGGGGGTGCCAGTGCACTTGCCCTTTCATCTCCTGTCCTCATTGCTACTGACTGGTTCCCTCAACATGAAAGAACAACAGCGACTGGTAAGTTATTTGTTTGTACACTTTAAATTCATGTTTAAAGTGCAATATACCATATGCATTATACTAAAATCACTACTAGATACAAAAATTCTAAACATATATTGGAATGAAGGTACCTCATAGTTTTGTATGCTGTGTAGAAATTTATGCTACAAGCACATATATTAATTTGGAGTCTTACCTAATCAAAACCCATTGTCTATCTCATCCCGACACAATACCCCAACTAGTCAACTAACGAGGATACTTATCGGTGGATAGTAGGGTTGAAATCACTGCAGGTGTATTAATACTGCCTGTCCTGTGATCCGAAGTGGTCAGCCGTGATCGAGGCCGCAGGTGAAGTGCGGAGGCGGAGGCGTTAGTTGTTATCGAGGCGTCAATCGGCTTTCACACCAGTAACTTGACGCAGCGAGATATGATCTGTGTTGATTTTAACACGTCCTTTGATTTAACACAAATAGCATGTGCAAAGAGTTTATATACAATGATCTCATATATACAAATCCACGTATATTTAATAAGAGATTTATTCTCTCAAGGGCTCGGAGTGTACTTTTATATACAAGCGCGTATATTTAATAAGAGATGTTATTCTCTTGAGGGCTCGGAGTGTACTGAAATCTGATCCAGCGGCGGCGACCGGCCGCACAAATCCTACCTACACGTGTCAATCGTCGGTGGCGGCGAGGCACCCCTACCAATACCTGCCACGGATACACGCAGGATAGGAGCAATATTATAACGACGACCAACGCCAGTCGCTCCAAATTAAGGTGCTAATATAAGGTGCAAATGCTTAATAACCACTGGGAATGCTCATTTATATTAACTCAGTACACACAAACCTCGTTTTCCCGGACTAATAGGGGGGCGCACTGGTCCGGGAACCGCAAAAGTCCAGGAATCGCAACAGTCCAGGAATTATCCTCTAAAAAAAAAAAAAAAAAAAAAAAAAAAATCTGATGCCATTACCCACCCCCGGACGTTTATCCTACTCTAGTATTTACTGTCCGGCAACCGCCAATATCAACTACCCCGCCTCGGACTTTTACGTCCGCTGAGCATGCTGCCACCTGGCGGGAGGTAGCAGAAAGTGTTCAATAGTCTCAAGAGACGTTCCTGCACCAGGGGCAGTGGGGATCAGGGGACTAACGGAGGCGATGCAGGTGAACCGTGAGTGTCGTGTGCCCAAATGTAAACAATACGACCGCTTAGCATGCTGCCACCTGGCGGGAGGCAGCAGAAAGTGTTCAATAGTTTCAAGAGACGTTCCTGCACCAGGGGCAGTGGGGGTCAGGGGACTAACGGAGGCCGTGCAGGTGAACCGTGAGTGTCGTGTGCCCAAATGTAAACAATACGACCACTGAGCATGCTGCCACCTGGCGGGAGGCAGCAGAAAGTGTTCAATAGTCTCAAGAGATGTTCCTGCACCAGGGGCAGTGGGAGTCAGGGGACTGACGGAGGCCGTGCAGGTGAACCGTGAGTGTCGTGTGCCTAAATGTAGACAATACGACCGCTGAGCATGCTGCCACCTGGCGGGAGGCGCGGACACTGACCAGGGGTGACAGGAGACGCTCGGACCGCCGGACAACTTTGTCAATTTACGAACAGGACCAGGCATTTCAACGTAAAAAAAAAAAGTTTAAAAAAAAAAAAAAAAAAAAAAAAAAAAAAAAAGGTCTGGGACTCTTGACATATCCCCGGACCTCGGATTTTGTCCGGAAAATCCGATATCCGGGAAATGGAGGTCCGGGAAATCGAGGTTTGTGTGTACTTATCATTTACTTAAATTACCTTATATTAATACCCATTACCATTATGATTATATATATATATCTCTACGCACCCCTTTGACGAGCGGACAATACCTCCTTCACAAGGGGGGGGGGGGATTAAACCACCACTCTTCCAATTATGAGAGGGTGGTTGGTGGATAATTTCCACAACTGGGGGCCGGCGAAAACTGAAGTTTCGCTTCATGTGACATCCCCCCCAGGCCACATAGCGCCGGAACATTTGAATAGTGGTTTCGGCACTTTGGTCTTTGACTACTTTGAAATTAATAGTCCTGATAGAGGTACATGTGAATATGCAGACATACTTGATCGGGGGAGAGTTATCTCCTGATGTTATAATATCCCCAGTATAGTCCTCACCATTGACCTCATTTGATTTTAGGATCTCTCTGTCAGCGGGAAGTTCAGGGGGACCTAGATAGGGGACTAGTCTACACTCAGATCTATTAAATTTAATGAAAGATTTGAGGTAATATTTGACTGCCTGTCTACCATGATGTATCCAAAATTGACACCTGATATCGACTAATATTGTAGCCATTCCGCCATGTAATGAGTTCCTATGATATTCTTCCACCAACAATTTAGTAAGATGATGGCGTTTGGAAATTAGTATGGGATGGCAGGTGGTATTTGGAAGATCAGCTTTCAAATTTCGTCCTCGACACCTAATTATGCCCTCATGATCTAGGTACAGACCTAATAATTTGGTCAATTTGTTCCTATGGGGGCTGGCTGAGGCCAAGAGCTGATATTCCTCAGGAAATACCTGCTTTTGTATTGTTCTGACCCAAAACTTAAAAGAGTCAGAGCTATCCCTTTTAATGGATTTGAAGACTAAATTAGTTGTCTTGATTAGTTTGCTCAATAAGGAAAACCTTTCTATGTCTATCACAGGATCTGGGATCAATTCAGGTTCCCTTATTATATCTTCAGATATGTCTGACTGAGTGGAAACCTGTATAGGATCAATATTACACTCTTTCAGCCAGGTAGTGCCTTTAAACCATAATCCTGTGTTCAATTTGAGGTTATTATTTCCTCGCGACACATTATTATTAGGATTTTCATTAGTGGCGATATATTGATTATTAACTGGAATACCACTTTCCTCTAATACCTCACTTATTGGTGTGGGCAAGAAAGTGGTTCCAATTCTGGTAATTAATAGGGGCTGTGCATGACTAGGAATACTCTTCTCTTGTTCGGCATGGTGAGTATGTGGGATGGGTCCCATTATTACCTTACCACCAGCACTGGTGAACATAGATACGTTATGTATTTTGATGACCCTGCTTAGGTAACGCCCAAAATAATCAGCGCCTATTATTAATTGGAAGGGACCATCAACGTCCTCGAAGGTATTACTAACTAGTTTGATACCATTATCCCTCAGCATTTCAGCTGTGTCTTTTAGTCCATTAACAGTTAAACTAATACCAATATTATTAACTACAGCAGCTACCCTACATTTATATCTTCCTAATTGGACTAGGGGTTGAACTATGTCAAAGGTTTGAGCCTCATTATTGGCAAGAAAACCTGATATGGCTAAATTCACTTTATCAATTATTTATCGGTAGTTGTAACAATTCAACTATCTCCCTGCTTATGAAGGATCTTTGTGCACCACTGTCAAACATTGTCTTTACAATGACTGCATTACCGTTATGGCTGACCTTTAATTCGGCAGTAGAAACAGCTGCTGAACTACTCTTATTAGTGACTGCCGTTTTAACTACTGTAGGGTCTGAGTTATTATCACTGTTAGGACAAAGAGCGATATTATGAACAGATTGTTTACATTTCCTACAAGTTCTTAAGCTTATAGGGCATGCATTTGAAGCATGTTTACCACGGAGACAGGTTAGGCAATTACCAAGGCTCATTAACCTTTCAACTCTCGTGTAACAATCTGAATAGATATTGCATGTGGAGGGTGGATGTCCCCCCTCACATAAGACACAATTTATTATTCGTACTTCACTAGAAGTAGCCCTGGATGTAGGGATTGTATCTTTTATTTGAGTAGGTCTTAGTGGTTTACTAGTAGGCTGAGAAGTTTGAATCTTAATTACAGGCTGTTTGATTTGCGTAACAGGCGCAGGATAAATACCCACTAACGAGGGATCTTTAAACTCTTGAGGGTGGCTGATATAGCTGATTACCCTCAGGCGTAATAATCGTGATCTCCCATTGTTCTTGCTCAATACCTTGCAAATTTTGGGTTAAAGAAGCTTTAGCTGTTGATGAAATATGAGCATACTCCAGTAATCCCTCATATTCAATTAATTTATCGAGATATCTTTGACATTCGTGTTCATAATTGATCACACATTGGTGAATCATTTCTTTATCCCCAGCTTGTCTTAATTGAACTTCATATTGGAAGTAAACCGCCTCATATTTATTCCATTGCTCATTTAACAATGGTAGACCTGTCTTTAAATTAATATAATCAATAGGTATTGCCTTAATTGCGTCCTCACATTCATTAAATATTCATGTTAGCATTGCTAATTTAGCTGATAATGAATGCTTAGCTAATTTCGCAATGATTTAGTTAATAACTGTCAAATAAAATATTAAATCCAAGATTACGTCACTAAAAATAATTGTTAGTTGATAATTATTATATATCCTAAGTGGTGGTAGTGCCTACTCGGCCTAACAAGACGCGTAGCAAGGCGTATATAATTTCAACCACCACAACTAACTACGTAACCTCTGACGCTATCTACTACCTGGCGTATGGTAGTTGAACGGCTGTTGACTTGTATCTGACGCCGCAATAACACCTCACCTCCGCTCTCATAACCAGCAATTGTGGTAGGCTCATAATTACGCCTCACAATGACCACTCTGAATCACATGAACATCAATATTCCTCACTCGGGGCACCAGCTGTAGAAATTTATGCTACAAGCACATATATTAATTTAGAGTCTTACCTAATCAAAACCCATTGTCTATCTCATCCCGACACAATACCCCAACTAGTCAACTAACTAGGATACTTATCGGTGGATAGTAGGGTTGAAATCACTGTAGGTGTATTAATACTGCCTGTCCTGTGATCCGAAGTGGTCAGCCGTGATCGAGGCCGCAGGTGAAGTGCGGAGGCGGAGGCGTTAGTTGTTATCGAGGCGTCAATCGGCTTTCACACCAGTAACTTGACGACGCAGCGAGATATTATCTGTGTTGATTTTAACACGTCCTTTGATTTAACACAAATAACATGTGCAAAGAGTCTATATACAATGATCTCATATATACAAATCCACGTATATTTAATAAGAGATGTTATTCTCTCAAGGGCTCGGAGTGTACTTTTATATACAAGCGCGTATATTTAATAAGAGATGTTATTCTCTTGAGGGCTGGGAGTGTACTGAAATCTGATCCAGCGGCGGCGACCGGCCGCACAAATCCTACCTACATGTGTCAATCGTCGGTGGCGGCGAGGCACCCCTACCAATACCTGCCACGGATACACGCAGGATAGGAGCAATATTATAACGACGACCAACGCCAGTCGCTCCAAATTAAGGTGCTAATATAAGGTGCAAATGCTTAATAACCACTGGGAATGCTCATTTATATTAACTCAATACTTATCATTTACTTAAATTACCTTATATTAATACCCATTACCATTATGATTATATATATACATCCCTACGCACCCCTATGACGAGCGGACAATACCTCCTTCACAAGGGGGGGGGGGGGCAAACCACCACTCTTCCAATTATGAGAGGGTGGTCGGTGGATAATTTCCACATGCTGTTAAGGTATCAAGATTTTAGGCCATTTTTCATATCGCCAGGTACAGAGATGCAGAAATGTGTAATTTTTTTTCCCAATTTCCTTCATTCTGTCAGCCTCATATGGACAATGTAATCCTTTGATTGGTTGTTACTACTCTGTGGTGCAGTTAGCCAGGGTGTTTAACTATAATAGCCAGCCTGAAGACACAGGGTGTAGAGAGCGTCTCCATATTCTCTGCATGTTGTAGGAAGCAACTTAGAGGGACAAGGGCGGAGAGCTGAGATCCTACCCTATAGGTAGTGTCCTTTCCCCGTCATTTAATCAGATCATTATCAAACCGGTCATTACAAGGGAGCACTTTACTAGAAGGATAACATAGGTACTAATTTTTCCATGCTTTGGATAAATTTACAGCCATCTCAACTCTTCATTTGGTAAGCAAAGTAAATTATTTTTAATGATTGATATATATCAGGATTGAACATTTGTGACTTTTCTCCTTTATTTTGATTCACAGGAGTAATCCTTGGCTTCAGCCAGATGGGCTCACTTGGTAGCTATTTGGAGCCAATATTTGTTCGTCTACCACATCCTGGAGTCACTCAGGCAGAAATACAGCATGATGTAATGCAGCTTGTCTATGCAGGTAAATACTGAAGCAAACTTTCTTGTAGCAGATATTTTCGAAGGACTTATATTTCCTATTTATTAGTCTTGTCTGTTGGACTTGGATATCATGTTTAAATCTTTCATATGGCATGCTGTTTTCAAAACTGGATGGGTGTCCTGATTTATTTTGTTCATTCATTATAGGGTAGCTAGATGAGAGACACACGCTGGAAGCCGTTGTCTAGCTTTATTGGAGCGTACAGAGCAGCACGTCCGAGTGCCGTGCGAGCCTGAGTCTAAGGCGGGGTTCACACTACACGTATTTGCTGTCCGTGTCTACGTGGGCGTGGCGATCAGCGACGTCGCCCCGCCACTCCTGCAGCTACGTAGAAAGAATTGGGAGCTCCGAATAATGTGAGCTGAGACGCACGTCTCAATGTCAATGACGTCATCACTGCTCCAGCAATGTGGTGGTCGCGGGGAGCCTGTGTTCACATTACACCGGCAGGAAGTGACGTCACTGTGATGTACTGTGAGTCACTGATGACAAGATGCACGTAGACTACGTCCAGCAAAAACGTGAAGTGTGAACCGGGCCTAAAGGCCGGTTCCCACTATCCCGCTTCTACGGCCGCCGTACAACAACACCGCTCAACAATGACGTCGCCATCATCACCGCTTGAGTGGTATTTGTGGTAACTGGGCACACTTTGCACCTCGGATCCGCTCGAGCGGACACCGCCGAGCGGGAGAGATGACTTGATTTTATCTTTGTACGGCAGCCGTACAGCGGTACGGCGGTGCGGGCGACTTTTTTGTGACGTCATTGTGATGTCATTGTTGTTCATTGTTGTTGTACGGCGGCCGCACAAGCGGCCTAGTGGGAACCGGCCTTAACCGTGGCCACCGAGAGAGAAGGCCTGATTAATCGCCCATGTCGTCACACCATCTAGATCTCACCGCTCCGCTCCTCGTACAAGTTTACCTACCTAATATAATGTTTATCAGTATAAAAGATATACTGTTATCTTCGGAAATGTTTGTTCTATAATATTATCAAATAAAAAACCGTAAAACACACAAAAGAAATGCCATTATGAGACTTTCAAGAAATATGCATTAACTTAAACTCTTCACCATTTAATATTTTGCGAGAAAACTTTTTACATGGAGAATATCAATAAAGCGGAATTTAATTAGCTTTCCATTGATATATTTCGTTTAGTGATAAATGAATTAGCAGCATGCATAAATTAGCGTTAACTATATATATAAAATCATTAAATTGGGTAATTTCCTACCTAATATATGTTTATCAGTATAAAATATATACTGTTATCTTCGGAAATGTTTGTTCTATAATATTATCAAATAAAAAACCGTAAAACACACAAAAGAAATGCCATTATGAGACTTTCAAGAAATATGCATGAACTTAAAACTCTTCGCCATTTAATATTTTGCGAAAAAACTTTTTACATGGAGAATATCAATAGAAGCGGAATTTAATTAGCTTTCCATTGATATATTTCCTTTCCGATAAATGAATTAGAACTATGCATAAATTAGCGTTAACTAAATAAATAACATCATATAAGCGGGTAATTTTTCCCGATTGATGTGGTTATTTATTTAGTTAACGCTAATCTATGCATAGTTCTAATTCATTTATCAGAAAACAAAATATATCAATGGAAAGCTAATGCAATTCCGCTTCTATTGATATTCTCTATGTAAAAAGTTTTTTCGGAAAATATTAAATGGCGAAGAGTTTAAGTTCATGCATATTTCTAGAAAGTCTCATAATGGCATTTCTTTAGTGTGTTTTACGATTTTTTATTTGATAATATTATAGAACAAACATTTCCGAAGATAACAGTACATCTTTTATACTGATAAACATTATATTAGGTAGGTAAACTTGTACGGGGAGCGGAGCGGTGAGATCTAGATGATGTGACGTCACGGGTGATTCATCAGGCCTTCTCTCTCGGTGGCCACGCCTTAACTGTCACTGACGCTGCTCTCCTAAGGATGCCAGTGCTCACCACACAATACATCCTACAACTTCCCCTCCCCCGGAGATTGTACAGGGGCATGACAATGGCATTGAACAATCAGTGTAACAAAACGACATAAAACAGGATACCCGTTACAAAAGTAAATGATAACACAGGTGCCCGTGCTAGATAAATACTGACGGGCTAGTACACGTCCTATCGATACTGTACATCAACATAGTAAAACATACATCTTTGCCCGCAGTGCTACAAGTAACGTAACATAACACATAACATGTCCTCATACCTAACACTAAAAAAATTAATCCACCTTCACTCAAAATAGTCATCTAACCATCCAGGCCTAGCCACACAGCGGCGAGGGCGGCTGGGCGCGGGAGGATGTATCACTATGTCAGCGGGATGCCGGCTGGTGTCGGCGGCGGCATGTGAGGTGACAGCGGCAGCACCCGCGACCTTGGAGGTACTGCCGGGCTGGACTGTGGCAGCGGTTTGAGGTGCCGACGCGTACGCAGTGACATCCTGCCACTTCCATCAAGCTTTATTAGGTATTGCCTGTTGTCTCTCGCCTCTACCACAATACCTGACCTGTCCCAGGTCTTTATTAGCTTGATTCTGCACCAGCACACCGCTACCAGGGGTGATGGTGGAGCGAGAACGCCCACTTGCGTGATCCTTCACCTCGCTGTTGTGTCTGGCTACCTGCCGTTCTCGTTCACGCAGCGTTCGTCCCCAATGCTTGTCAACCCTGAAGTTTCGCGAGATAGCAGGAACACCATCACGTAGCTGACGGCCCGTCGCCAGCTGCGCCGGGGACTTATCAATACCACGGAGGGGCGTATTTAGGTACTACAACAGAGAGAGAGAAACTTTGTCACTGTTGAGGCTCCCGCTCGCTCCTATGTTACCCCGCAACATTCTCTTCGCAGATTTCACTGCAGCTTCTGCCCGCCCGTTACTTTGCGGGTAGAGAGGCGCACAGTGACGCCCCATCTCTTGAAGAACGCCGTCATTTCCTCACTCACCAGATTAGTCCCGCCATCCGTCGATATTTGCTCTGGCGTGCCCCATCTCGCAAAGTAGAGCCTCAGCTGGGTCACAATCTTGTTCGAGGTTGAACCACTGGGCAGCTGCGCTACCTCAAGCCAGCCAGTTAGCCTGTCAGCATAAGCCAAATATGAGCACCCGTCCAGCTGGAAGACGTCCACCACTGTCTGCTGGAAGGGATACTCAGGGGCTGGCATGAGGATCAGAGGCTCAGGTGGCTGTGATGGTGCGTAGGCGCGTTGCAGGTGTCGGAGGAGGACCGGTGGTGCTGCAAATCCCCTTCCAGGCCTGGCCAGTACACCGTCTGCCTGGCCCTTCTGAGCATGGAATCCAGGCCCTGGTGGCTTGCATGCAGGTTTGCTGCCACTTGATGGCGCAGCTCCTCAGGGATAACCAAAAGCACGTGCCCCTGGTCGTAAACGTAGGTCACCAAGCCACGTGACACCGACGGTCCGACAATTTATCCCTGACGCCGTAGAATGGCCGCAGGCATTCAATTTCTTGCGCTCTGTGGGGATGCCAGTTGCTTGCCAGCACTTTAGCCACCAACAACTGGTATGTCGGGTCCTGCTGTGATGCCTGAAGGACCACTTCCTCATCCAGGGTGAGACACTCGTTGAAGTTCAGGGCTGCCACGGTAGCTGCAGCCATCGCCACTGCCAGTTCCTCCACCTGCTCTTCATCCTGTCCATCGGGTGGCGCTTTGAGTGCAGGGTATCTCGAGAGGAAGTTGGCTGCACAATTCCTTTTACCGGGCAGGTAGCGGACAGTGAAGCGGTACTGAAGCGTCTTCTCCTTCAGGTGGAAGAGCCGCGGGTTCACTATATCCATGAGCGCTCGATCACCCAGAAGCTTAACCAGGGGGCGGTGGTCCGTCACCAGGGTCAGGTTAGGGCAGCCCAACAAGAATAGGCGAGCCTTGCGGAGACACCAAGCCACGGCGAGCGCTTCGTCTTCCACAGGGGCGTATCCCGCCTGAGCAGCGGTTAAGTGACGGCTGCCACACAGTGCCAGGCGCCAGCCGGTCTTGCAGCAGAATGGTGCGTCCACAGATGAACAGCGGCAGTGCTGCTGTTCGAACAAATGTATGAACAAAGCTCAGTCCCTGCTTGCTCCAGTCAGTAATAACAGCAGTGGGCTTGGTGCGGTCATAGTAAGCCAGCCTGTCCTTGGCCAACTGACATATCGTGCCCTTCGCCTGCTCGAGCTTCTGCTGCAGCTGCTCACCCCACTACACTTTCTTGACGGTTGGCTTCTTGAGGAGGTCGCGGAACGGGTCCATAATGGGGGCTGTTGCAAGGAAGGGCGCCAGCTGGTTCACGAATCCGTACCAAGATCTCACGTCAGTGATGGAGGGGTGTTCTGGCATGGAGAAGTTCTTTATGGCAGCTAGACGATCATCTGCAGGCCTGTAGGTGACCCAATCGAGGTGGAAGCCAACAAACTCGGCCTCGCGACGGCAGAACTGAAACTTCTCTGGCTTGAGAGTGATGCCCTTTCTGGCGCACAGCTCAAGGAAGTCGAACGTGTGCCAGAAAGCCTCCTCGATGCAGGTATCATAGAGCAGAGTGTCGTCAATACATTTGTGCTTCCGGGAGAAATCCTTGATGGCGTCATCGAATCTCTTCGTGTACTCATCTGTTGCCGAGCAGTGCCCCATGGGTGTTCTGCAGTACTGATAACGACCCCACGGGGTAATGAAGGTTGTCAGGTGCCTGCTTTCTTCATCAAGCTCGATTTGGTGGAATCCCCAGTGAGCGTCCATCACCGTCTTGTAGGAGTGTGGGGGGATGTCGGACACCATGTCGAAGGGCGCCGGCGTGTGGTGTGTTTCACGGCAGCACCACGCATTTAGCTTCTGGAAGTCTACAGTCCTGCGCGGCTTGCCTGACTTTTTTGCCACCACCACCATGCGCGCACACCACTCCGTGGCCTCACCCGCGGGGACTGAGCGAATCACGCCTCTTCTAACATCATCGTCGAGCTGCTGCTTAACCTCAGCCCTCCAATGCTTGGGGACCGAAGCAGGGGTGTGGCAGACGTGGGAGTGCGCGCCCTCCAGCAGGTAGATGTGATGCGGTGCGCCTTCCATGACAGGTAGTGGGTTCCTGTCAGTGTTGAATGCTGTTGACAACAACTGCCTCAGCAACCATTCCTCTAGCCGCGGAACGTTCTCCTCCAGCGGCGGCAGCGGCAGCGAGGGAGGTCTGGCCGGGGGGCAGCCGGGAACATCTTCGGTCATCTCCGCAGCAGCAACGGTCGGCGGTGGGTGTGGGAAGCCGCTGTGTACCAGCCCCAACTCCTTACAGGCGGTGCACGAGAGATAAAGGCGCTCCACGCACTTGACAAAGTGCACCTCTTGCAGTGTTGAGCGCCCTGGGAGGCTGATGTGGCAGGGTGCCGCTCCAAGGCTGGCCAGCGGTATCTTGGCCAGGTCTCTGAGGCCAGCCCGACGGTGACACCGCAGTCCGACTTACGAACAGCCTCTCAGAACACATCCGTTTCGTAAGTCGGGACTTTCTCTACCAAATTTTATTACAATCCATGAAAAGTCTGGCTTTGAGGATGACAAATGGCTGATAATACTAATGTCATGTCAAATTTAATTCTGCATCTGTATCCTAATTTAAGGTGGTATGGGCTACACATGGCTTATATGTGTAATATTATTTCACCCATGAATTGTAAAAATGTTTACCAAAGAACTGGCTTTTTCCCAAACAATTTGTTTGGGATAAAGCAAAAAAGTTTGTCCCCCCCTGTCCCACCTTTAGTCCCGTCCTACGACATGCAAGGAATATGGAGATACTCCATGAGTCTCCACAGCCCATGTCTTGGAGCTGGCATGAGCATAATATAGGAGATGAATACTTGCCAATACAAAGGAATCTTGCAATAGTTTAACTGGACACAAAAAATGAATGTCTGTGTATCCAATTGAAGCAGTGAGAGCTAATTAAGGTGTCTTCATCCTCAGGGGCAATCATGTCGGCAGTGTTACTACTGGCACTAGTGATGTATTTTCCCTCCAAGCCTCCAAGCCCCCCATCCCTCTCTTCCACAACAGAGAGATTTGAATTTCTTCCTGGTTTGGCTTCTGTCCTTAAGTGAGTACCAATAAAAAAACACTGCATAGATACCTCTTTATAAGTAGTCTAAGACAGTTCAAAAGGCTTATTAACCCAAATGGTTCAGATATACGTACTCATTCAACTATGTAGAAATTGCAAATTGGATGATCTTGAATCCTTCTTCATGAGGAAGAATAATTTTCAAAAACAAATATACAGGAAAGAGCAATAAAGGGTCCTGCTCTGACTTCTAAACGCATGAAATATACAATTTTATGCTTAACATGTAAGTTAAGGGACAAAAGTTAAAATATAAATATAGTTGTGATTATGGGAATTAAGTTATGCTTTGTGTGCATTCATCTAGTTGTGATTTACTGGAAAAGAGCTATGCTCGTACTATCCCGTTTCCAGAACTACTATTATCCAGCTTGGCTTTTAAATCATGAATATTCTTGGCATCCACTAGTTCTTTATCTTGGTTATTCCACAGTTCAATAGATCTGAATGGAAAACTATATTTCATGATGTCTCTCTTACATGTAGTCCTTTTTAACTTTTTCCCATGCCTCTTGTATCTCTTGCGTCCCATGAAAACATGTCCTATCTATCGATATTATCCAGTCCCTTGGAAACCCTGAACACAATAATCAGATCACCACTTTTCCCTTCTTTTCTCCAGGGTTGGAAGCTTGAGTCTTTCCACACACAATAAATCACTAAGTTTGGGACAATCTTCGTTGCTGCCCTCTGTATTCTTTCAATCTTTCTTTCATCTTTCTTTTATGCGGTGACCAAACCACTGCTGCATATTCCAACCTTGGGCAAATCATTGATACAATCAGCTTATTCATCATCTCTTCGTCCAAAACAGCAAACGCCACTCTTGTATTCCTCAAGAGATTATATGTCTTTCCGGGGATCTTATTTATGTGTCTGTGGTGAAAGGATGTCTGTAACCATTACCCCTAGGTCTATTTCTTCTTTCGTTTTTCTAATCCACTCATTTCCCATTCGGTAATTCCCCGTTTGTCTCCTTGTACTCTTACCAAATTCTCTCACTTTACATTTCCCTGCATTTTAAACTCCATTTCCCACCTTTGCCTCCAAACTGATATCTTATTAAATTATGTTTGTAGCTGCTCGCAATCTTCCTCCTTTTTCACTTTTCTTGGCAACTTAACCCTTTCACGCACGGTGACGCGATCGCGTCAAAACGGGCCCGTCTGCATTCTGAGCTTTTGACGCGAATTGCGTCAAAAGACAGTTAGAAATTCGCCAAAAATAAAGTATTTATCAGAATTCCGTCAAAATTTTCTGAGTCAAAGATCCAAGCTATACCTATAAAATAAACTAATTGTCAACTCTCTCGTGAGAGTGGATGTGAAATGATAAGGGTTTGTGTGTCAGTTTCCACTCAGCAGGCAGCCTGTGCGCGCGGATTGTCGTCCCTTTAAAACGTGTCCCGAGCTGGCCATAATGGCCATATGAAAATTATAATGGTAGCGTTGGAATCCTCATAAATATCCGCTTTTATTGGCATATAAACCATAAAAAGTTGACCCAGGAAGTTTCGAGCTACGAAGTGGTGAACGTAAGTATTTCTTATTTCTCTTTACTCAATGTTTTTTCAGAGTCGGTAAATTCCATTATTTATTTGCATTTCTTGTTATTTTTTTCTTTCATAAGGCAGAATAATCTCTTGCAAAACCAATGATATATAATAATGCCAGGAAAAAAGAATACACGTTGGTGAAATTGATAACATAAAAAAATAATTCGCCGCACAGTCTGGCCATTTCGCGGGGCCCCTTAGGGAGCATAAGACGGATGTTGTAGTGAACGGAAAAACCTAAGGCCTCTTCCATTTGCGACATTTCAAGAACCAGTTCACGGAACCCAAGAATTCAGGCGTTCCATTTGCGCACGAAAACCTGGGTCCGAGGCAAAGCGCGTAGTGACTCAGCAAAACCCGTGAACTTTCTCTACTCACATTGAGAGGTGGGTAGCTTGGGTAGAGTTTTCAGTTCATAACAAACAATGGTCGCCTTGGGCCCTATTTCTCTTATCGTGAAGGGTTTTCCGCATGTACGAGTCGGAGAGGATGTCAGACGGCATAAAAGAGGCATACATGGCTGGTGGAGGCCATGCGTTCCCTCGATCTTAAACTTGATATGATCCCTTCACATAGCAGCTAGCTGAGTTATATCTCGTTATCTCGTTATCTCTCTCATTATCTCTCTCTCGTTATCTCTCGTTATCTCTTTCTCTCTCTCGGTATCTCTCTCTCTCCTTATTTCTCTCTCTCTCTCTCTCTTAAATTGCCTCGCCAGCTGAGTATGTTTGTAAACAAAAAACGGGGTTTTTGCGTTCCATTTGTGACACACGAACCCAACCCTGAACCCAGAACCCAACCCTGAACTGAAAGAACTGGTTCATGCAACTTGGGCACAAATGGAAGAGGCCTCTATTAAACTTTTCGTGCGTGAAAGGGTTAAAGTAATCGTCCACCCATTTTTTCTTTCCATAAATATGTTGAATGTTCATTCAAAACACCTAATCCACAAAAAATAATTAATTTCCACGCCTTATTTCCGTAAAAACACGACTTTTGTAAAAAGCGCGGGAAAAAAGTTTCATCCATTCAACAGGCCCGCGAATATTGTTGATGACGTCATTGTAGGTGTTCACCGAGACGAGAGAGAGAGAGGGGGGGGATGCTGGAGTCCTTCAAGAATCTGCTATTATTCACTCTACCGACGCAGCAACATTTTTTACACATTTCTCGCCTATTGGTCTGATACGTGTGCAAACTTCTCTGGAAAGGCACAGCTTTCTTGCTGCACCCATGAAGGATGCATGTGTATACCATATAGTTAAAAAAATCTATCAGAAACACCCAAAATTCTTCAAGTACTATATTTATCTCTTGTGTTTACGTGCTTCTGGATTAGCGCGGGGAGAGCAGACCACCTACAGTGACGTTACCGAGCCGTGGCGCATCGTCTGCCAGTTGCCAGCAGCGTTTTCGAAGCTCGGGGAATTTACAGATTTTGATTGCGGATTATTAAAAAACGGCTGACTGTATGCAAAAAGTGACACCATATTGTTGATACACTCGATAATGGCTATACTCTAACTACATCAAATCAGGAATGATGAAATGGTCTGGACGATTACTTTAATATCATCTGGGAATAAACTTACATAGCTATATATTCCTTCCACTATATCATTTATATAACGTATATAGCTGCGTATAAGACTACCTTTTAACCTTAAAAAATAGCCACGAAAATTGGGGGTCGTCTTATACGCCCAGTATAAAATGTGAACCTGAAATCCTGTGGTGTACGGGACGTTGTCCCATACGTGGTCTTGTCTTGGTCGTGGTGGTCAAGTTTAAGCTCGCGCCACGACCACAACCATTAGGTCACCAGCACGCCTGTGACGGCACCACAGGTCACCAGCACGCCCGTGACGGTACCACAGGTCACCAGCACACCCGTGACGGCACCACAGGTCACCAGCATGCCCGTGACGGCACCACAGGTCACCAGCACGCCCGTGACGGCACCACAGGTCACCAGCACGCCCGTGACGACACCACAGGTCACCAGCACGCCCGTGACGGCACCACAGGTCACCAACACGCCCGTGACGGCACCAGGACATCCCCAGGACTCAGTGTGCTCACCAAGGCATAAATTTTAAGACTACCATATGTGCTGTTTGTACCTAACCTTTTATAAGCTGAGTGGTCTACCTTGGTGGGTAGTCTTATACGGCGAGTATAGATAGCCCAAAACCTACGTTTTTACTAGAAATTTTGGGGGTCGTCTTATACGCAGCCATATACGGTAAACCTTATGACCAGCACTGACCCTTGAGGAACTCCATATATTACTCTGCACCACTCTGATTATTGATCCCTTATGACTGTTCTCACCTCCCTATCCTTCAAGTAATCTTTCATCCATTTCAGTAAAGCACCTTTCACACCTGTTTTCAAGTTTCCATATCAACCTTCTGTGTGGTGCCTTGTCAAAAGTTTTTTTCTTCAAGTCCAGGAAGACACAATCAACCCATCTGTTTCTCTCTTACGTTTCATCAATCACACTTGAGTAAAAACTTTTGTAGTTTGATAGTGCAAGACCTAAGTTTTAAAAAACCAAATTATCGATCTGTTATAGTATTTGTATCTTCAAGGTATTTAATCCATCTTTTTTTTTTACAATACTCACAATTTTTGCAACCACACTCACTGGTTAGTGATATTGGCTTATAATTCATTAGCTCTTCTTTGTCCCTTCTTCTTTTTGTTTAACGTCAGTTTTTCCCAGAATATTTGATGAGGTTAGACGGCCGATGATACGCTTCAAACTATCTCTATCCGTTGCCTCAACTTCTTCAATGGCCAATGCTGCCAGATCCTCTTCAACACACTGCCTCCATGTCTTCCTTGGCCTGCCCGGTGGACAGCGACCTGGAACTTCCACTAACAGCCCACCCCAATGCCTCGCCACCTTTTCTCTTCTTCACGTGCCCAAACCACTTCAATCGCTATACTCTCAGCACTGTACTCAGCTCCTTCAATCCACATTAAGGGGGAGGCAGTGGTCAAGTGGTGAGCTCGATGTCTCAAATTCGAATTCTGCCGGAAGCAACTCTTTCGACCATCTTTAATGCGGTCGACAAGAGCCTGGGAGGTGAGCACAAGATCCTGAGTTCAAGTCCCACTAAGGAGCAACTGTAAAATCCATCGTCGAGTTGCCGAAGAAACCCGCATACCTGTTCTTCCGACTGTGACTACAAGTGTGGCGGAGGAAACACCAGGTGGCAGCATGAGCCTAACTGAGGGTAGACCATGACAGAAAACAGGACCTTCAATCACAGGTGTCACTAAAAATATCCAGCCTGCGCCACCATGGGCGAGGGCCACCCAGCACAGCCCTCAAGAATGTGCAGGGCCAACCACCTGAGCCCTAAAGGAAAAAATAATATAGCCTACAGGCACTATAGTCTTCAACGATAAAAAATATAATAATAATAATTCTTGCCACCTCTTCACTGGACACTTCATCTCTTCATGTGATCCCAGTCATATATCTCAACATTCTCCGATCACAACCAACCAACACATCCTCCAACTTCTTCGTCAAAGCCCATGTCTCAGAACCATACAGCAATACTGTACTGATCTTATACATGCTTCAAATACTCTTCCTGTTTTTCAGTGGAAAAAACTCTTGTTTATCAGCAGTTCCACTATCTCTCTCCACTTCATCCATGTAGTTGCTACTCGTGTTCTTACTGCTCTCTCCACTCCACCCTCGCTATCTAACATGTCACCAAGATAACAAAACTGTTTCACTTCTTCTATTACATCACCATTCACTAATATGGTTTCTACATCTTCCTCTTCTGGCCCCTCTGTTGATTCTTCTTATACACACTAAACAGCTTTCCCAGTTATATCTTCCATTCTCTGTGATTCTGCTCAGTGTAAGTCTCTTTCTTCATTTTGTGTTTTTGCGTGTGTGGAGCCTTGCCTTGAAAGACCAGAAGTTGTTTATGTCACACCAGGAAAGGTGGAGAACAGGTGTATGGTGTATAGGAAGAAATTGACTTTAGTTCTGCTGGAGCTAGGAGAGTGGTATCAGTGCTGATGATATCCACACAAGCAAATGGTTATATTTCTCCGCCCAGTGTGTTCTCTCATGAACATTTATGGACCAACACTTCTACTTGAATTGTTGATGATCATGCAAAATAGCATTTTTACTGTTGAGTATCTTGTTTCTTTGATTCTTTGAAAAGGTTGCTGTAAGGTCAAACTTCTTTCTTGACATTACACTTACCACCTTACAAAACACTTTTTATTTTATCTATTTCCTTTTCTGACTCAGCATCGGAACAGCTATCATTTCTGCAGCAAACTGACATCACCATCCACCAGGAATCATTATTGTGTGTAGCAATAGTTAGGTTGACTAATGAGAGTATGGGAGTCACTGTCAGGAAGACTAAAAAACTGCAACTTGAAGAAATTTAGTCTGGTTGAAATACAGAAGAGAGAACTGTCAACAACACTACCGAGAGACTGCTCTCAAGCTGATGCAAATTTTAAGCATGGGAAGAAAAAGACATTGTGTTATAGAATACAGTATGAATTTTGGTATGTACAAGTGAGACATTGAGATGGAATGAGTGCTTAAGATTCAAGAATTCAGGTAGTTTTGGTGAATTATCAGAGGTGACTGCTGTGAATATAACTTTTAGTAAGAATGATGGAGAGAGTGAATTAAGGTTTTGACAAACCTAGTAAGGCTGGAAGAATAAATTGTGATGCAGTGGAGGCGGTGAAATGTTTCTCCCTGAGATTGTCTTGCTAGTTGGAGAGAATGGAAGGGCATAAGGCCCTTTTGAAGCCTAATAAGAAAAAAAGGCCTGAGAGGGGATGAAGATGTGATGAAACCTAAGAAAGTAGTCATAAAACAAACATAAAAAAGGGTACCTAGAAAAGTCCACTGAGCTAACACTCATAAGGCAGATATGTTATTGATTACTCCATGAATGAATGTCAATGGCCAAGTAGGGTTTATCAGGAGAGTGAGAAGGCCAGAGTATGCAAGGATGAAGTGTATTAACAGCAGTAAATGAAAACTTTTGCTTAGGCCACCTCTTAAGGAGGCTTCAAGGATCGGGCATTAGCACAGATAAACAAATTTTTTTTTTTATATATTTTTACTTATTGAATTAGTCTAAGCATTTTCATGGATGTACGTGTATTTATGTAAATATTTGTTTAGAAAATTCTACTAAGTAGCATATGTATGAAGCTCCAGTAAATGTTTGCATCATTGTGATCACATTTTTAAAAGTTAACATATAAGTAGACTAACAAGTTGTACTTTTTTCTTTCTTTCAATGAGTAACTGTAAGTGCAATGTGTAATTCACCGTGATTCAATTTTTAGCAGCTAATCAGAGGAGAATGTTCAACCTTAACAGGAATAAGCGATTCCTCCTTGTGGTGGCTACATATGGAACATTTGTGGGGCCACCTGTCGCCTGGATCACTATACTAGACTTCTCACTCCTGCCACTTGATTTTCATCAGGTAATTTTCTCCCCAAATATCTGTTGCATGGTTTCATTATTTTTTTTCATATCTTGTTGGCTACCTCTACACAGAGCTGGGCACTAAATACATTAAATGTATTTAAATACTAAATACTAAATACATGGGAGAAATGCATTTAAATACTAAATACTAATTACATCAATTGTATTTAAATACATTTTAAATACACACAAATTTTAACATGTCCGAAAAAAATGGATTTCCTTAGGATTTCCTTAGATTTTGGGTTTCCTTAAAAATTTCCTTCTCAGGCCTAAATTTCCTAAAAATAAGTAATTTTCTTTGAAAGTGGAAACCCTGGTTCACTGTAACATCAGGGTTGCCAGATAGTTGGGCGTGTTTATGGCCAAATTAACTGATAAAAAAGTATTTACATTTCTATATTATGAGTATTTAAATACAATGTATTTAAATACATGACAACCAATGTATTTATAAATACATTTATAAATACATGAATGTATTTAAATACTGCCCAGCTCTGCCTCTACATAACAACAGTAAATACCAGAATGGTGATCACTAGTGCCCAGTCCTTGTTACGTGACTGTATCAATGGGCACATATTAGAATCCAAGTTGATAACCATGCTATATTAACCCTTTCACGCACAAAAAGTTTAATAAGTTTCTCCGTCCACTGCGACATCCGTCTGGGGCTCCCTAAGGGGCCCCGCGAAATGGCCTGACTGTGCGGCTAATTTTTTTTTTATGTTATCAATTTCACCAACGTGTATTCTTTTTTCCTGGCATTATTATATATCATTGGTTTTGCAAGATATTATTCTGCCTTATGAAAGAAAAAATAACAAGAAATGCAAATAAATAGCGGAATTTACCGACTCCGAAAAAAACATTTGAGTAAAGAGAAATAAGAAATACTTACGTTCACCACTAAGTAGCTCGAAACTTCCTGAGTCGACTTTTTATGGTTTATATGCCAATAAAAGCGGATTTTTATGAGGATTCCAATGCTACCATTATAATTTTCATATGAGCTCGGGACACGTTTTAAAGGGACGACAGTCCGCGCTCACAGGCTGCCTGCTGAGAGGAAACTGAGACACAAGCCCTTATCATTTCAAATCCACTCTCACGAGAGTTGACAATTAGTTTATTTTATAGGTACAATAAACCCTTCATGTTCGCGGGGGTTAGGGAACAGAGACACCCGCGATTAGCGTAAATCCGCGAGCATGACATTAGTCATTCATTTACCCATTTTTTTTTTTTTTTTTTAAATTTTTTATACATCACAAGGAACTGGCCAAGGGCACAACAAAAATGGGTAACACAAAGCCCGCTTAGTTGCCAGTCCCTATAAAGAAGACAGTAAGAGAATAAAATAAAAACAGAGGGGTAGGCCAATTTAGTTCGGGAGGTGTCTTGTTACTCTTCTTTTGAAAAGATTTAAGTCATAGGAAAGTGGAAAAATAGAAACAGGAAGAGAGTTCCAGAGTTTACCAGTGAAAGGGATGAAAGAGTAAAGATACTGATTAACTCTTGCATTAGGAAGATGGACAGAATAGGGATGAGAATGAGTAGAAGTCTTGTGCAGCGAGGCCGTGGGAGGGGGGGAGGCATGCAGTTAGCAAGTTCAGAAGAGCAGTGAGCATGAAAGTAACGGTAGAAGAGAGCAAGAGAAGCAACATTGCGACGGTGATTTAAAGATTGAAGACAGTCAGTCAGAGGAGAGGAGTTGATGAGACGAAAAGCTTTTGACTCAACCCTGTTTAGGAGAGCTGTATGAGTGGATCCTCCCCAAACATGTGAGACATACTCCATACATGGGCGGATAAGACCCCTGTAGAGAGCAAGCAATTGGGAGGGAGTAAAAAAATAAAATAATAATAATAAAAAAAAAAAAAAAAAAAAAAAAAAAAAAAAGGGGGGGGGGGTTGAAAACCCGCGAGTAATCAAATCCGCGAGCCTTAAGCCCGCGAACATGAAGGGTTTAGTGTATAGCTTGGATCTTTGACGCAGAAGATGTTGACGCAATTCTGATAAATACTTTATTTTTGGCGAATTTTTACAAGTTTTTTGATGCGAATCGCGTCAAAAGCTCAGATGTAGACGGTTCCGTTTTGACGCGAATCGCGTCACTGTGCGTGAGAGGGCTAAGCTGCTTGTCCTCACTTGATGGTGGTCATTAAATCATTACCTGGAAATTTTTGACAGAGATAACCCATATTTTCCCTATTTTCAGCCTAGGGTAAGGTAACCATAAAAGGCTTTAAGGTCTAGGATACATAATTTTGAAGAATGATATGCAAAGCATCTGATATTATGAGTCGACTGTATTCTAATGCTTTTACCTGCACTTAGGACAAGGCAATGTGGGTCGGGATCATGGCTGTGCTTGTGTCTGGTGTATCACCAATCATAATGGGTCGCTTCAATGACCTGCTGCAAGGACACATAAAAACCCTGCTGATCACCCTCATGCTGGCCACCACTGCTTTCTGCTACTGGTTTCTCCTGCTCTCTTATGGCATCTTGGAAGTAACTGACTGTGAGTGTAAACATTTATTTCTCTGTAGTACATGTAGCGTTAGAATCCCACCTGTCTACAAAGATAACCAGGTGGATTTTGTCTTCCCAAACTAAGAAGCATCTCATCACTGTAGGAGATGATCCATCATCCTCATAGCTTGTTGAAGATAAAAAGTTGCACAAGAAGATGAAATACAGGCACCAGCTTGGATGTTCAGAAACTTTGGGATCTGCAGTGAAGGACTGTGATTGATGTACCCGAATGTTGTCATCATACGTCAAATTGAATCAACATTACCCTCATTGACATAAAAGATCCATGACTAGACAGGCTAACAGTCTTTATATTTCCTCACATTTGATAATGTAGGTATAGTCACCAAGGTACAAGAAGATGTATTACATACCTTTGATGAGATGCTTAACAAAAAATTAGTCTTGAAAATATCATCTATGATGGAAGTCTGCGTAGATTTTAAGTTAAATTATTTCCTAACTTTAATTCGTATTTCAGTAACTTTAAGGAGAGCTTAGAAAAAGTATCTAAGTTACTGACATATTAAAGGTCTTTTGACTTAAGCTTTGCATGATAATCTGAATTTGATATTGAAATTGGAACAATATTTATCTTTTCTTTTTAACTTAATAAATAGGGGTGTTAATACATATACAGTTGCCCATCATTAATCCGGCAACCACGGGACCTTAGGACTGCCGGATTTTCGAAATTTCCGGATTATTGATGTTTTGTCCCCTGACTCTATATGCTGTATATAGGGCCCCGTACACAGGGCCCCGTCTTTCTGCTCTAGTCTCCTGTCCCACTCCTCTGCCTAGGACTGTTACTATTGATGCTATAAGCCTTTCCCTCTGACTCCTATACTTGTTGCATTCCACAATGACATGTTCTACGGTTTCTTTCTCCTACCCTGCAGCTACAATTCTGGTTCTCCAGTTCCATGTTCCTTCCGTTGACTTCCAAGGTGCCTGTTCTTTCTTTATAGAGTAACTTGTTCCCCCAGTCTCCTACATGCCAGGTCACCCCTTCTGGTTTCTGTTTCCACCTGTACCACTGCAACGTTGATTTCCTGTCGGAAGGTGAGCATACAGCTGATTCTGGGTACAGCGCCATCAAAACAAACGGCGCCAGGGAACAGGCGCCTTCCATTGGCAGGGAAAGAAAGGGCTACAGAGTGGCAAAGAAGGAAGATATGTGTCAAGCTCGAGCACGAGCTTGACAGATGACCTACAAAGTGATACTAAGCAGAAAAGGTCACAAGAAGAAGAAGAAGCCTCCCGAAAACAGTGGTGCGCCAACCCGGGAAATTTGAAACTGCGCTCCGAAATTCATACGGGAAAACTGATGGAACCGGAATATTGATTGCTGGATTAGTGATGGTCAACTTGTATAGCTTTTATAATGAAACTAACTTTCACCAACAGGGCAGGTGTATACTTCCGTTATTGGTATCTGTGCCTGCAATTATGCTGCTTTACCATTGTTCTTCGAAGTAGCAGTGGACATAGCTTTTCCAGTGTCAGACATCCTGGTGACAGGGGTGATGACTGCTGCTGACTGTCTTGCCAGCACTCTCTTCCTCACCTTGTACAGCATTCCTAACATTGGTAAGAATCAAAATGTTTAATATGCAATGAAGAAAAGTAGATATGTATGAGAGAGAGAGTGCACTGGCAGATTCAGGGGGGAGGGGGCAGGGAGCCATGGCCCCCCAATAGCAAAAACCGTGGTTTCCCCCACCCCCTCTCCCCCCAAAAAATCATGTACAAACAACCCTCGTTTTCCCAGACTAATAGGGGGGAGCACTGGTCCGGGAACCGCAAAATTCCGAGGCCATTACCCACCCCCGGACGTTTATCCTACTCTAGTATTTACTGTCCGGCAACCATCAATATCAACTACCCCGCCGCGGACTTTTACGTCACTTTGTTGTTGTTTTTAGCAGGGGCGGATTTAGCTTGTGCGGGGCCCTAGGCCCGGTGACTTTGCCCTCATGTCAATGGACGAGCGAAACGTTAAAATATATTTACTTTTTAAACAATATTCAATTTATTGATATAATTAGCCAAATGAACATTTCACAGTTGAACATTACACATTTGTTTTTTAGAAGCTTTCCAATAAAAATAAGTATAATAATGCACCATTACCTAATGAGATCCTGAACTATAATAATACACCATTAACAAAAAATAACTTTAACCCTTTCACGCACGAAAAGTTTAATAAGTTTTTCCGTCCACTGCAACATCCATCTTATGCTCCCTAAGGGGCCCCGCGAAATGGCCAGACTGTGCGGCGAATTATTTTTTTATGTTAGCAATTTCACCAACGTGTATTTTTTTTTCCTGGCATTATTATATATCATTGGTTTTGCAAGAGATTATTCTGCCTTATGAAAGAAAAAAATAACAAGAAATGCAAATAAATAGCGGAATTTACCGACTACGAAAAAATATTGAGTAAAGAGAAATAAGAAATACTTACGTTCACCACTAAGTAGCTCAAAACTTCCGGAGTCAACTTTTTATGGTTTATATGCCAATAAAAGCGGATTTTTATGAGGATTCCAACGCTACCATTATAATTTTCATATGGCCATTATGGCCAGCTCGGGACACGTTTTAAAGGGACGACAATCCGCGCGCACAGGCTGCCTGCTGAGTGGAAACTGACACACAAACCCTTATCATTTCACATCCACTCACACGAGAGTTGACAATTATTTTATTTTATAGGTCTAGGTTGGATCTTTGACGCAGAAAATTTTGACGCAATTCTGATAAATACTTTATTTTTGGCGAATTTTTAGCTTTTTTGACGCAATTCGCGTCAAAAGTTCAGATTGCAGACGGGCCCGTTTTGACACGATTGCGTCACCGTGCGTGAAAGGGATAATAATACACCATTAACTAATGAGATCATGAACTATAATAATACACTACAGGTTGAAATTCCCAAACTCAGCGGCAACCTCGGGACCAGCGCCGAGCCGAGTAATGGAATTTTCCGACTTTTAGAGGTTTAGAGGTTCCGCCATGTAACTTCTTCAAAAGGTAAATTTTCTCAGAAATAGTTAACACATTGTTCTTCCTTTTCTTTTCACTTCCACCAGTAGGTGTTCCTGGACGTTTGGGAGCCATAATACCAATAACAGACCTGTAGAAGTACACAAAATAACAGTGTACACAACTCTAGTCACAACACCACTGAACAATAACAACAAACAAATCGGCGGGAGAAACCAAGCGGCCTAGTGTGGTGGCACCTAGCGGCCGACCCGGCAACTACGCGCCGGGTTTTGGGTGTTCTGCCGTGTTTTGGAAAATCCGGAACCATAGCCAAGTTTTGGGTGTTGCCGAGTCTTGGGATGCCGAGTTTGGGAACTTCAACCTGTATTAACAAAAAATAACTATAATAGTTAAATACACCATTAACTAAAGAGTATACCACTTGACTGTCATGCAAATGATGCAATCAGTGGGTTTTGTTTATTGCACGCAATTTGTCTGGCACATTCCCCTTTTTGGCATTAAATCAATAAATTATTGCACGCAATTTGCACGGTACACTTACCTATTTCTCAAGTCAAAAAAGATTGTTTTTGAGCCTTCTTATTTGCAAACTGTTTGATGACATCAGTAAAATCAAGCACCCTTAATTTCTCATGCTCAATGCTCAACAGGGTGAGTGAAGACGAGCAGTCCTGCCCCATGGTGTTTCTTAGATAATTCTTGATTAGTTTCATCTTGGAGAATTATCGCTCCCCAGTGCAGTTTGTGACAAACATGCAGAGATAGTGTCGTAATACAATTTCAACATTAGCAAATGGGTTTTTTTTTCTTTTTTCCCCTCACAAAGAACTGGCCAAGGGCACAACAAAAATGGGTAACACAAAGCCCGCTTAGTTGCCAGTCCCTATAAAGAAGACAGTAAGAGAATAAAATAAAGAAAGAGGGGTGAGCCAATTTAGTTCGGGAGGTGTCTTGTTACTCTTCTTTTGAAAAGATTTAAGTCATAGGAAAGTGGAAAAATAGAAACAGGAAGAGAGTTCCAGAGTTTACCAGTGAAAGGGATGAAAGAGTAAAGATACTGATTAACTCTTGCATTAGGAAGATGGACAGAATAGGGATGAGAATGAGTAGAAAATCTTGTGAAGCGAGGCCGCGGGAGGGGGGGAGGCATGCAGTTAGCAAGTTCAGAAAAGCAGTGAGCATGAAAATAACGGTAGAAGAGAGCAAGAGAAGCAACATTGCGGTGGTGATTTAAAGATTGAAGACAGTCAATCAGAGGAGAGGAGTTGATGAGACGAAAAGCTTTTGACTCAACCCTGTTTAGGAGAGCTGTACGAGTGGATCCTCCCCAAACATGTGAGACATACTCCATACATGGGCAGATAAGGCCCCTGTAGAGAGCAAGCAATTGGGAGGGAGAAAAAAAAGGACGCAGACGCCACAGGACACCTAACTTCTTAGAAGCTGTTTTAGCAAGAGATGAGATGTGAGATTTCTAGTTCAGATTTTTAGTAAAGGATAGTCCTAGAATGTTCATTGTAAAAGAAGGAGACAGTTGAGTGTCATTGAAGAAGAGGGGATAGTTATCTGGTAGGTTTTGTCAAGTAGATAGGTGAAGAAATTGGGTTTTTGAGGCATTGAACAAAACAAGGTTTGCTTTGCCCCAATCAGAAATTATAGAAAGATCAGAAGTTAGGCGCTCGGTGGCATCTCTCCGTGAATCACTTAGTTCCTGTTGAGTTGGACGTCTAATAAAAGACGTTGAAAAATGCAGGGTAGAATCATCAGCGTAGGAGTGGATAGGGCTTTGAGTTAGACTTAGAAGATCATTAATGAATAATAGAAAGAGAGTGGGTGATAGGACAGAACCCTGGGAAACACCACTATTGATAGATTTGGGAGAAGAACAATGTCCGTCTACAGTAGCTGTAATAGAACGGTTTGAAAGGAAACTTAAGATGAAGGTACAGAGAGAAGGATAGAAACCGAATGAGGGTAGTTTGGAAATTAAAGATTTGTGCCAGACTCTATCAAAAGCTTTTGATATGTCAAGGGCAACAGCAAAAGTTTCACCGAAAACCCCTAAAGGAGGATGACCAAGATTCAGTTAGGAAAGCTAGAAGATTGCCAGTAGATCGCCCTTTACGGAAACCATACTGATGATCAGATAGAAGATTGTGAGCAGATAGATGCTTAAGAATCTTCTTATTAAGTATAGATTCAAAAACTTTAGAAAGGCAGGAAGTCAAAGCTATAGGACGGTAGTTTGAAGGATTAGAACGGTCACCCTTCTTAGGAACAGGTTGGATGTGAGCAAACTTCCAGCAAGAAGGAAAGGTGGAAGTAGATAGACAAAGACGGAAAAGTTTGACCAGGCAAGGTGCAAGCACAGAAGCACAGTTTTTGAGAACAATAGGAGGGACTCCGTCAGGACCGTAAGCCTTCCGAGGATCTAGGCCAGAAAGGACAAAGAAAACATTCCGAAGGATCTTAATGACAGGCATAATATAGTCAGAGGGTGGAGGAGAAGGAGGAACAAGCCATTCATCAACCAGAGTGGAATTTTTAGCAAAGGTTTGAGCGAAGAGTTCAGCTTTAGAAGTAGATGAGACAGCTGTGGAGCCACCTGGGTGAAGCATAGGAGGGAAAGATGAAGAAAAAAAATTGTTAGAGATGTTATTAGCTAGATGCCAGAAGTCACGAGAGGAATTTGATTCAGAAAGATTTAGACATTTTCTATGAATGAAAGAGTTTTTGGTAAGTTGAAATAAAGATTTGGCATGATTACGGGCAGAAATATAAAGGGCATGAGTTTCAGGAGATGGATGCTTATGGTACCGTTTGTGGGCCACCTCTCTATCTCGGACAGTATGAGAACAAGCAGAGTTAAACCAAGGTTGACGGGCTTTAGGATTAGAGAAAGTGTGTGGAATGTACGCCTCCATGCCAGAGACTATGACCTCAGTTATGCGCTCTGCACAAAGAGATGGGTCTTTGACATGGAAGCAGTAATCATTCCATGGAAAATCAGAGTAGTACTGCCTTAGGTCTTCCCACTTAGCTGAGTTGAAGTGCCAGAAGCACCTCCGCTTAGGTGGGTCCCGAGACGGTACCGGAGCGATAGGACAGGTTACAGAAATAAGATTGTGATCGGAGGAACCCAACGGAGAGAATAGTTTCACAGAGTAAGCAGAAGGGTTAGTAGTTAGGAAAAGATCAAGAATGTTGGGCGTGTCTCCAAGGCAGTCAGGAATACGGGTAGGGTGCTGCACCAGCTGCTCTAGGTCTTGGAAGATAGAAAAGTTGTAGGCTTGTTCACCAGGTTGGTCAGTGAAAGAAGATGATAGCCAAAGCTGGTGGTGAACATTGAAGTCCCTAATGTTCGAATGTAATGAATGAGTTCTAATGTTAACGAAGAATGTTCTACCATGTCATGTCTGTGAATTATCTTATACATTTCTAGTTCAGGACTATTTGCATCCTTTACACCACCTGATGAAGGAGCACTTTCAGATGAATCTCTTGGAATGGATTTCATAAGGTGTGCAAACTGCAAAAGCTCCGACTCCAACCCAGCCTCCAAGGCTCCAAGTCCTTAGGATATGAAGACACAAGCTTTTCAGCAGCTGCTTTGAGCTCAGTGTTCGTTTTGTTTGAGATTTCTGATAAAAACCCAAACTTCTCTGGAAGGTCGCTGTAAGCTGCAAGGCGTTGTTGTAGGGCAGCACAGAGTTTGTCCATGATGGGCAAGAATGCAGTCACTCTAAACTTGTCTGTCCCTGTCAGCGTAACATCCTCCGCGGAGTCTAGTTCATCGTGGTGACGCTTGCGCTTCCTAATACGCTGGGTGTCGGCGTAGTATGCAGCATTACTCCTCACATCACAGGGATCACAATCATTACACTTAGCCATAGTTTTTGCTTCAAAGTCATCGAACTGGGATCTCAGGTCTTCAACAAATTGTAAAAGAGATTCTAGCAGTATGACAGCTGTGTTGAGGGAGAGCCCAGATTTTTGCAGCTGGATACTGCTACTCTGAAATCTTTCTAATACTGTTGCCCAAACTTCAAGAAGAATTACTGTATCAAGTTTTTTCAAACCTTTGAGACCACTTGCTTCAGCTCATGTTTCAGCTGGCTGATTCTGATCTGAGGAAAGCTCTTCCAGAACAATGATGTTTACTTTGTGTGCTCTACTGAGAGCAGCTACAGCATCTTCTCGTGCTGACCAACGAGTGTCTGAAAGTTTTTTTAGCAACTTTCAATTTCTTATCTTTATTAGTCTCTAGAGTCTAGTTAGTACCTCAGTGTCTCCTCCAACGATAAGTAGATGCAGCAAGAAAGGTGTACATATTTTGTATCAGAGCAAACAATGACACTGCAGCAGGACAGCTTTCTGCAGCACACTTACCCACCAAGTTTAAGGAATGAGCCATACATGGTATGTACTCAGCTTCACTGCACTCATTCTTGATTATCTGTTGGGTCCCCTGATATTTACCAGACATGTTGCTGGCATTGTCATAGGACTGTCCTCGGCAGTCGATAACTGGAATGTTCTTCTCTTAAGAAAATCAAGAACAGTTGTAGCAATATCTCTGCCAGTGTGGCTTAGCATGGGGATAAACTGCAATAACCTTTCAACTGGACCTGTAGTAGTGTAGTAGGCAGTACATAGCGGATTGTAAAAGTAAGTTGATCCATGTGTGAAATATCAGGTGTGGAGTCAACAGAAATTGAGAAGTACTTGCTGTTTAGGGAGTCAAAGAATTGAATACACACAAACTCGTTTCCGATATCGGATTTGCCGGACAAATCAGAGGTCGGGGATAGGGTTCCGAACATTTTTTTTTTTTTTTTTTTTTTTTTTTTTTTTTTTTACGTGAAATGCGGTCTGTAAGTAAAATGAACAGTTGTCCGGTGTCGCTTTTTGTCTTTTTTTATGTTTTGTTTGTTTTTTTTTTTTTTTTTTTTTTTTTTTACGTTGAAATGCCTGGTCCTGTAAGTAAATTGAACAAGTTGTCCGGTGGTCCGAGCGTCTCCTGTCACCCCTGGTCAGTGTCCGCGCCTCCCGCCAGGTGGCAGCATGCTCAGCGGTCGTATTGTTTACATTTGGGCACACAACATTCACGGTTCACCTGCACAGCCTCCATCAGTCACCTGACTCCCACTGCCCCTGGTGCAAGAACATTTCTGAGATTATTGAACACTTTCTGCTGCCTCCCGCCAGGTGGCAGCATGCTCAGCGGTCGTATTGTTTACATTTGGGCACACGACACTCACGGATCACCTGCACAGCCTCCGTTAGTCCCCTGACCCCCACTGCCCCTGGTGCAGGAACGTCTCTTGAGATTATTGAACACTTTCTGCTGGCTCCCGCCAGGTGGCTGCATGCTCAGCGGACGTAAAAGTCTGCGGCGGGGTAGTTGATATTGTCGGTTGCCGGTTGCCGGACAGTAAATACTAGAGTAGGATAAACGTCCGGGGGTGGGTAATGGCATGGCTCCCCCTCTATTAGTCAGGGAAATCGAGGTTTGTGTGTACTTTGTTGTTTTTACTTCATCTGTTATTGAGGACAAAACCTTTTCTGCCATTATTTTAATGATTTCCTCAGAAATGATATGGGACAAGTAGGAAGTATGACCACTACCTTTGTTTGCATGTTTCTTGATATGTGCTACCAAGAAACTGTCGTATGTGCTCAGCAGCTCTAGAATACCAAGATAGTTTCCATTGTGTACTGATCCAATTACTTCATCTTTACCCCGAATAGCTAGCCCACGTTCGCAAAGTAGCTTTAAAACATCTACACACCTCCTCAATACTGCTTGCCAGTACTCGCATTCACTTTCATATTGTTGTACAAGATTAGAGTCAATACGGGCACCCGTAGTCTTTCCATATATCATTTCGACCATAGTACACCTGTGTTGATCTGACCTACTGTGAGATTCTATGGCATACCTAGCGTTCTTCCAAATATTGAAGCCAGTTGTGAATGAGCTTTCAACCTTTGACATAAGCTTGCAAGGAAAACAATACACTTGACCAGTTGTTTTAGAGTAACAGAGCCATTTCATTAAGATTCATTTCTTGGCCAGGTAATGAATGAGTTCGAGTGGATAATGTCTTTGTACAATGACGGGTTCTGTTTTGATGGGTTCTGTCTTTCACAGCTGACTCTTTGAAGTCACCATCACAGTGTCGACATTCTGTGCTTCCCTTTTTCAACCAATAGTCACACACATTTTCAGGAATTATTTTAGGCCATAATCCAAGATCATTTTCAAATCCTTGTTCAGTACCGATATTCATAACTTTGACTTCCTTTTGTGTCTCCATTACACTAGGGAGAAGGAAAGATAAGGAACCTAACACGGACATGCAGCTGCCTTGTCAGTCGAGGTCAAAAGGATATAGGAGGAGGATGCGAATATAAGTAATTGGAACATACGAGGATACGAGGGCCGGTCAGGAGTAATTGGAGACAGTACATGGGCCCTCACATGCGCGGGGCCTAGGCCCGGGCCTACTCGGCCCCCCCCCTAAATCCGCCACTGGTTTTTAGGGCTGCGAAGATCCCTTGGGGAACACTATGAGCCCTGGTGGTGTCCTATGATGCTATCACAGGCACTGTAGTTGACCTGTTTTCCTCAGGAAGGCACAGGTGAGGCGGATGACAGGGTGTTGCTGGAAGGGGTGGACGCCAGCAACCGCCAGCAGGGTGGGCAGGTCACAGGTGGTGACGTTCAGGGCGAGGAGTTGAGAGCGTAGCACTACACGGTGGGAGTGGAAGCGCGGACACTGCAGCATAAAGTGTTCAATAGTCTCAGAGACGTTCCTGCACCAGGGGCAGTGGGGGTCAAGGGACTAACGTAGGCGGTGCAGGTGAACCGTGAGTTTCGTGTGCCCAAATGTAAACAATACGACCGCTGAGCATGCTGCCACCTGGCGGGAGGCAGCAGAAAGTGTTCAATAGTCTCAGAGACGTTCCTGCACCAGGGGCAGTGGGGGTCAGGAGACTAACGGAGGCGGTGCAGGTGAACCGTGAGTGTCGTGTGCCCAAATGTAAACAATACGACCGCTGAGTATGCTGCCACCTGGTGGGAGGCAGCAGAAAGTGTTCAATAGTCTCAGAGACGTTCCTGCACCAGGGGCAGTGGGGGTCAGGGGACTGACGGAGGCGGTGCAAGTGAACCATGAGTGTCGTGTGCCCAAATGTAAACAATACGACCGCTGAGCATGCTGCCACCTGGCGGGAGGCGCAGACAATGACCAGGGGTCATTGGTCAGGGGTCATGACAGGAGACGCTCGGACCGCCGGACAACTTTGTCGATTTACGGACTGGACCAGGCATTTGTCCGGGACTCTGACATATCCCCGGACCTCGGATTTTGTCCGGCAAATCCGATATCCGGGAAATGGAGGTCCGGGAAAACGAGGGTTGTGTGTACCTAGTTTCAATCAATCATTGGGGGCATACGCTAGGGGACGCGTCACCTCACCCACCCTACGACGCCACTCCCAAGGGGTCATCACGCGCGAGTCCCCATGCAGGCTCCTTTCCCATACCAAGCAACTCTCGACAAGAAACATGAACTTGCCCCAGCCTCGAGCCTTGTGGGCGCCCCCTTGGCCTCATCCACGCCGGATTGTCTCTTACAGATACAACCCAATGGGAAGGATCGGTTTCAGGGTAGCGTGCTACATGCCCATATAGCCGAAGTTGGCGCTGACAGACTATGAAGGCAATAGGCCTCAATTCAGTCTCTTGGTGCAATCGCTGATTTGACACGTAATCATCCCAGCGATACCCCATGATTCTGCGAAAACAGTTACACTAAAACCCTTATAACTTGGCACGATAGGGGCTCTGGCCTTGCTGAGTTATGCAAATGCCCTCCTGATATGGGTAAAAATTCAAAATTTTGTAAATACAGTACTGTAAAAGCATAAAACAAACACTTTCATCTTTTCCTGCAGGCTCAGGCTCTTCAATTTAATTCCCTTCCTGCTGGAGACAACCCTTGCGTGATGGAGCTGACATCTTGAAATACAGTACTGTATGATGTAATCCCAAAACACGTAAAATAGGTGGCAAAGTAAAGCAAAGGTCGCGTACCAGTGCGTAGGCGGACACTTATGCCGTGTTTTTGTCGTCCAAGCACCGTCTTGGATACGAAGACAGTTTTTTGTCGCAATTGAAAAAGGATTGGTTTCTGCCACAGAAACAAAACAAGCTTGGTAGGAGCCGAAATAATAATCAATGCAAAACATTGCAAACAATATCACAAAGTAGTATAACACACATCTCAGCAAGTATTATTGGATTGGGATTCGTAATCCAAGACGGTGCTTGGACGACAAAAACACGACTGTTCATGCGACTGAGGATATGCCGAGTGTAAGCAAAGAGATGCAGTTATAACTCAGCAATATGCCGAGATACTTCATTTTTTGCCGACTTTCTGTATACATGTTCACACGAGGTTGAGAGGGCATGATATGCCAAATGAAAACCAAGAGATGCAGTTATAACTGCAACATGCCGAGATACCTAAATTTTTGCACTGTCTTTGCCTTGCCGATTTATATCAAATTCAGAGTTATACAATGCCGAGTTATAAGGGTTTTAGTGAATTACCAAAGGCATCGATTTGTCTCTTCAAGTCGCTATTTAGTGTCCATGTCTCACATCCATAGAATAAGACAGGGATCACAAGCGACTTGGAGATCCAGATCTTTGTCCTTCTACAAAAGGTACCGACAGTGCCAAATACTCGTGCTGAGCGAGTCCATAGCACCATGGACCATGTCGATCTGCCGTAAAACTTCTTGACGTGACCAGCCGTCATTATGGACTGCGCTACCAAGGTATGTAAAACTTTCCAAGATCTCAATGTCCTCGCCGCACGCAAGAACAGACTGGACTGTTTCATCTAGCAAGTCTCCAAAAACCTGGACCTTGGTCTTGAGCCAGGAGACCTCAAGTCCCAAAGGCTTTGCCTCCTCGTGCAGCGCCTCGAGAGCCATCACCAGGACCTCCAGCGACTCAGCAAAGATTACTGCATCATCGGCAAAAACAAGTTCAGTGATCTTGGTGTTGCCGAGGGATGCTCCACAATCACTTTGATCTACAACTTTGCCCAATATCCAGTTCATACAAGTGTTGAACAGTGATGGGGCAAGGACGCACCCTTGCCTCACTCCTGTATTCACAGGAAAAAAGCTGGATACACCTACCCAACACTTTATAGCACTCTCAGTCCCAAAGTACAGACCAGTCATTAAACCAATAATCCTTGCAAGAATACCGCGAAGTTGCAGAATCTCCCAGAGTGACTCATGATGCACTGAGTCAAATGCCTTTTTGAGATCAACATAGGCTGCAAGCATCCCCTGTTGAAACTCACGTCAGCATTCCACCAAGACACGAAACGCTAGGATACGGTCCGTTGTTGACTTACCAGGCGTGAACCCAGACTGCTGAGATCTATGATGCTTCCAGCAGATGACTGCGGATCCGTGTCAGCAATGGATGGGCAAGCACCTTGCCTGGCACGCTGAGCAGTGTAATACCGCGGTAATTGTTGGAGTCCTGACGGTCCCTTTCCCTTTCCAGATAGGGACGACCAGCCCCCTTTTCCAGTCAGGAGGAATGATACCTGATTGCCACACGGCAGTCAGGACAGCATGCAACCCGTGGATCATGGCCTCACCCCCAGCTTTGAGCTGGATGAAACCGGACTTCAATGGAAGAAAATGCCCAAGTCTACCTATATTTCAAAGCACCAGAAACAAGCAAGAGGATGCAAAATGGACAAATCTTGCATGACTGTCATGTTTACTGTCAACCTTTCCGGATCCCACAAAATGCCCGTCATAGTTCACCCTGCCCAACACCCCAGGTGCTACAAAAACCTGAGGAACATGAATGACAGTGGTGCCTACTGGTATAGGTCAGGACCTGCAGCACCTAGCACCTGCACCTTAGATCTAGATTAATTTCCCTGGATATAGGGAATTTTTTCTAACCAAATTTAACCTAACCTCCTAGCGGATATAACCTAACCTAACCTAACGGGGTCTCCGGCCCCCTCGACCCCCAGTAATCTAACCTAACTTCCTAACCTAACTTCCTAGCGGGGGGGGGGGGCTCCCCCCCCTCAACCCCTCGGTAACCTAATAAAATTTTACCTTACCTCCCACCAGCTAACCACTTTCGGCATAGCTGGTAACATGGGGGTCTTTCTCAAGTCCTTTCTATGTGATCGCTCCTTCAGAGTCAAAGTATTTTCCTCCACTTCTTCGTCCTTCCCACAATATGAAGGTGTCCCCCAAGGAAGTGTCCTCAGCACTTCCTTGTTCCTCATTGCAGTAAATGGACTTGTCTCCACCTTACCACTTGGCGTCCGGTCCTCCCTTTACGTGGATGACCTAGCCATCTACACTTCTGGCCCTTCCCCGGCACCCCTCCGCAGTCTCCTCCAATCTGCAATTTCCGCTGCTTCTTCCTGGGCTACTAATCATGGCTTTCGTTTCTCTCCCACAAAATCCTTCTCCATCCTTTTCTCTCGCTCTCGTGTACCACTCCCACCTCCACTTTCTCTATATGACATACCTCTCAAGTATTGCTCCTCTGGAAAATTCTTTGGCCTCACTTTCGACTCTCGCCTTACCTGGAAGGCACATATCCTATCTCTAAAGGTAAATGCCCTTCGTCGCCTCCGCCTCCTACAAACTATCTCATATGTGTCTTGGGGTGCTGACCGCAAGACCCTCCTCCATCTCCACACTGTCCTGGTCCTCTTCACTCTTGACTATGGATGTCATATTTATTCCTCTGCCTCTGCCTCTCTCCTCAACCTCCTGGACCCTGTTCACCACCTAGGCCTCCGTCTGGCTCTAGGTGCCTTTCGCTCCTCCTCCGTTGAGAGCCTTTATGCTGAGTCGGGCCTCCCATCCCTCTCTCGCCGTCGAGCCCTCCTATCACTTCGGTGCTATGCTCGCCTTCATCAATTTCCTACTTCTAAGATTGCAGTCCCCCAATCTCTCCTCACAGTGATCACCTCCTCCCCTCATTTGCCACCGCCCTTCCCTGTTCGCATGTGCACCCTTCTCTCCCACTCCTCCTTTCCTACTCTTAATCTCCTCCCTTTCTATGTTCATTCCTGCTCTCCATGGCTTATACCTTCCCCCCATATCTGTTCTTCTGTCCCCACTACCTCTCCCAAGTCTACCATTCCTCCCATTGTCCTCCGCTCTCACTTTCTTGAACACCTTTCCACTTATTCCTCTAGCACCCACGTCTACACCGACGGTTCTAAATCCCACTCTGGTTCTAGCTTTGCTGTCCTCTTCCAATCTCTTCACTATCAATACCAACTACCTACAGAATCCACTGTTCTTACAACGGAATTGTACGCCATCCTCTTCACCTTGAAACGCATACTTTTCTACCCATCCTGTTCCTTCACTATCTTCACTGATTCCCGCAATTCCCTTTCTCTTATACAATCTCTTCGCTCACTTTACCCTCTTGTTAGGGAGATCCAAGACTGGTTATTCCGACTATCCATATGCCACAAAACAATTTGCTTCTGCTGGGTACCAAGTCACGTGGGTATCTCGGGCAACGAACGCGTTGATTCTTTGGCGCGCTCGGCCACTATGTCCCAATGCCCCCGTTTCTCAAACTTGCCAGCCTCCGACTACTACCCTTCCTTTAAATCTTTCCTGTTCGACCGCTGGCAATCCTCCTGGACCACTTTCTCTGCCAATAAACTTTGCCTGATCAAACCCTCTATCTCTCCATGGTCAAATCCTTACCACTGTAATAGACATTGGGAGACTGCTCTCGCACGCTTACGCATAGGCCATACCAACCTCACACACTCCTATCTCATGTCACGCTCCACCCCAACCCTCTGCACACCCTGTCAAGTTCCTCTCACTGTCCAACATGTCCTAATATCCTGGCCCCATCTCACTCCTGCCCATTCCAGTTCCTTCCCTCATTTGTCCTCCCTTTCCCGACCTCCCTGTCTTGCGGACATTCTCCCGGAATCCCCCTCCTTCTCCCTGGAAAATTTAACCTCCTTCCTCCAACAAATCCACATCCTACATCTGATCTAACCATCCCGCTGTAACATTCCGTTCTCTCCCCTTCCCTTATCGTTTCACTATTATTCTTTAACCCCTCCCCTTTATATGCTTTGCCATAGTGCCATATAACCTCTGATGTCTGGCAATTTCACCTTTTTAGGCATTAAATCAATCAATTACCTCCTAGCGGGGGGTTCTCGACACTCCGGTTATCATTATGTTTGTGAGGATCGTCAGGTTCACACGTCTCTGGAACTGGTAGAAATCCAATCCATTTACCCTAGATCAAGGAAATTTTTACAACCCTAACTCAAAAACTATGTGGTTGCGACGCATATTTTGTACCCCAACCGGGCCAGCCATATATCCCGCATTCCCCCAGGTCCCCTAGCTTGTTTTGGGGGAGAGGAGGGAATATGGGCAAACACTAGAATAATACTGATATATATAGAGTCGTAGAAAATAGTAATACTCGATGACGTGAAATGTTGGAATTCTCGCTGACGGGAACAAGAAATCCGGTAGACCAGAGTACAGTACCATAAACCTGGCCCGAGGGGTCATGTCCCCCCATGTTAGGTTAGGTTTAGTTCAGTTTTATTTGTAATCTATATTTTTCTGGTAGATTTGATGTATTTTGGAACAATCTGAACTGTGTTTTTGACATTGGTTACGTATACGGACTTAACTGAACTAGCTTACTAACCTAACATGGACATTAGTTACCTAACCTAACCTAACCGATCAAGTTATTGCTGGTATTTAATCAATGAATGCAGAAATACAGGTAAAAACATATCAAATGTATATACTGGGTACTATAATATCAAGATCAAGAACTGGAACTATTGCCGAAAATTAGAACTCCCGCCGACGTGAAAACTTGGAACGCTCGCTGACGAGATCCCCTGAGATCCCTGCCGAGACCTGACCTAACTTGCTGCAGTTTGGTTCAGCAGCAACAGTCCAAAGTTAAGCATGTAGGTTTGATAGTTGGAACATATGCAAATTATATTTTTTAACTACTTATGTATTCAACCTTTGATTCTAATTATTTGGTAGCTACAACCCATTAACTAGGATATACGGTGACCTGCAATTACATATCATCATAAACTAAGCACATGAGCCTGAATACCAAGCTACACTGAATATCAATCACGATTTAATACAGGTAAGAAACATCAGGAAGGTGGCAAGTATATTTCCCGGATGCATGAGCTATATTTCTGAATAAGATAGCTTCACCTACTTCCTGCTATGCCAAAAATCACGTTATAATCTAATCATTCAAACCATTTTGTATGAGCAGTAATGTGGACGATATAAGCCGAGTACGGTGTTTACGCAAATCTAGCCTACTTGGAGGTGAAATCGGCAGCTTGGCTAAGATCAGAGCTGGGCACTAAATACATTGAATGTATTTAAATACTAAATACTAAATACATGGGAGAAATGTATCTAAATACCAAATACTAAATACATTTTATAAATGTATTTAAATACTAAATACTAAATACATCAATTGTATTTAAATACATTTGTAAATACATTTTAAATACACACACATTTTAACATGTATTCAGTAATTCATGATTAACAATATAAAATGCTTGATAAATGATAAAGGATACTTTCCTATTGTATATTTCCCTTTTTAGAACAAAACAAAATGTAATCCTCTAGAAATCTCCGAGAAGAAGAGATCTCCAATCTCTAGAAATGTCTGAAAAAAAAAAAATTTCCTTAGGATTTCCTTAGATTTTGCATTTCCTTAGAAATTTCCTTCTCAGGCCTGAATTTCCATGAAAGTGGAAACACTGGTTCACTGTAACATCAGGGTTGCTAGATAGTTGGGCGGGTTTATGGGCAAATCAACTGATAAAAGTATTACATTTTTATTTTATGAGTATTTAAATACTCATTAGAGTATTTAAATACTATATTTAAATACGTGAAAACCAATGTACGTATTTACAAATAGTTCTAAATACACAAATTTATTTAAATACAAATGTATTTAAATACTGCCCAGCTCTGGCTAAGATCTTCACGGTATCATCATTTGTTCTATGCAACGTTAAACATTCCATAACGAACACATAAAAGACTTCATTTAAAGTCTGATCAATATTTTTGGAGGTGATTTACACCAAATAGCATATGAACAAAAACTCAATTTTGTTTTAATACTTTTTTGTTTATTGTAAGGGATCCATCGCATGGGCGGTGCCATGCGATCATCATCCTGTTCCAATAATGTATGCAAATACTACGGACTAGAAATACCAGTTTACCATCATCATTTGCATAGAAATAACTAGGAATATGGGGGCCTGACCCACAGGGGTTGGGTGTGGTATTCCACAAGCAGCCTCCAAATATGATGGCTGTTGACTCGCCTCTCCATAGGGAGAGCACAGATTCCAATATGTATCCTGTGTAGCTGTGCTAGCTGTAATCTGTATATTTGTACTTGTTCGTTCATTACTGTTTTTTTTTTTATCAATATGTGTGCTCTTTTAATCGAGTTAAAGTAAAGGTAAAATTTTTGTTATTCTTTTATACGGATGAGTGGAAGGTGACTCCATGAATGACCATTATTACTTCTAACTGTGCTTCCTCTCAACTGTATTTATATTTCTTACTCAATAATAATTTTTTCCCATTCATATACAGTCAAACCTCGATATAACGGACTAAAGGGGGGGGAGGAGTGGTCCGTTAAAGCCGATTGTCCGTTATAGCGAGGGTATTTTCCCAAGGGTGGAAAAATATGACTGTGCAGCCATGTTGGGAGGTAAACAGTGACTGGTACTACATGCTGAATTTGGTCCGCTCCTACACGTGAAATAAATGAGAAATAATCTCAAACACAACCAGACCATGTAGCTATGTTGGGAGGTAAACAGTGACTAGCGCTACATCAGGGATTTGGCACACTCGCCCACGACTGTTCGGGTCTGGTATTAGGAGAGGTAGTAAGTATCCAGGCTCGCTCATTACTGCTTGGTATGCTATGAAATTTCATTATTCTAGTTGAATGTAGACATATAATCACATTTGAATTGCTATTATTCATACATATGAGTAAAGATATGAAAATACTTTCAAGGCGCTCATCCATGCCTGGCAGCGCGGCCGCGGCAGCAGCAGCAGCATCATGAGACATTATAATCACCCCAAAATAGATAAAAAGGAAGAAAAAGTCTCCCGTAAAGTGATGGGTTATCCCTAACATGTTGATGCTTTCTCTCACCGTCTGGCTAGTCAAGCTCAAGCTCTAGTGAAAGGTAAACAAACTACGAGCCAGATTCAGCCGTGGCTTCCAAAGGTATTGCTTATTATCATGACTAATGCTCATTATTATATATACTATATGGTTGTGAAGTGCAGTTCTATACACGTGTCACTATTTAGGTCAGTGTAGCACTGCGTGTCACGCAAATGGAGTCCGTTACATCCGAAGTCCGTTACATCGAGGTCCGTTATATCGAGATTTGACTGTACTGTATTATGCTTTGGTATTATGTATACAATTATTTGAAATTATGGTTATCGAAATTAGAATAAGTACATACAGCTAAGTATTAATTATCCGACCTTGGGGGGACCAAAGGTAGGTCGGATAATTGAAATAGTCGGATATCACTAACCATAAACGTAAAGACAAAATGGTATAAAACATAAAAGATGCAGCTCTTGAAGGCCGATCCAGTGGTATACGCGAAAGTAAAATTCATGCATAAATAAAGCCACAAATCAATGTTTTCTAAAAACTAAAAAAAAAACTAAGTAAAATAAATGGCCAAAACAAGACACAATGTGGTGGTGAAAAAAGTTGGTTGTTTGGACAAGTCGGATGTTTGGAGGTTGGATGTTGGGAATTTGGCTGTAGTTACATTTGATTCAGCTGCTTTCAGCAGAAACTGCTGTTGCCTCCGTGGTGTTGTGGCTAGCGCGCCTGGCTACGAATCTGCGGGTCCTGGCTTGAATCTGGGCCAGGACAGTCGGCGGGCAGCCCAAAAAGCTGTTCATCCTTCCTTTCGAGGTCGATAATAATAGATACCCGGGGAAACCTAGGGAAGGTAACTGTGGTAGCCTGGGTGTCACACTATCCAAGTGTCCGGGGGTAGTGGGTTGTCATCCAGCACAGGCTCAAAGGCTAATGCGACGGAGATGAGTACCGAGGCCACACGCAACACAGCGTAGGCCCCCGTGTTTATCTTTACTTACTGTACCTGCTCTCAACTGTATATATTTCAGTACTCTTATCTTTTTTTCTTTCTCATATTGCTTACATGATAATGTTCATAATCTTTAAATTGCATTTTATAGTTGAAACTTGTGTTATTAGGTGATTTTATAGACTCACGGAATGCTACCTCACCTTCAACCGTCGTTACAAATGGAAATATTCTATTTAAAATAAGAGATTTGTATTATACACACTTCCCAGGACTTTAATCACACACACACACACACACACAGACTACTACATACCCCTCTATCACGTTAATTTTCAGACCCTTGAGATTTCTGAAAATGTAGTGACAAATCTGCTCTGCATTCATTATGATATTTTATATTCATCATAGGTTTTTCATTTAATTGATAGATAGTTCCTTACATGAAAATTCATTAAGAGATGGTTTCTTACATTGGGTTCTCAGTGTATTAGTATACCAATAGCAGACTGCCTCATGTACCTCCAGCCATGTACAGGCACAAAGCAGAACTAGTCTGACTTTAGAGTTACTCAAGGAAGGTTGATCATGTGCGGAGTGCTCTACTGCATAAAATATATATCCTGGATTAATATATTCTTTTTTCCACTACAGGATACATGTGGATTACCTACACAATGACCCTCACATCCTCCTTCACCATTATACCGCTGCTGTTCCTCAAGTTTGACTACGCCAGAGCCAAGATTGACAACAGGATACTAGCCGGCTGACTAAAGAATACATGTGGGTTTTTATTGTTTAATTTGCCACCAATGATTTATATTCAATATGTAAGAAAATATATATACATTATTGAAGTATAAAGGTTGGCCAAAATTTACTTGCCTCAATCCTAATGTCCAAGTGGATAGAATAATAATTTTCAATTTCTCAAAGTTAATGTTCTGCACTACCCATGAAGAGGTTGAAAATTCTTCAGCACTTGCACGGAAGTAGGCAGCAGAAAACGTGCTGTAGTCCCTTAATAGATATTTAGAGGGTAGCAAAGGGATGCTGCAAACACAAGTAAATCCTCTTGACTCCTTCACCAACACCAAAGAGAAGTTGCAGTCTGTCTTCTGATAACAAGACCCAGTGTCCCCAGGCTGGGTATCTGGTTGACCACACAGTCTGACTGGGCCACACACTAGTATGGTCTACACTGTAGTAGGCAATGGAGTAGCCACATCCTGTGCCAGCATATTTACACACAGTATGTTCGTGATGACAAGAGTATATGGGCTCCACGGAGCCATCTTGTAAACCAAAAATATCATACACTAGCCGCAAAGCCGCCCTCCGGGCGGACTTTTTGGCTAGCTCCTGCGGAGGGCTATTGGTGGTGGGCCTTTGGCCCACCACCTGTGTTTGGTGGGCCTTCGGCCCACCAAACACGGACTCTCCAGATAGCCCCTTCTAACTTTCCTGAAATCATGGATGTAGAAATGTATGTATTACCCCCACCCATTCACTCACCCATTACCCATCACCCCCCACCCATTCACTCACCCATTACCCATCACCCCCCACCCATTCACTCACCCATTACCCATCACCACACACCCATTCACTCACCCATTACCCATCACCCCCCACCTATTCCCTCACCCATCACCCATCACCCCCCACCCATTCACTCACCCATCACCCCACACCCATTACCCATCACCCCACCCATTCACTCACCCATTACCCATCACCCTACATCAAGGTTTCCTCAATTCTCGCAACCCACTTTTTTTTCACAATTATCGCTAATAGGCTGCTAAAAAAAAAAAAAAAAAGTGATCGGATCATCTCATAATTGGGCTTAAAACCTTCCCTGGTCAACCCGGTTCCAAAAATGTGCCATATGAGGTGATTGCGCCACGGGGGGCGGAACCTATACCAGACAACACACACACACACACACACACACAACAGACAGACAGACAGACAGACACACTTTCGCTTATATTTACCATTACCCATCACCCCCCACCTATTCCCTCACCCATCACCCCCCACCCATTCACTCACCCATCACCCCACACCCATTACCCATCACCCCACCCATTCACTCACCCATTACCCATCACCCTACATCAAGGTTTCCTCAATTCTCGCAACCCACTTTTTTTTCACAATTATCGCTAATAGGCTGCTAAAAAAAAAAAAAAAAGTGATCGGATCATCTCGTATTTGGGCTTAAAACCTTCTCCTTGTCAACCCGGTTCCAAAAATGTGCCATATGAGGTGATTGCGCCACGGGGGGCGGAACCTATACACACACACACACACACACAACACACACACACACACACACACACACACCACACAACACACACACAGACAGACAGACAGACACACTTTCGCTTATATTTTACCATTACCCATTACCCCACCTATTCCTCAACCCATCACCCCACCATTCACTCACCATCACCCACACCATTACCCATCACCCACCCATTCACTCACCTTACCCAATCACCCTACATCAAGGTTTCTCAATTCTCGCAACCACTTTTTTTCACAATTATCGCTATAGCTGCTAAAAAAAAAAAAAAGTGATCGGATCATCTCATAAATGGGCTTATGACCTTCCCTGGTCAACCCGTTCCAAAAATGTGCATATGAGGTGATTGCGCCACGGGGGGCGGAACCTATACCACACACACACACACACACACACAGACAGACAGACAGACAAGACAGACACACTTTCGCTTATATTATTATAGATATTCAGTAAACCCTCTCTAATTTGAACCCGAATAATTCAAACTCCAGATAATTAGACCTGTTTCAAGCCAGCTCAAATTTTTCAACAACTTAACATAATTCGAACAGAAGTTTCAATTATCTGGGCCTTACTAGTGTGAGTCCGACCTCTCCCATGCGGGCCGCAGCTGCCTCAGTCTTTCACGCGCTTTCCTCCTGGCAACATCTCCCCCCAGAGTGCTCCCTCATACAACCACGTGTTTTTTTGTTGCGCCTCTACCCTTGATGTGGATTATTTTGTGGATAATTACTATTAGTGACTGCTGAGCACTCAGTGTACAGTAGTACTGCATTTCAAAACTTCAGTATCAGCCATGTTTTGGTGAGTACAAGTACTACAATATGTGCTGTTTTGGCATGTTTTATTGAGTTCTTATTGTGTGGATGGGCTAGAGCAGCGGTTCTTAACCTTTTCAGAGGCGCCGGACCCTAACGAAAAACTCCGCACACTGGCCGAACCCCTCAAATATGGGAAGCAATAAAGAAGATTAATACAAAAATTCAAGAAAAATAACTTCAAAATTAAAGAAATATTTCAATAATAAGAAAAATTTCAGGTGTAAATTTGGATAAGAAGGAAGGAAGGACTCTGAAGCAGTGGCACATGTAGATTTTCGGAAAGGGGGGGGGGGCGCAGAGGTGAATCCAGGATTGTCTCTACAGCTGGGGGTCTGAGGAGGGGTCAGGAATTTTTTTTAAAAACAAGCATTTTTATGGGGATTTTGAGGTCTTAGGAGGGATATATTGCACTAATTTGATATGCAATGGCAAAACGAGGCCATGCCCTTCCCCCCCTATACGTATACGTTCGGAAGTAAGAGGCGGGCGAGCACACGCACTTATACACACCCACCCACACATGACTCCCTCCACCGCACTGTTTAGATTTACGTTAATTTCGCGTATAATTTACTCTGGTGAATAATCTGGAATTACAATAACAGAAAAATTGCAATGTTTTTCAGAGGGCCTCCGCCGAACCCCTGGGACTGGCTGACCGAACCCCTGGGGTTCGATCGAACCCAGGTTAAGAACCACTGAGCTAGAGGTAACCAGTGGATAATTTGGACTTTCGGCTAATTCGACCCAGGTCTCCCCCCAATTCGTTTGAATTATAGAGGGTTTACTGTATCAAGGGAATTAACAAATGGAATGAATGGGGATGCATTCCTCAGCACTGACAACACTGATTTATGCTGTGTTCATGTGTGAATGAATTTTCTAACAGGTTTAGGCATACATATAAACGATAGAACAATGCTGTATTAAATAATTCAAAAGTTTCATATGCACTATAATAATGAGTAATAAACACATAAATACAGTAAGATGTACGCAGTGCAGAGAAGGAAACAGGTAGTAGGAAGAGATGACACATGAACACTGCCAGACACCACCGCAACACGCAAATCAAAGAAGTGTCAGTTACGTTTTAGCGTGTTGCTGGGTATCGGAAACGCAGGATTGTTTAAAAGATGCTTGCCAGGGAGGATTTTTTGGAGAAAACATAGATGGTTTGAAACAGGGAGTACTGAGTAGTGTCCCATCTGGTGACTGACTGAGTGACGCTCTTGCCATTGCCATGCCTGAGTGTAGTGACTGAGAACACTCAGGTTGCAGCTATGGTCAGGGCTTGGCTGTGACCCAAACTGTTTATATCTCTGCTTCGCTAATAGCTACAGCACAACAGGCCTCACATCACAATAGGAGTATGTGTGCATTTACCAGGCTTGGGTCCAAGTACAGGTGGTAGTACAAGTAGGCTACAGCAGATTTGCAAGATGTTTAAGTCCAAGGCCAAGTACATGACAAGGTACTTCAGTACAAGTACAAGTTTTTATTTTCCGCGAGCACAGGGGCTTGAGTGCACCCGTACCGAGGCCCGGGGCGGAGTCAGTGTGATGTTGGTTACCTCTATTTTGCTGAATGGCTGCCGCTAGGGCAGCAAATAAGGGTAGGGAATTAAATGGAAAAAACTATATTCCTCCTCACGGGGAATCTAACCTCAGACTATTTCAATATGAGTACAGGGAGGTCCCGAAGATACAAGCAGTTAGGTTCCACCTGGCATACTCGTAAAGCGAAATCTCGTATAACGAAACACATAACTAATGGTAAAATATAGGTTTGGTTCCAGGACCCCATCAATTAAAAAAAAAAAAAAAAAAAAAAATGTTTTAAAAGCTAAAATACAATTTGGTAATATTTAGTAGGGGTGCGAGAACCCCTTGAGGAATCCTATGATCCCTGGTGATATCCTATGGTGCTATCACAGGCGTGGGAGCTGACCGGACTTCTTCAGGAAGGCACATATTATACAGCTGATAACGGGGTGTTGTGTTGTGCGGGCGGCGGCCAATTCCCGCCGCCAGCGGAGATCTCCTTGGTAATTATTTAGTAGGAAAGCGAGGACCCTTTGAGGAATCCTATGATCACTGGTGATATCTTATGGTGCTATCACAGGCGTAGGAGCTGACTGTCTTCTTCAGGAAGGCACAGGTGAGGCAGATGACGGCGGTTTTTGATAGAGGCGGCGGACGGGGCAGGCCGCCGCCTCCTCCGCTACGTAGGTTTGGGCAGGCTTAAACGTCTTATCACTCGTTATTATACAACTTAGTGATTATGGTGAGATGTTATGTACACGTATCATTTTCTAAATCAATGTAGCACAGTGTGTCACCTTAAATAAGGGTGATTGAAAGATGTTATGATGAGGTGACTGCTAGCGGGGCAGTGAGTGACGGAGAAATTCTTGCCGCGGGGCCGCCCCATAACAAATATTCACTATTTCAACCCACATACACACCTTCTACCACCAAAACACTAGCAACACAGGCTCCTTACTTATATATCTTACTATCTAATACATTAAAACTTCTTAAAACGCGAGCATTCCAAATAAAACGGGAATTAGTTTTAAATGACGGGGACAGAAGGCAGAGAAAGGCAGTCTGGCATGCCATTCTTGACCGGAAATATGTCTCACTGGCTTGTGATTGGTCGAGAAGTTTTAAAAACAGTTTGTCATTGGCTGGTGACGGATGACGCCTTAGCCAGTCACAACCTTCCTACTCGTTTATGACCTACCGAGGGAGCTTTGTAGCTTTCGTCGTTAGGGAAGTAGTATCTAGGTAGTGCGAGAGCAGGTTGTTGCTGGCCATACTACCTCCGTTGCTGGTTTCTCGCCCAGGGTTGTGAATTTTTGTAGGCCACATTGTCGTACCGAGCCACCAGAATTATCATATTTTCAGATTGATTATCGTACAACCTTAGGTAAAATCATATACAGGGAGGTCCCGAAGATACGAGCAGTTAGGTTCCACCTGGCATACTCGTAAAGCGAAATCTCGTATAACGAAACATAACTAATGGTAAAATATAGGTTTGGTTCCAGGACCCCATCAATTAAAAGAAGAAAAAAAGAAAGAAAAAAAAGACATGTTTTTCAAGCTTAAATAAACTACAGCAAACACAACAAACTCTCAAACTCTCAAATATAGGGCTCTATATACCACACCACCGCACCACCACACCACCACACAAAACACAGTGAATTAAGAGTGTGACAGCACAGTAGGACAGAGCACAAATGTCACAATAAGCACATTAAGTAAACCAGCAAATCACTAAAATCGACTCACAAGGCACAATACATACAAGCAACAAAGACGTTGTATGTACTCTTGGGGACGCCGCGTGATACACTAGACCCGAGAGGGTATGGTAGGTATGGGACAAGGGAGGGGTGCGCAGACCTCTTCCACTGCCTACAAACTCGTCTCTGCGCATCTGAATCATTGTACATCGTTCAGTCCATCGTTCACTTTTCCTCACGTTTTCCCCAACTGAGACACACGAGAGCTGGCTATTTCCACCTCTCACACCTCCCCCGCCCTCCCCACCACACCCCACCACGTGGCACATCTTCCTGCACCTCTCACTCACCTCGTCTCTGACTTCGTCGTACATTTTGACGTATTTTCACGCTAAAACAAGGCTCGAGATAGGTTGCAGCGCGTGTTGTTGTTGTCTGCCTGCGTGTTTGCCAACAGGGATGTGAATTTTTGTAGGCCACATTGTCGTACCGAGCCCCAGAATTATCATATTTTCAGATTGATTATCGTACAACCTTAGTAAAATCATAACTGTGGACCCCGCCGAACACGAGTTCGCCCTGCACGAAACTTGCACTTACACGAATAGGTAAATATACCATGACTTGCCGAACACGAGTTTTACTCGCGATAACACTAATTTGAATTTCCCGGCGGATGTGTCGATGCTGTGGGGCGGCCTTTTTTGCCGGGGGACACCCTGGGAAACGCTCACCTGGGGCCGCCAGAGCTGCTACAGTATCTTTCTCCTCTTGCTCGTCGCGTGCCTCACGTCGTGCTGTCCGGGCCCTTTTCTTCCAAACGTTCGGCCCCCCTACTCCGGGTAAAGGAGAAGAAAGAAAGTGTTGTCCCTAGCGGAGAAGATGGATGTGTTTTGCTGTGATTGATAGTGGCCTAGGCTGGTCTGCTAGGGGCAAAAAAGTTTGGCCTGCATGAGGCCCTGTTGTCCCATCGGAAGCCCGTGAAAAAATAAGAAAAAGCGTGCGAGAAGGGGCTGATGTCTTAAAAAGGTGGCTTCTGTAGCCGACGGACCCCCCTGCTAGAGAAAGGAAAAAAAAATACGAACAGGTGATTAATGATTTTTCTATAAAAAAGTTTATGTTATTGTGTGTGTTGCTCATGGGGGTGTGCTAAAAGGTGCTCGGGTGGTGTGAAAGGGTGTTCCCAGGTGATTAAATTATTATTATATAAAAAAGTAGTTTATTTACCCTATGTTACTACGTTATTACTACGGGTTTGTGTTTTGGGGGTGTGTGTGTGGTTGTCTACGTGCAGGTGTTTCAGGGGGCCCCCGGTGGGTGGGCGTGTTGAGGCATGTGTGTGTGTGTTTTGTGCTACGTGCAGGTTTTTAAACGGTGCGGGGGGTGTGGGCTGTGTTGAGGCATGTGTGTGTGTGTGTCTGCTACGGGGCAGGTGTGTTAACAGGTGCTGCGGGTGTGGGTGTGTTGAGGCGTGTGTGTGTGGTGTGGTGTGGTTTGTGTGTGGTGCTAGGTGCAGGTGGTTAGCATGCATGCATGGGGTTGTGTGTTTTGGGGCCCCATACCGTTGTACATACCATTGAAAATTTACGCATTTTTTTTTTTTTCTTGTCTTTTTACGCATAACAGGTGGATACAGAGCAAGTGGCCAGCGGAAGAGCAACGGGGACGGCGTAGCCATCGGGGAAAAGGCGAGGGCATCTACACCACCTAGCAGAGAAGGACCCTTTCGGGACCCCCCCTCCCCGGGTTTATTGCCACCCCTGGGTGGTTCCTAGATTCAAGCCGTTTTAGCCTGCACCTTGCTCGCACAGGGAAAAACTTCAAAAATTTTTCACATTCTACATCTAATATTGTCGTGCTATATTCCCAATAAAAAGGCTTTTAAATTTTTTTTTTCACACTTCTTCTATTATCTATTGACTTCCATTTTCCCCATAATGAAAAGGTTTTTTTTTTCGTTTTTTTTCACAGGTGGAGTGGGTCAGCTGAAAAGGAAGGGGCGCAGGCATACCTCAGCACCTTCAAGTCCCTGATTGAAGACAGTGACTACCCACCTGAGCAGGTGTTCAACGCCGAAAAATGGGCCTATTTTTTCAAGAAATGGGCAATGGGGTTACACCCCAAGGGAAATCAAGAAGTTACCAGGATTCAAGGCATTTAAGGGCCGTCTGACACTGCTGTTTGTGGGAATGCGCAGGGGACTGCAAGATTAACCGCTCCTTGTGTATCGTGCTGCCAACCCCGTGCTCTGAAGGACTCACGCGTTTTCTGTCATGGTATGGAAATAAAAAAAAAGGGGTGGGTACAGCGAAAGGTGTTTGAGGAGTGGTTCCACGAACTTTTTTGCCCGAAGTGCAGTCTAATGTCCAAGAAAAATCGGATTTAAGGGAGTTCTGCTAGGGATAATGCTGGTGGACCACTTCACAGGCATTAACCTACCATCCGAATGTGTGCGTTTTCCCACCCCCCCAAGGACCTTTCCCTTTGCAACCCATGGACATGGGTGATCAAGACATTCAAATGCAAAATCCAAGGGCTGTTACAGAGAACAAATCAAGAGGTGAAGGACACGCACGATACTCTCATGGACTTTTGGAAGCAGTACAAAATCCGACATGCTCTTTTGCCATCAAACAGGCAGGGATGAAGTGAAGCCACACCCTTAATGCCCCCTTTTGGGATGCACTCTGGCCGAGTGTTCAACGACTTAATGGGTTCCCTGCAGTCACCAGCAAATGAAAAGGACTTGTAAATGGCACCACTGTTGGGGGTGAAGGCTTCTCGACATCTAGGAGGTGTGGAGACTCATTGACTCCCATGGAGCAGAGCCCTTTTAGTGGAAAATTATCCAGATGAAAAGGGATGCCGCGGTGATGATCTGATAAGATGACGACACAGAGACAAAAGGGTGTGTTTTTCCATCATGAAATTTTTAGAAATTGCTGAGGGAAGCAGATAACTTGACAGAGCTCTTCACTGACCAAGACCCCATAAGGAAGGAGCATCAAGTTCAAAAGAGTTGTTGATGAAGGCCCTTTTACCCTACAAGGAAACTTTAAAGGGGCATGAGGCCTCTGCTTGCCAAAAACTCATCACAGCTTTCTTCAAACCTCTCCATCCACACCCCGCCAAGAAAACATTCTACAAACCCCTACACCTCCTGTTACTTTCACCACCAGGCAGCCCGTTACTCCCCTCCCGATAATACTACCCATCAATGTCATCGTCCTCCCCCCAAAACCCCTTATGTGGCTTTGAGATCCAGATGGTACAGACAGTGAGTGATCTCCACCCAGACCCCCAGCCTGCCTCCTGCTACACCACCAAGCAGCCTGTTTTTTCCTCTATTTTTTTTATAGTTTTTAAAAACCCTTTTCTAGTTTTAAGGTATTTTTTTTATTAAAAAAAAATATTTTTAATAACAGTTGTTTCCTTCACTTTTTCACCCCCAAAAAAAGTATAAAACATTTTTACCCTCCAAAAAAGAAGGTCTGGGAACGTAACCCATTTTTTTTTTTTCTTTCAAAAAAAAGTGAATTTTTTTTTTGACCCCCCAAAAGTGATGGCTGGGAACGTAACCCCTTTTTTCCCATTTACCTGTTATTGCCGAACCGAATTTTGCGGGCCCGACGGGGGCAGACCGTAACTGTCGTGTTCGGCGGGGTCCGACAGTAGTCAGTAAATGACTTTATAATTTTAGTTAATAACTTATAATTTTACTTTAGCAAATAACTTGGTAATTTTACTCACCCCAGTTTGAATGTCGTAGCATTGGATTTTTGATCTCGTATATTGAAAATAGACCCTAATTTACACATCTCGTATCATCGGATTCTCGTATATCGAATGCTCGTATAACGGGACCTCCCTGTACAGTCAAACCTCGATATAACGGACCTCGATGTAACGGACATCGGATATAACGGACTCCATTTGCGTGACTTTTTTTTTTTTTTTTTTTTGCATATTAGACCGCTTATCGCCGCTCGAATTGTCAACTCAACATTATTGTATTATTTTCTCATTTTATTTTGGAATGCTTGGGTTTTAAGGAGTTTTGATGTATCACATATTAAGATATAATATTATAAGGAAGGAGCCTGTGTTGCTAGTGATTTAGTGGTAGAAGGTGTGTATTGTTTAAAATAGTGATTATTAGTGTTATGGCGTGGCCGCTGCTACGTCTCCCTGTCACCTCAACACCCTAAATCACCCTTATCTAAGGTGACACGCGGTGCTACACTGACATAAATAGTGACACTTGTATAGAGCTACACTTCACAACCATATAATATATATAATAATGAGCATTAGTCATGATAATAAGCAATACCTTTGGAAGCCACAGCTGAATCTGGCTCGTAGTAATTTGTTTACCTTTCACTAGAGATTGAGCTTGACTAGCTACACGTTCTGGTTGTGTTTGTGATTATTTCTCATTTATTTCACGTGTAGGAGCGGACCAAATTCAGCATGTAGTGCCAGTCACTGTTTACCTCCCAACATAGCTACACAGTCTGGTTGTGTTTGTAATTATTTCTCATTTATTTCACAATTTTTCCGGTTTTTTCATATATTTTTCCCCCCTTGGGAAAATACCCTCGCTATAACAGACAATCGGCTATAACGGACTCCTCCTCCCCCCCTTTAGTCCGTTATGTCGAGGTTTGACTGTAGTCAGTATATGACTTTATAATTTTAGTAAATAACTTGTAATTTACTTTAGTAAATAACTTGTAATTTACTTTAGTAAATAACTTGTAATTTACTTTAGTAAATAACTTGGTAATTTTACTCACCCCAGTTTGAATGTCGTAGCATTAGATTTTTGATCTCGTATATTGAAAATAGACCCTAATTTACACATCTCGTATCATCGGATTCTCGTATATCGAATACTCGTATAACGGGACCTCCCTGTGGTTACTGTAATATCTAATTCGGAAATATGATATGGTAAAGAATTAGATATGTAATGATACAGATGGTCATTAAGTAAAAACTTGTTATTTCAGCTTCAGATTTGATTATACAAAAGATAATGCTGAGGCACAGTTTAGTAATTTCCAGGCCATATTTCTTATTATTGTGGCAGTGGGAATAGAAGAAGTTTGCTTACATGTACTGGGAAGTACTTGATTTTCAAGTGCATTTGGAGTAAGTAAAAGTACAAGGACAAGTACTTTTTATTAATGTCCAAGTACAAGTACTCAAAATTTTGTAATAAGTCCAAGTACTTACATAGGAATACAAATACAAAGAAAGAACTGACAGCAACAGCCCTACTGGGCCAAACAAGGCTGCCTGTGTGACTACTTTCTACCACTATAGTTTTTAAAATAGGAACATAAGAAAATAAGGAAGCTACAAGAGGTGGTAGTTCCTGTGTTAAGAGGTAAAAGAATAGCAAAGCTGAAGGCTCCTCCCCACCCACTTCTCCCTCCGGCTGAGGCCGGCAGGAAAAAATGTTGAGAAAAAAACACCATACAGTATTGATAACTGTCATGGAATTTGATAGAAAAGATCGAAGGAGAGAGACACTTAAAAAAATGCAGGGCCGAAGTAATCGAGCTAGGCAGTTGATGCTTAGTATTCATCTAGTTTGTTCTTAAAAGCCTTAACCATGTTACTATTAACTACACACAAACCTCGTTTTCCCGGACTATTAAGGGGGAGCACTGGTCCGGGAACCGCAAACGTCCGGGAATCGCAACAGTCCGAGGCCATTTATTCGCCCAATATAAACTACCCCGCCGCAGACTTTTACCACACTTTGTCTAGCACTCGTATGTCATGTGCCATACAATACATACATATAACATACAAAACATTGTTTAATATACATGTACAGGGAGGTCCCGAAGATACGAGCAGTTAGGTTCCACCTGGCATACTCGTAAAGCGAAATCTCGTATAACGAAACACATAACTAATGGTAAAATGTAGGTTTGGTTCCAGGACCCCATCAATTAAAAAAGAAATAAATAAAAAAAGACATGTTTTTCAAGCTAAAATAAACTATAGCAAACACAACAAACACACAGCGTCTATATTACCCACACTGTACTACCTATTCTGTAGAAAAAGTATTCTGAAAGAGAAAATAGCACACAAAATAACATAACTGCACATTAATTAAACATAAAACATGCATAACAAGCAAAAAAGACGTTGTAATGTAGGGGACGCCACGTGATACAAGAGAAGGTAGTGTAGTGGTCCCAAGGTTGGGGCCGCACACCTGGCTAATTACCTCTAAAGGTCAGGCAGCCCCATATGCTTATTTACCCTTCAGGTCACGCCTTGCTAGGGGTGACCTGACTGCGGTCCCAAGGTTGGGGCCGCACACCTGCTAATTACCCCTAAATGTCAGGCCGCACCATATGCTTAATTACCCTTCAGGTCATGGCTTGCTATGGGTGACCTAACTGGGGTCCAATCCCCCTTTGTTCAGCCCGGGAGTGGTAGGGCCTGCATTTTGAACTTGATCATTTTACTCACCCCAGTTTGAATGTCGTATCATTGAATTTTCGATCTAGTATATTGAAAATAGACCTTAATTTACACATCTCGTATCATCGGATTCTCGTATACCGAATGCTTGTATAACGGGACCTCTCTGTACAGGTAATAACAACATGATTGCAAGGTGTACTTACTGTATTGTATTGTAGGAAGGATGTAGGTGTATGCCGTGATCGTATAGTGGTGCCCTGAATAGCTAGAAAAACTATTAGAGATCAGACACAACATCCATCGGTGACGCTGTACCACCACTGGAGTCGTGTTGAGCTGCAGGTGAGCTGGCAGGAGAAGGTGAGTGCCTGCTTCAAGAGTAGGCGGCTGGGCGGTGGTAGACTGGCTGGGGCCTGGTTCAGGAGAAGACAGCTTAGCAGTTCGTGGCTTGAAGAAAGTATCAATTTTCGATTGACGGCCAGCCTGGTGCTGCTCCACAATAATTTTTGCACGGAGCAGGCGTAGCTGGTCGTAATGTTCCTGGATGTGTGCCTTGTTGCATTTGCCACGTACGGAAGTAGCTTATCAGCATACTCCCGGATCTCAGACATCTTAACCGTTTGTGGCTGCTCGACGTCACTGCCCTCACTGTCGCTGCTCTGTCCCCCAGTCACCGCTGCCACTATCTGTTCCTCTGATAAAATTTCATGCCCCTCTGCTGCTTCGTTTTCTTCTATCCACTCATGAACGTCATCAAGCGTAACTACATTTTCTCCAGCCTTATAGAGAATTGAGTGAAAATCTGAAGCCTCAAATCCATGAAAATCTAATTCCAAATCCTCGTCCTTAATAAGCTTTTTCCACGCGTTGCTAAGCGTGGTATGCTTCACCTCTCCCCGAGTCCCCATGCCTCATTCATGTTGTAGATGGCGGAGCGGATGTTGTAAGCCTTTATATTATCCAAGGTTCTCTTCCCTCTCGTATCCTGTCTCCCTGATAACCAGTACCGTATTCTACGGCTTATAAGACGCACTTTTTTCCTAAAAATACCCTGAAAAATACTCGTGTGTCTTCCAAGACGAATGTTGGAATGAGACTGCTGCCAAGATTGGCAGGAGCCGTTCCGTGGCAACTTCCACCTCGGCAGATTGGCACCAACAGCACCACCTATCGTCTGCTAGTGTTGATGTATCATTACCACCAGGTTGTCCCACGTACCACAAGGTAAGACTTATATGAGTCTGCCACCAAGACTGGCGGGAGCCGTTCCGCGACAATTTCCACCTCGGCAGATTGGCGTCAACAACGCCACCTATCGTCTGCTAGTGTTGACGTATCATTTATCACCAGGCTATCACACTTTCAAAGCTTTTTTCAGTCCTGAAAATTATCACCCATGGCGAATTCATCAAAACAATATACTTATACTATTGCATACAAGCTAAAAGTTGTACGGTACGCCAAATAACATGGGAACAGGGCAGCAGAAAGACACTTCGGACCACCGCCAGCGCCTACTGAGAAAATTGGTAGATTTTACCACCACCTACAGGTAAAAAATCTTTTTTTTTTTTTTTCATTGAAATTTTTTCTGCAATGTCTGCTAGTGTTTATTAATCGTCTGCTACTAGTGTTGATGCAGCATTTACCACCAGGCTGTCACACATATCACAAGCTCTTTTCAATCCTGGAAGTTATCACCCATAGCGAATTCATCAAAACGATCTGTAGGTAAAAAATCTGTAATTTTACTAGAATATATTTTTTCTTTTTTTTCTTAGAAATTTCTTTCAAAAATCAGGGTGCGTATTCCAAGATGCAGCGTCTTATGAGCCGTAAAATACGGTACTTCATAGAGATATTTTTGCTGATACCGCCGCTTAAAAGCACTGATGACTCCTTGATCCATGGGTTGGATCAAGGATGTGGTATTTGGGGGCAAAAACATGCACCTAATCCTCCCGTCAGCACTCAGCAAAACATCCTCGTGGGGGTGGGCGGGAGCATTGTCGAGCAAAACTAATGCCTTCACTTCTGCAGGCGGGATCTTCAGAACCCTTTCTTGGTGGTTCCTTATTTCGGGCAACAGGTGATGCTTGAACCAGTCTTCACATATCCACGAGGTGAACCAAGCTTTCTTGGAACTATAATAATGAAAAGGAAGATGGTGCATACAGTCATTGAGAGCCCTGGGTTTGGCAGACTTCCCTACAATTGCAAGTTTCAACCTGTGTGTACCAGACGCATTACCACCACACATTACAGATAGCCGCTCTTTATTTATTTTCTTTCCTGGTACCTTACGTTCATTCTTCCTTGCTTGGGTGTTATTAGGCATGGACCTCCACATCACTCCACTCTCATCTACATTGTAAATTTGACTTATGGACAGTTCTTCATGTTTAATTAAATCAATTAACTTTAGCCTAAACGGTTCGACACTTTCTGTATCGGCCCTAGCAGACTCGCCTAACACTTTTACATTATGGATGTCATGGCGTTTCCTGAACCGCCACAGCCAGCCATCACTCGCCTTAAAATCATTCATACCCATCTGTGCAGCAAACTTCCCAGCACTTGCAGCCAACTCCACACCTCTCACCAAGACACCACAAGCACGCTGCTGTACGTACCATTTGTACACGGCAGCATCCAAATCAACACTCTTAAGCTCCGTCCACACTAGCGGGCAAAGCCCGCCGGGCAGTGCCCGTCACGGGGAAAAGCCCGCGGGCACACTGAAACTGTTGTCCACACAGCAGAGCCTGCCTGGCCCAGTCAGAGGCGAGCAGCTGAGCAGCCAGGCAGTGTAGCCGTTCTCTATTCAGGAAAACTGTGTGGGGTACGACAACAACGCGAAGCAGGAAGGACCGTAAGAAGCTGGCACTGTGTACCATAATCATTGCTATGTGTCTGAAAAAGAAAAAGGACAAAGTGGAGAAAAATAAGTGGCTCCACTTCTCAACTCCAAAGCTCCACATGTAACCTCGTATGTCTGGCAGCGACGCACTGCCTGGCGCGGCAGGCAGTGCCTGGTGAAATCGCTCACCTACTATCGCGGGCATTTTACTCGTTTGCCCGCGGGCACAAGTGGTGAGCCCGTCAACAGGCAAACTGCTTGCTTGTGCCCGCGGGCAATGCCCGCTAGTGTGGACGGAGCTTTAGAGGTTTTCATATGTTTTCTACCACTTCCACTCTTACCTGCCCCGGACACAGAAAGTTTCACAGCATAACTCTGCAACTTATCTTTGCATTTCCTGATATCAGAAACAGTCTTGTTTCTTTATCCCATACTCCACGCAAACCTGAGCAACCGTCTTTCCAGCCTCAAGTTCCTTTATCAACTCAGTTTTTGGGACACAGAGAGGTGCACGGGCATTCGTGTGCGCTTGGTCACGTTCTTGTAGGTTGGTGGTGCCATCCTGAAGGTAAAGCGAAGGTAAAGCAAAGAAACCACGGCAGACAGCCTTGCACCGCGAGGCAATAAATGTAAACAAACACGACCGTTGAGCATGCTGCCACCGCGGAAATTGACCAGAGGTGACAGGACAGGCTCGGACCGCCGGACAACTTTGTCGATTTACGGACTGGACCAGGCATTTGTCCGGGACTCGGACATATCACCGGACACCAAATTTTGTCCGGCAAATCCGATATCCGGGAAAACAAGGTTTGTGTGTATTTGTCCTGGGAGCGAGTTTTAAATACAGGTTGAAGTTCCCAAACTCAGCATCCCAAGACTCGGCAACACCCAAAGCTCTGCTATGGTTCCGGATTTTCCAAAACACGGCAGAACACCCAAAACCCGGCGCGTAGTTGCCGGGTCGGCCGCTAGGTGCCACCACACTAGGCCGCTTGGTTTCTCCCGCTGATTTGTTTGTTGTTATTGTTCAGTGGTGTTGTGAATATGGTTACCAATCCAGCCCAAGCAGAAGAGGACAGTGACGAAGATGATGTTCATGAACCGAAGGAACGTACATCAATTGACAAACTTTTAAAGCTAGGGAATGATTATGTTGCTGGTTTAGAACAATATCCTTTTATAAGTGAACAGGACATCATGTACATGTTTAACATACAAGCCAAAATAATGAATGCAAAGCCACTGTACATGAAGCAAAAATCAATTCGTTCGTACTTCAAGCAGCAGAGGATGCAGCAGCATTCAACTCTTCAAAACCCTCTGCCCTCTTCATCATCAACACCGGACATTTTACCTGTGGAGCTGGACTCAGATGAATAGACTGACACTACATGCAGCACCACGCCTCGCTGCACCTCCTCGCTATCAACACTCCGGCACCATCACCTATCAACACTCCAGCACCATCACCTATGACTACCCCTGCCAAACAGTTATGAAGATATGTGTATAAGATCCATATTCCATTCTTTGGAATACCAGCACCTGTTCTTGTACAGGTAAGCTCATACTGATTTATATTTATACATATTCTCCTTCTTCCTCTATCTCAGTACGTATTATATACGTATTAAGCAGTGTGTGATTTTTTTCATTTGATTTTCATGCTTTTTTTCCCCTTAATATATCTACGTTCTAAAAGTCGGAAAATTCCATTACTCGGCTCGGCGCTGGTCCCGAGGTTGCCGAGTTTGGGAACTTCAACCTGTATTAACAACTCTAAGTAAAGAAACTGCTTCGCTTTGTGTGACCAAAATCGCTTACCAATGATCTTTAATCCATTACTACGAGTAGCACTTGTCCAATCAATATTCAAATAGTCGTTTATGTTAACTTTAACGAAGTCATGGAAAATTTTAAACAATTCTATTAGTCTCCTCGCAGCCTCCAAACAAGTTGTTCTTCAATCGCTCTTCATATGGCTTTGATGTCTGGCACATCAAATTAATTTTAGGCATTAAATCAATTAATCTTCATATGGCTTGCTTAGCAAGCGCGGAATCATTTTAGTAACTTTGCTTTGTACTCTCTCCAGCTTGTCTATATTTTTTCTAGAGTAGGGTGACCAGAACTTAACGCAATATTCAAGATAAGGACGCACGATCGCATTGGAAAGTGTAGGATGACTTTTTCTGACTTAAATTCGAAAGTTCTTCCTATAAAACCAGTTACAGGGAAGTCCCGAAGATACGAGCAGTTAGGTTCCACCTGGCATACTCGTAAAGCGAAATCTCGTATAGCGAAATACATAAATAATGGTAAAATATAGGTTTGGTTCCAGGACCCCATCAAAGACATGTTTTTCAAGCTAAAATAAACTGTAGCAGTCCCAAGGTTGGGGCCCCACACCTGGCTAATTACCCTTCAGGTCAAGCCTTGCTTGGGGTGACCTGACTGGGGTCAACCAAAATCCCCCTTTGTCCAGCCCGGGAGTCCTGTATTAAGTCGGTTGTTACCTACCAACCACTACAGTGACAGGAACACCACTCCTCCTCTCCCTGTGTTCCTCTCAGTGTGGTGGTAGGTAGGTAACTGCCAGAAGCTGGTCTAGGAAGCCAGGGCGGGAACCCAGCAACGGAGGTGACGAAGGAATTTGGGTCAGGAGCGAGTCAGGTCCATGCCAGGTGTTGGCTTGACCTTTAGGGGTAATTAGCCAGGTGTGCGGCCCCATGCTTGGGGCAACCACAACATCATCATACAGCCCAGATGCATATGTGGAAGGGCGCACATTTTTAACTTGGTAATTTTACTCACCCCAGTTTGAATGTCGTAGCATTGAATTTTCGATCTCGTATATTGAAAATAGACCCTAATTTACTCAGCTCGTATCATTGATTTCTCGTATACCGAATGCTCGTATAACAGGACTTCCCTATAATTTCTCAGCCATTTTAACAACTTCTGAACAATGTATATTGGGCTTGAGGTCATTGCTTATAATAATCGCCAAGTCTTTTTCTTCGGTAACATTGGAAAGTTCACGTCCGTCCATTGAGTAGTTAATTTGATAGTTATGACTTCCTAGTTCCTATATGCAAAATTTTACACTTATCAGTATAAAATTTAATCTGCCACTTATTTGCCCAACTAACTAAGTGATCAAGGTCAGATTGCAATTGCATCTTATCGGCAGTTGTGATTACCGTATTTTATGGCTTATAAGACGCACTTTTTTTCCTGATAAATACCCAGAAAAATACTCATGCGTCTTCCAAGACGAATGTTGGAATGAGACTGCCACCAAGACTGGCGGGTGCCGTTCCGCAGCAACTTCCATCTCGGCAGACTGGCACCAACAGCACCACCTAGTGTTGATGGATCATTTACCACCAGGCTGTCACACGTATCACAAGCTAAGACTCTATATGAGTCTGCCACCAAGACTGACGGAAGACGATCCGCGGCAACTTCCATCTCGGCAGATTGGCAGCAACAGCACCACCTATCGTCTGCTAGTGTTGATGTATCATTTACCATCAGGCTGTCACACGTATCACAAGCTAAGACTCTATATAAGTCTGCCACCAAGACTGGTGGGAGACGATCCGCGGCAACTTCCGCCTCGGCAGACTGGCGTCAACAACGCCACCTATCGTCTGCTAGTGTTGATGTATAATTTACCATCAGGCTGTCACACGTATCACAAGCTTTTTTCAGTCCTGGAATTATAACCCATGGCGAATTAATCGAAACTATTTACTTATACAATGGATTTACTTCAGATTTTTTTTTTTTTTTTTTTAGAAATTTCTTTCCAAAATCTGGGTGAGTCTTATAAGCCGTAACATACGGTACTTTATTTGTTATTTTAGTATCATCCCTAAACTTTGATATCTTACAGGTGAGGCCTTCGTCAATATAGTTTACATATATTAAGAAAAGTACAGGACCTAGCACAGATCCCTGCGGTACACAACTTAAAACATCTCGCCAGCTAGCTGCTTTTACATTAATTACTGCTCACTGCTTTCTCTTGGAAAGGGTCTTCAAGTCAATTTATGATATTTCCAGTTATGGTGTGCGACTTTAATTTCTTAAGTAAACGCTTATGGGGAACTGTCAAACGCTTTTTGAAAGTCAAGATAAATCACATCTGCTACTTTAGTCTTGTTGAACGTACTGTATTAGTCATTAAAAAAGTCTAGCAAATTTGTGAGGCAAGAAAGTTTATTACGAAAGCCGTACTGGGAGTTTTTTATCAGATTATTTTCTTCTAAGAAATTTACCACATTGTCTCGTATTACAGTTTCTATTAATTTACAGACTACGGACGTGAGGCTGATCGGTCTGTAGTTGCTCGGTGTCAAATCCCGTTTTTTCTGTATTGGAGTAACATTTGCAAGTTTCCAATCGCAAGAAACTTTATCGGAATTTAGGGATTTGTTAAAAAGTATTGAAAGGTTAACAAATCTGGTGCTTCGTTTCCTTTAAACCTCAAGGTGCAATACAGTCAGGCCCGGAGGATTTTTTAACTTTTAAGTTTATCTATTACACTCAAACCTCGGCTATCGCGCCTAATTGGTGCCGCTATCGGCGCGCAATAGCCGAAATCGCGATAGCCGAACAATAGAACTAATGGTAATAATTCTAATTGGTACCAGGACCCCCAAGATGACCACATATTTTACCACTTTTTTCATGTTTTTACCCTGTTTTTTCAACATTTGCTGAAATAATAAATCAAATCAGGAATCATAAAAACAACATACATTTTACAGCACTTTATTTACCTTTTTCGGGGATGACGAGGAGCTTAGATGGATGACAGCCGAGGCTTGTGTGGAGTGTTGTCATTTATGACCACCAGGATGGGTCTGTACCTCATCCAGAATGTCTTCCATTGTTGCACAAGTGTAGCCCTCAAAGTCAGATGGTTCATCAATGACAGGGGGATCATTGGAGGGTCCTGGTTGCAGTCCATTCTTGTGTTGCTGTGCCTGGTTGCGGCTCCGTAAAAACTCGGTAATCTGACGTTGACTGAGAGAGTTCATGTGGTCATGATATTGCTGCTCATAACTTGCCACTGCCTGACTAATCAATGAACACTTCAATTCGCTGTTAGTAGTTAAGTCTTGTTCGAGGATGTGGCGTAGCCTGCAACTCAAATCTATAACTGTCTTGATATTGGCAATAGATAAACCTTCACGCCACACATTGTCATCTTCCTCTTCCTCTTCAGTGCTGTCCGCTTCACCTGCCTCATCATCCTCTTCCATTATATTGTCAGCAGTCACTGCAGGAGGCTGAATCATTTCCCTAATATCCTCACCCGTTATGTCAGCAAATCCAGCTCCAGGGATTTGCCGTGCCTCTGCCACCGCCGCTTCTATCTGTGTCTCGAGTGACTGTGAGTTACCAGGCACTGCCACCTGGCGGTCCACAGGCAAACCCTCCAAAATGTTACGCCAAGCATGATTGATAGTGGCAGGCGTAACATTGTTCCAGCAGTCTACCACTAAGTCAACTGCCTGTTTTACGTTGTACGATTTCCAATAACAAATTACTTTATGCTCTGCCTTAGTATCACCTTGCACCATATCCTCTTCCTCACAATCGCTGTCACTAACTGCTGACGACATCTCCCCATACTGTTTAGCTGTTACGTAACTATTAAAAAATATAAATTTGCATAGTACGTCTGCATGGTTTTTGAATGGCTTGCAATTTGCGGGTTTAAACAAGACTCTATACCTTCTATACATTTGGCACGTAGCTCGTGCGACATGTTGCCCAAGTGTCCTTGACAGCCTGTGATAACACCTGTGGAACTGACCTGACCGTCACTCCCCTCTACCAACTGGAATGTCCTGACGGTAGTATTTATAGAACAGGACGCCTAGCTGTTACGCCTTTGTGTGTGTGTTGTGTGTGTGTGTGTGTGTGTGTGTGTGTGGTGGTGTGTGTGTGTGTGTGTGTGTGTGTGTGTGTGTGTGTGTGTGTATGTTTGTGTGAACGTTGATCAAAAGAAAAAGTGAGTGCATTATAATGTAAAATGAAGAGGCAGCTGCAGCATCCTCCTCACTCACAGACATCCTGTTTCACCACCACAGACATCCACCATTTCCTGGTGTGGACGGGCCTTAATAAATCGTATAAACTTGTTTATTACTGACTACAGTAAATTTGCTCGAATTGTCCTCTGTTCGAAAATGTGGTATTAGGTCGGTATAGTGGGCTTTCAAAAGTGCTAGGATTCTTACCTACATCATCGTGTAGATTTCTAAATTCTGAGTATTTATCCCCCATTTCCAATGGGAGATAATTACGAGGGTGTCTGGAATCGTCCAGACACCCTCTAATCACAGGCGCCACTTTAAAAATTCTGTCTGCACCACCACAGGCGAGGGCCAACCATCACAACCCTAAAGTGAACCTCCAAGGCCTACCATCCCACCTCTGGAGGTCACTGCCTACACTAGGGTAGAGCGAGAAACACTTTTTTTTATAAATGACTCGGAATAGTTGGGAAATTGTGCCAATGTAGCCCAAATTAAAGTTGGAAAAATTTAACGTGTCTAATCTAATATCTTCAGGTGCCCCAAGTGCTGATAAAATCGAAAATCTGTAAAAAAAAAAAAAAAATCTGAATTTTTATTTTTTTATTTTCAAGTTACTTTTATTAGCTCGTAATACCGAAAATATGCTGCAGAATGACCATAACATGTGCAGAAAACAGTATGAAACCAATCTTTTAATATTTAGAGGTGCCCCAAACACAATGAATTATAGCAGTATGAAGGCAGAAATGCAGCTCTGACATTGTTCTACTGGAAGTGTGTGGGTTGATGCCTTCTTTATATTTTGAAGTGTATGAGGCACTCCAATCTATCTTAGTATAGTGTTGGAATAATTCAATTCGAATAAAAAAAAAAAAAAATATGTATTAACCCGCTGGATACCAGCGACGCACGTGATGCGTCCAGTATTTATGCAACGCCCAGGCCCAGCGACGCACCCTGTGCATCCGCCATGTAAAAATCTGGTACGCGGCTTCTATGGTAAGAAATGACCTGAAAATGGTATGGGGCACTGCTTGATATGTGGGGCAACAGTGGCGGTACCCGGCAACTGCGTGGGCACGCCGTGCGGGTAGGGGGGCAGCGGATTAGAGGCGCGAGCTTATCCACTTTTTTCGCCGCGACTTTAGACCTTATTTACTCCTGTTCTATGGTAGCTATTGACTTGAGATTGGTATGGGATATGCCTTATATACGTGGCAACCCTCAAGTATAGGCTTGTTAGAACGGGGGATGCGCATGAGTCATTACTGAGGGACAAAGGACATCCTACACAAGTTTACAGATAGAAAGTGTACAAATCCATCATGGCCGCCCGTCGCCATGGTTACCGGGACGGGAGGGCGCTGCTGCCACTCGTGCCCATTTAGAAAACTTTACTATGTCAACTTATCACACTTGAAATTGACTTATTATGACATTATGTGATACATACGTGGTATTTATGAACTATAAAGGCACACATGATGCTCGGGTGGTGTGAAAATAACCACCACCCGAAAATTGGACGCATCGTACATCTGTCATGCGGCGCGCTCAGCTGAGGGCTAGGCGCGCGGGAACCTTAAATTAGCTGATGTCTGAGGGTGCCCCACCCCCCCTAGAACCCCCATTTTTTCTAAAAGAGTGATTATTTTAGTTTTCTTAATTTTTCACCTTTTTAATAAAATCAAAAATTAAAATAAATCAGCTGGACTGTGGGTGTACTTTTTATTATATTTCGCTGGTACTCAGCGGGTAATTTTTTTTTTTTTTTTTAATAAATCTAGATTTTCCACCTGTCTGGGGCATCTCAAAAAATCTGCATAGAAACTTTGTACAAAATTTATATTAAAAAGCATGTGTTCGTGAACACTTTTCATGCTATTCCAACAAATATTCAAGAAAAAAACTTATTTTGATATACAGGGAGGTCCCGAAGATACGAGCAGTTAGGTTCCACCTGGCACACTCGTAAAGCGAAATCTTGTATAACAAAACACATAACTAATGGTAAAATATAGGTTTGGTTCCAGGACCCCATCAATTAAAAAAAAAAAAAAGAAGACATGTTTTTCAAGCTAAAATAAAATTTGGTAATATTTAGTAGGGGTGCGAGAACCCCTTGAGGAATCCTATGATCCCTGGTGATATCCTATGGTGCTATCACAGGCGTGGGAGCTGACCTGACTTCTTCAGGAAGGCACATATTATACAGCTGATAACGGGGTGTTGTGTTGTGTGCGCGGCGGCCGATTCCCGCCGCCAGCGGAGATCTCCTTGGTAATTATTTAGTAGGAAAGCGAGGACCCTTTGAGAAATTCTATGATCACTGGTGATATCCTATGGTGCTATCACAGGCGTAGGAGCTGACTGTCTTCTTCAGGAAGACACAGGTGAGGCGGATGACAGCGGTTTTTGAGAGAGGCGGCGGACGGGGCAGGCCGCCGCCTCCGCCACGGTAGGTTTGGGCAGGCTTAAACATCTTATCACTCATTATTATACAACTTAGTGATTATGGTGAGATGTTATATACAAGTGTCATTATCTAAATCAATGTAGCACCGTGTGTCACCTTAAATAAGGGTGATTTAAAGATGTTATGATGAGGTGACTGCTGGCGGGGCAATGAGTGACAGAGAAATTCTTGCCGTGGGGCCGCCCCATAACAAATATTCACTATTTTAACCCACATACACACCTTCTACCACCAAAACACTAGCAACACAGGCTCCTTACTTATATATCTTACTATCTGATACATAAAAACTCCTTAAAACGCAAGCATTCCAAATAAAACGAGAATTAGTTTTAGATGACGGGGACAGAAGGCAGAGAGAGGCAGTCTGGCATGCCATTCTTGCCCGGAAATATGTCTCGCTGGCTTGTGATTGGTCGAGAAGTTTTAAAAACTGTTTGTCATTGGCTGGTGATGGATGACGCCTTAGCCAGTCACAACCTTCCTACTCGTTTACGACCTACCGAGGGAGCTTTGTAGCTTCCGTCGTTAGGGAAAGTAGTATTTAGGTAGTGCGAAAGCAGGTTGTTGCTGGCCATACTACCTCCATTGCTGGCTTCTCGCCCAGGGTTGTGAATTTTTGTAGGCCACATTGTCGTACCGAGCCACCAGAATTATCATATTTTCAGATTGATTATTATCGTACAACCTTAGGTAAAATCATATAGTCAGTAAATGACTTTTTAATTTTAGTAAATAACTTGGTAATTTTACTCACCCCAGTTTGAATGTCGTAGCATTGGATTTTCGATCTCGTATATTGAAAATAGACCCTAATTTACACATCTCGTATCATCGGATTCTCGTATATCGAATGCTCGTATAACGGGACCTCCCTGTATTATGATAATTACATTTTTTTGGTAATAAAACCAAATCTTTGACATCTTTGGGGCACCTTAAAATTTTTTCACAGACTTCTATTTTTTTTAACGTGAATATAACTCCTTTTCGCACAATTCCCCCACTATTCCAAACGAATCACAGAATAAGTTGCAAAAACGGTCATTTTCGCTCCACCCTAGTCTACACGCACTATAGGCCTATATGTGTATAAAAAAAAAAAAAAAAATATGCGTGATAGCCGTGATGCGCTATTTTGATACCTTGATGCACTATAGCTGAGGATTGTAGTACATTTGGGTATTCGCGATAGCCGAGGTTTGAGTGTACTTTAACTATTGTGTCCTCAAGAAATTTGCAATTGATCTATGGAATTACGTTACTTTGATTGCAGCCCACTTCTTCCAGTCCATTCCTTCCTTTTTATTTCAAGAAAACATACAGCACAGGAGCTGCCACCATCCATTGATGCCTCAGCAGTGAAATAGTTATTTATTGAGCCATTTGGTGAGGTCCATCCTTGTTAGTTTGTGAGCTGCAAGTGCACATGGAATGATCACCTATCCAGAGAATAGGCTTTGCTCTTATGTACCAAAATGTTCTGTTCCCAGTACTACTGGATAATTCACTTCCATCTCCCATCACCGTTTCTACATTATATTCACAAAAGCCCATTATTCATTATAAATTCTCTTTTACACTTAGCCTTTACGTTATTCTGATCAACAGCATCTAATTCACTAGGTTTATCTGTAATACAATAGTTGTTAAGAGAAATCTCTCCTCTTGATTCTGTTTCTGGTGAAATATCCTTATGCTTAATAGCAATATTAAATAATACAGCAGCACTGCTGATGGCATTCACGGCAGTTTCCAGACTTGTTTGAAGAGGGATAGTGAGACGGCAGAACTTTCTTTTCAACAAGCGAAAACATTTTTCAATAACATTTCTTGTGCCACTGTGAGCATTGTTGTATTTGATTTCATTTTTCAATGTTGGATTCACTATAGGGGTCAGGAGATAAGGACAGAGGGGATATTCATTATCTCCCAACAAATGCCCTTCAAACATGCCTTTCTTTAAATGCTCAAATAAGAAACTAGTTGTAAAGATTCTGTTGTCAGGAACAGAACCTGGCCAGCGACATACCAAATTGTAAATCTCAAAGTTTGGTCCACAGACACACTGAACATTTAATGAAGAAAATCCTTTGCTGCAATAAAATTGCTCTCCATACTCACCCTCAGGCTTTTGAATAGGAATGTGAGTACAGTCTATGATGCCAAAAACATCAGGAAAATTAGCTATTGTCTGAAATATTTTTCTGTTATTTTCTAACTTTTCTTTGCCAGGGAATTTCACAAACTTGGCAGTAAGTGCAGCTATACCTTGAAGCGTTCTTGAAATACAAAGGGTTAGGAAGGGTTTTGAAACCTCAAAGGTGTGTGCAATTGTAAGATGCAGATATGTTGTTGCCATCCATTGCAGAGTGATGTGTAACTGGAGCTGTGGTGGAACTAATAATCCTGAAAAGAAAGAATTCAAATATAACAAAAATCTATGAAGAAATACTTTTTAGGTGCAAGTGCATACTTTAAGACTTTAAAGGCATATCTTTTCAATATGTTTTAAACACATGTTCAGCATTATACAACTGGATACAGTATACAGCACAACAACTGAAGTGTTCTAGTCTACTCGTGACACCAGTTCCTTGAAACTTTTTAGTGGGTGGTGGCAGAGGTCTTAAAGGAAGGACATAGTGGGATGCTTAGGTTGCATCATAATAGAGAAAGGACAGTGAGTAAAGAAGTAAGAAGGCACTCATGGGCAGCATAATTCCCGCAGTAACATTTCAAGGGAGACCTGAACTCTGAATAAATGTCAGAGGCCTAAAATTTAAAAAGAGGAAATGTGATACTTGAGAGGTGGCTGGAGTGCGAATATAATAGATTGTTAAGAGTAATTTCAATATATATTCAATTTGGTATGCCTAGTAAGGGAGGAGTGAACTATTAAATGGTGAAGGTAGACTAAAATGGTTTGGATACCTGAAAAGATTGGGTGAGTGTGAACTGACAAGAATCATAAAAAGAGTAGAAAGGCTAGAAAGTGAGAGGACGATCCCTTTGTTAAAAAGGAAGTAAAAGTGTTAGGATAAGTGAGTGAGAGAGGAGATACAAAACTGAGAGGACTGTAGGTAGGACTATATGTAGGTAGTGTTAAGTAACGGGGACTACCACGTGTAGGTCTCACGGCTCTCTTGCCAAGAAGCATCCATATTTTCTTTTGTTCTTATGACTGGAGGATGTAAGAATGAGATGCATGGACTGGTGCAAATAGAGAACCTTTGCTGTGAGGGAGTTCCAAGGAAGACATGTCAAGAGTGACTAGACTGGACTGACAAAAGTTAAAAATAATTTCAAAGCAAAAAGATGTTGCTGCAGTACTAAATAATATTAAGAAATATGTCAGACAACATGGAAAGGCACATGGTAAAAGGACAGCTGAGGACTTGTGTCACCACCAAGCCAGGCGTTTGGGTTAAGGAAAAAAGTACTTCATACTGCCAGAATTTAATTTCCTTATTTCTTTTGTGGACCTCGGAGATTGTGTGGAGATAAAATTCTTATGTACATATTCTTATCATTCATTTAAAGTTGGTTTCGTATCTTATAATGAGGTAACAATATATTTTGTGAAGTTTTGTTGATGTAGCCATATACATCAAGGGATGAATATACAGTATATCGATTTTACACATGTGTATAAATATTTCTTGATCTATACTTTTATTTGAATACTCCCAGTGGTCACCAGCAAAGGTATGAAAACAACAAATCAAGATTTTCGTCAAAGATTACGGTTCCCATCGACAGAGACTACAGGCGCAAAGGAACAAATTGGGAACAGAAGGTTATGTTTCGTCTCTTAACTCTTGTATGCAGGAACTATTCACTATCTGACAAACAAATAAGAGTTAATGTATGTCTAATGTATTTTTATTTACAGATTATACGCGTAAAACGGCTTATATTTCACAATTACCAACCATTATAACCATTGCAAGAATCTGTTATATATAGGCTAAATAACAATCAGCACGACTAAGGAACTCTATTAATATTATTCCTTATATGAACTAGCACCATCGTAAAGTCTTAGATATAGTTGTAAAGTCAAATTAGCAGATTTATCTGCTATTAAAAGATAAATAATACGGTCTGGGTCTTGGTCTGGGGAGACTCTGGGCTCAGACTCTGGGCTTCTTTTTCTTTTAATACCTTTGCTGGTGACCACTGGGAGTATTCAAATAACTATAGATCAAAAAATATTTATATACATGTGTAAAAACTGATAAATATTCATCCCTTGACGTATATGGCTACATCAACAAAACTTCATAAAATATGTTATTACCTCATTATAAGGCACGAAACCAACTTTAAATGAATGATAAGAATATGTACATAAGAATTTTATGAACAACCACTCGTATATAATCAATCTCCGAGGTCCACAAAAGAAATTAGGAAATTAAAATTCTGGCGGTATGTAGTACTTTTTTCCTTAACTAAAACGCCCGGATTGGAGAAAAAAAAACCATGGTTTTTTTTATATGCGTAAACAGGATCATTTACAGTCTGCTTAGAAGTATAAAATTATGCTGCATGATCCTGAAATCGTTAATTAACAGCAATGAAAGGGAAAACTGTAATAAATATTATGATATTGAATGAGTGTTTGATGGAAGGAAGGTCGTGATGATGGAGTACATGAAAGCTCAAGTTGGCAATAGGAGCATAAATGAAGTTGCAGGTGGATGGAGTAGACTGGGGAACAATGAAAATGTTGATAATTTAGGTGAGGTATTTGCAAATTGAAGTTTTTTTTTTTTAACCCCTTCGCACCCAGATCTTTCCTTTGCTATAAAAAAGTGTCTGTTGTCAAGCCATAAAATTACGAAAAGTAACTGAATATACCAAATTAGTTAGTCGACAAGGAAACTAAACAGGTCATATCCATAAAATATTCCTTATATTCACTAAAAATTGTCTAACGGTACCCAAATTATAATGGAATTACGTCCTGGGTCTCAAGGGGTTAAACCTGTTTTGAACATAATTACATTGAAGTAGTTACATGGAGAAGAGGGAGTCACATAATGAGCAGAAAGGCTGATAGATTATATAGCAGTGGATAAAAGACTAAAAAGAGATGTAGCTGATGCAAAAGTGGTTGGAATGCTGGAAGGATTAGATCACCTTATAACAAAGAAAATTGACGAGCATGAATGATTAATGATCAGAAACACTGATAAGATAAGAGATAAAGTGGCAGATAGATAGAGATAAGGTGTAAGACTGAAAAGATAAGAGATAAGGCAAATTTTTTGAAGAAAAAATCTTATGAATATGTTCTTCACACTTTTACCTGTCTTACCCCAATATGGTGGTGCTTAAACGACAGCTAGATCATTCTGACCCCCTACAGTATCCACCTTTTCTTGTTAGTACAGATACACAGTAAGTTTACTCAAAGCTCACCCACGGTAGTGTCAATGGCTTTGTTTGCTCACTCATTCAACTGTCTCAATGGACTGGAGTGGCTTGGCTTCAGCTTGTATACAATGTAAAGCAATATTTCATTGATTTGAATAAAACTTTTTTTCAAGTTCATTTAAGATGTTACTTATCTATATTTTTTCAGAAGTTGATACAACAGTAAACTAAAACTCTAACAATTTACTAAAAAATGTAGCTATACGGTATAAAATGCTCAGCTATATTTCAGCTGAAAGCTATATTTCAATGTTCCAGGCCAAAGGTGTCTTAGTGGCCCCACTATACTGCTTAAAATATAGTTTTAGACTGAAATTAAGGGTACATTTTGATGAAAATTGTTTTTTGTGTGTGAAATATGTATAAATTCGTTTCATTTGGGTATTCTGGGAAATTTCTGTCCTGACCATCCTTTTGTGGGGAGAGACCCGTAAAAACGAGAAAGCCATCTGTGATGATGATGATAAATATATTCTATGGTTATGCTCACATTATAAACAATTCTTCACATACCTTTGTCATCACATATTTCAGGTAGATGTAGAATATCCAGTAAGAAGCTTGTGCTATGCTTGGACAATATATATCTTGATTTGTATTCTTGGTCACTGAGTGAATGAAATGGATCACTCTTATCAGGTACTATTCTATTTGGAAGGTGAAAATCTTCTATACCGTCAATAAAATCTAGATCATCCAAGGTTTCAAGGAACCGAAAATCCATTGCCACTGTCCCTGAAATGGAATAAACATAATTCACAAAACCACAAGAGAAGAGCACACTCATTCAGCAAGTCCAAGCAAATAATGCAAAACCTTACTTTTAAATGTTATTATATAACAGAGCATCATTATTATATATATCTCATTATTGTGATACTTTTTTCACTTAGTAATAAGGACATGCCTCACAAACTCAGGATAAACAGACTGGGTATCACAAACGAAAATTCACTCCCTAAAATGCAAATCAATGATCTAACTATTTCTTTTTCACAACTACAAATTTGCAAATTTCTTTGAATTTGTGGTTCCGTTCAATTTTATTATATTCTGGAAAACCTCTGACGACTTAATTGAGTTTAGGATATTTCTGCATTTGGGGTCAAAAACAAATCTCTAGTTTGTACTCATCCATTATGTATACAGTTAAATCAATACAAATATATAAAATTTGTAATGTAAGCTTTATTTCCTCTGTTCTGAATTTCTACCCAACCAAGGTGAGTTATGAAGCTTGTTAATTGTTTTGTGTTGATTGTAGTATTGAAACTATATTCATTGTAGAGTTCTATGAATTATAAGTACACTCAACCCTTGATTTAACGGACTAAATGGAGAATTGAAGCGTCAGTTGTTCAAAAAAATCTGTTGCTTGGTATTCTTTAATTTTAAACTTGTAATTTTGTAATTTTTCACTAATTTTTTTTTACATCACAAGGAACTGGCCAAGGGCACAACAAAAATGGGTAACACAAAGCCCGCTTAGTTGCCAGTCCCTATAAAGAAGACAGTAAGAGAATAAAATAGGGGTGAGCCAATTTAATTCGGGAGGTATCTTGTTACTTTTCTTTTGAAAAGATTTAAGTCATTGGAAAGTGGAAAAATAGAAACAGGAAGAGAGTTCCAGAGTTTACCAGTGAAAGGGATGAAAGAGTAAAGATACTGATTAACTCTTGCATTAGGAAGATGGACAGAATAGGGATGAGAATGAGTAGAAAGTCTTGTGCAGCGAGGCCGTGGGAGGGGGGGAGGCATGCAGTTAGCAAGTTCAGAAGAGCAGTGAGCATGAAAATAATGGTAGAAGAGAGCAAGAGAAGCAACATTGCAGTGGTGATTTAAAGATTGAAGACAGTCAGTCAGAGGAGGGGAGTTGATGAGACGAAAAGCTTTTGATTCAACCCTGTTTAGGAGAGCTGTATGAGTGGATCCTCCCCAAACATGTGAGACATACTCCATTCATGGGCGGATAAGGCCCCTGTAGAGAGCAAGCAATTGGGAGGGAGAAAAAAATGGACGCAGATGCCACAGGACACCTAACTTCCTAGAAGCTGTTATAGCAAGAGATGAGATGTGAGATTTCCAGTTCAGATTTTTAGTAAAGGATAGTCCTAGAATGTTCATTGTAGAAGAAGGAGACAGTTGAGTGTCATTGAAGAAGAGGGGATAGTTATCTGGAAGGTTTTGTCGAGTAGATAGGTGAAGAAATTGGGTTTTTGAGGCATTGAACAAAACAAGGTTTGCTTTGCCCCAATCAGAAATTATAGAAAGATCAGAAGTTAGGCGCTCGGTGGCATCTCTCCGTGAATCACTTAGTTCCTGTTGAGTTGGACATCTAATAAACGACGTTGAAAAATGCAGGGTAGAATCATCAGCGTAGGAGTGGATAGGGCTTTGAGTTAGACTTAGAAGATCATTAATGAATAATAGAAAGAGAGTGGGTGATAGGACAGAACCCTGGGGAACACCACTATTGATAGATTTAGGAGAAGAACAATGTCCGTCTACAGTAGCTGCAATAGAACGGTTTGAAAGGAAACTTAAGATGAAGGTACAGAGAGAAGGATAGAAACCGAATGAGGGTAGTTTGGAAATTAAAGATTTGTGCCAGACTCTATCAAAAGCTTTTGATATGTCAAGGGCAACAGCAAAAGTTTCACCGAAACCCCTAAAGGAGGATGACCAAGATTCAGTTAGGAAAGCTAGAAGATCGCCAGTATATCGCCCTTTACGGAAACCGTACTGACGATCAGATAGAAGATTGTGAGCAGATAGATGCTTAAGAATGTTCTTATTAAGTATAGATTCAAAAACTTTAGAAAGGCAGGAAGTCAAAGCTATAGGACGGTAGTTTGAAGGATTAGAACGGTCACCCTTCTTAGGAACAGGTTGGATGTGAGCAAACTTCCAGCAAGAAGGAAAGGTGGAAGTAGATAGACAAAGACGGAAAAGTTTGACCAGGCAAGGTGCAAGCACAGAAGCACAGTTTTTGAGAACAATAGGGAGTCCCTCCTATACTATAGGAGAGAACTATACAGTACCCTCCCGATTTCCACGCTATCCGAGGTTCGCGATCCTCGAGTATCGCGCTGAGTCCTAAATTCCTACCATCCCGACTTTCGCACATAATCTTTCAGAGTTTCGCGCTGCTTCGTAGTTTTTTATATATACAGTACCCTCCCGAGTTTCACGCTATGCGAGTTTCGCACCGAGTCCTAAATTCTTACCATCCCGACTTCCGCGCATTATCTCCCCGAGTTTCGCGCTGCTTCGTACACTTTTTTTTTTTTTTTTTTTGTGTGTGTGTGTAAATAAATAAAATACCTAGTTGTATTTACCTAGTTGTAACATACAGGAAAAGAGGTATGCTCGTACTGTCCCTTCTCCAAATCTACTATTATCCAGTTTGCCTTTGAAGTCCTGAATACTTCTTGCATTAATCACTTTTGCATCAAGGTTGTTCCAGGCTTCTATGCTTCTATACGGGAAGCTGTATTTTTTTATGTCCCTCTTGCATGTTGTCCTTTTCAATTTCTTCTCATGACCTCTTGTACTTCTGTCATCCCACACAAACAGATCTTCTCTATCAATTTTTTCCAGACCCATTGATGCTCTATACACTTCTATAACATCTCCCCTTTCTCTTCTTTTCTCAAGAGTTGGGATTTTTAGTCTTGAAAGTCTTTCCTCATATGGTAAATCTCTCAGGCTTGGAGCCATTTTTGTGGCTGCTCTTTGTATTCTCTCAATCTTCCTTATATCCTTCTTTTTATGTGGTGACCAAATCACTGCCGCATATTCCAACCTTGGTCGAATCAAAGATGTTATCAATTTCTTAATCATCTCTTCATCCAGATATTTGAATGCCATTCTTATATTCCTCAGCAACTGATATGTATCTCCTGTGATCTTGTTTATATGCTTCTCTGGTGACAAATTGTCCGTAATCCATACTCCCAGATCTTTTTTGACCTTTGTTTTGATTATCCATTCATTTCCCATCGAATACTTTCCTCTCTGTCTCTTTTTGCTACTGCCCACTTCCATCACTTTACACTTTTTAGTTAAACTCCATTTCCCATAGTTGACTCCATCTGAAAATCTTATCTAGATCCTTTTGTAAATCCTCACAGTCCTCTTTACTTTCTACTTTCCTTAGTAATTTAGCATCATCAGCGAATAAACTCATATAACTGTTTACTCCTTCTGTCATATCATTTACATAGACCAAGAACATCACTGGGGCCAATACTGATCCTTGAGGAACTCCACTTATCACACTGCACCATTCTGACTTTTGATCTTTTATTACTGTTCTCATCTCTCTCCATCTCCATCTGGACCCGGGGCTTTTCTCACATCTTGACTTTCCATTAGCCTTTTTACTTTTATTATGTCTACATTTATGTCTTCCATTATATTTTCTTTTACTATTATATTTTTCGTTTTAAATTCACTTTCTCTTGTAAATACAGTCTGTAAGCATTTATTCATCACCTCGGCCTGTTGTAATGCATCTTCTTACACTATGCCTTCTACCTTCACTGTCCTTCAGCTTATCTATTCCTTCCTTGTTTTTCATTTTTCCATTAATATATCTATAGAAAAGTTTCAGTTCGTTCTTACATTTTTCTATTATATTCCTCTCATAGTTACTTTCTTTTTCTCTTCGGATTCTTACATATTCATTCCTAGTTGTTTTGTACTTCTCCCAAAGGTTGATACCTCCTTTTTTCCTCCAACTATTCCATGTTTTTTCTCTTTCTAGTCTTGCTAATTCACATTTTCTGTTAAACCATTCATTTTTTTCTTTTCTCTGATAACTATCCTTGGAACATAATTATTTATTCCTTCGGTGTAAATTCGGATGAACTCATCCCATTTTTTCTGGGTACTCCTTGCTGCTTGGAAATTACTCCAGTCTGTCTCTCCGAAAAATGTTCTTAATCCGTCAAAGTCTGCTTTTCCATAATTGTATCTTCCTTTCTTGTGTTCTTCTCTTCTCCCCTCTGTTTTGCTATCATTTATTTCAAATTCAATAAGTACATGGTTGCTCTTTCCAAGTGGGCACTGATAATTTACTTTACTAATTACTTCCAGTTCTTTCGTCAATAGTAGGTCTTGATGGTTCTTCACTACCTCTGAATCTTGTGTTCTCTTTAATCCACTGAGTCATGATGTTATTCATTACCAGATCCAACAATGTACCACCCCATGAGTCTTCTCCTCCTTCAGTATACCATTCTTCCAAGCAAATTCTTTGCAGTTAAAATCTCCATCAAAATTATGTTCTCACATTTTTCCATTGTATTCTTTAAACATTTGCTTGTGTCTCTTATCATATCTCCATACTCCTCTCTCCCCCAGGAATTTGTCTTAGGTGGAACGTATATGAGTACTAAGTCTCTTATTCTTCCTTTTTCATCACCAACTCTACCTTCAACACCTCTGCCATACCTTTCCTTTCTCCACATTCCTACTACCACATCCTTCCTTGTTAACATCATTACCACCTCCTTTTCTGATTTCTGTTTCTCCTCCATAAATTATATTGACCTCCCCAACTGGCACATCCTCAGAATCACTCAGCTTCGTTTCTACTAGACCTAATATGTCTGGTTTCTTGGCTCTCAGGTAATCGTTACTTCTGTATGTGTCTGTGTCTGTGGGGTGTGTGGGGTGGTGTGTGTGTTGTGTGTGTGTGTGTTTGTGTTTTGTGTTTGTGTGTGTGTGTGTGTGTGTGTGTGTGTGTGTGTGTGTGTGTGTGTGTGTGTATTTATCTAGTTGTATTTACCTATTTTGTAACATACAGGAAAGAGCTATGCTCGTACTGTCCCGTCTCAAATCTACTATTATCCAGTTTGCCTTTGAAGCCCTCAATATTCTTGCATTAATCACTTTTGCATCAAGGTTGTTCCAGGCTTCTATGCTTCTATATGGGAAGCTGTATTTTTTTTTATCCCTCTTGCATGTTGTCCCTTTCAATTTCTTCTCATGACCTCTTGTACTTCTGTCGTCCCCCACAAACAGATCTTCTCTATTAATTTTTTCCAGACCCATTGATGCTCTATACACTGCTATAAAATCTCCCCTTTCTCTTCTTTTCTCAGTTTTGGAGTTTTAGTCTTGAAAGTCTTTCTTCATATGGTAAATCTCTCAGGCTTGGTGCCATTTTTTTGGCTGCTCTTTGTATTCTCTCAATCTTCCTTATATCTTCTTTTATGTGGTGACCAAATCACTGCCGCATATTCCAACCTTGGTCGAATCAGAGATGTTATCAATTTCTTGATCACTCTTCATCCAGATATTTGAATGCCATTCTTATATTCCTCAGCAACTGGTATGTATCTCCTGTAAATCTGTTTATATGCTTCTCTGGGGGACAAATTGGGTCCTTAATCCATACTCCCAGATCTTTTTTGACCTTTGTTTTGATTACACTGGTCGACACCAAAAATGGTTCCGAGTTCATTGGGTGTGGGTTGGAAAGCATTTTCGCTGCTGATTTAAAAAATGGCATTGCTTTTTCTCTAGCACGTATAGTTTTTGAAATATCGGCATTTTAAATTTTAATAGCTATTATAATTATATACGTATACAGGGAGGTCCCGAAGATACGAGCAGTTAGGTTCCACCTGGCATACTCGTAAAGCGAAATCTCGTATAACGAAACACATAACTAATGGTAAAATATAGGTTTGGTTCCAGGACCCCATCAAAAAAAAAAAAAAAAAAAAGACATGTTTTTCAAGCTAAAATAAACTATAGCAAACACAACAAACACACAGCGTCTATATTACCCACACTGTACTACCTATTCTGTAGAAAAAGCATTCTGAAAGAGAAAATAGCACACAAAATAACATAAATGCACATTAATTAAACATAAAACATGCATAACAAGCAAAAAAGACGTTGTAATGTAGGGGACGCCGCGTGATGCAAGAGAAGGTAGGGGTCCCAAGATTGGGGCCGCACACCTGCTAATTACCCCTAAAGATCAGGCCGCGCCATATGCTTGATTACCCTTCAGGTCACGCCTTGCTAGGGGTGACCTGACTGCAGTCCCAAGGTTGGGGCCGCACACCTGCTAATTACCCCTAGATGTCAGGCCGCGCCATATGCTTAATTACCCTTCAGGTCACGGCCTGCTAGGGGTGACTTCACTGGGGTCAACCAAATCCCCCTTTGTCCAGCCCAGGAGTGGTAGGGCGCACATTTTGAACTTGATAATTTTACTCACCCCAGTTTGAATGTTGTATCATTGGATTTTTGATCTCGTATATTGAAAATAGACCCTAATTTACACCTCGTATCATCGGATTCTCGTATACCGAATGCTCGTATAACGGGACCTCCCTGTATATAATTATATAATTAATCGAAACAATCCCCCTACGTTAATATATATTACTCGTAATTAAATTATGGTGGTGCCTGCGGCTTTATTAGGACCTAATGTACATATCTGGCAAAAAATATACTTAAATTATGTTCCAAATATATCCGAAAATGTGCCACATCTTGGAAATATCTGAAAATATGCCAAATCACAGTAAATTTTGACTTTATATATACACCTTTTTCACTGTCAACAAGAGGTTTGTACATACAGTTGAACCTGCCAGGTGAGTCTTTCGGTCGTGCTGGCCATTCCTTTTGTTTGTAATGTTTGCTGTCCGCTCTAGAGTCCCACAAACAAAGAAAACACATGTGCTTAGTGTAACCTAACTGGAGTCCTAGAAGCATGGAATTACCTCAGGTCCCACACAGATTCCACTGATGTTCTTCATATTTAACAGCAGATAACAAAGTCTTCATAGTTTCATAAGTTTTACTCATTTTATGGCCATGCGCAATTGGAACACTCGGAAGCTTATTTCCTTTATGCAGAAGAACGGCCTTTAGCGTGTTTTTCCTGAATCTATGAACAGCCGCCACTCCACTCTTATCATAAGTGTGAGACTCACAAAGTTGTTCCATGAGTGTGTCAACATCAAAGCAGTAACAGAGCTTTGTTTCCATCTTGAAGAAGCTTGAAAGTTCTTTATGTCTACGACGAAACGTGGTGATGAGAATCCTTTTTGTAGCAAATTCCTTCCTTGAGACGAGATCCAAGGACTTCACTTTTCTCCTTGGGTAGATCTAGGTCCCTAGCAAGGTCATGTAGCATTTCCTGACTGATGAATTTGGGCTCTCTGTTGTCTGCCATTTCTTGAAAGTCTGTATCCATGGGATTATCCTCCTCGTTCGAATCTGATTCACTTATAGCACTTGCAATTGGAACATTTGGAACTGGGAGATCAGGACCATGTGGCACAGGCCTGATGGCAGAAGGTACATCAGGATACCTGATTTTAGCTCGCGTTTTTACTGAATATGAATATCCTTTGATGTTAGTGAGGCAGAAGTAGCAGTCAGTACTGTGATCCTTTTGTTCACGCCAAACCATTGGGATGCCGAATGCCATGCCTGATGGCCGTTTGCCAAGCATCCATTCATTCAAGTGGTTCACACAGGGGTTGCATGCTACGTGAGGGGCCCACTTCTTATCTTGATCACCTATACGGCACTTGAAGTAATGCAGATAAGCTGCTTTAACATTCTTTGTAAGAGGTTTCTTCAGACTGTCGGGGGTAAAAATTCCACATATGTAACAAAAACTGTCCAATGCATGCACACAGTTACGGCGCTCCATCACAGCCCGGTACAAGGTACTATATACGGTAAACCAACTAAAATCAGGACTCCACTAAATCAAACACATCATATCTGCAAAGAAAAATAGAATGTTTAAACATATGTCAATAGCTGTACGATCAGTAGGTAAAAATGTACTACACAGCCTGCTAACCCCTCGCCAATATGCAGCGCGCACACCCTCCCCTGCTCACTGCACAAACCACACTGACTCAAAAACACTGCACTGCCCTAAATAGGCTAGAGAAAAGAAAAGATTAAGAGTTTAAAATAAAAACATTGGTGAAACCTATTTCTGCTGATTTTACCCATATTTTTTCATGAATTGCGTCTGGTTCTCAAAAACTGGACGTGATAGAGTTAATTGAACATCAGATTCGAGTTCAGCAGGGTCAATTTACCTATAATCAGCTTCATTTAGTCCAGAACCATATCTTCAATTTTTTTTTGTCGACCAGTGTTATCCATTCATTTCCCATCGAATACTTTCCTCTCTGTCTCTTTTTGCTACTGCCCATTTCCATCACTTTACACTTTTCGGCATTAAACTCCATTTCCCATATTTGACTCCATCTGAAAATCTTATCTAGATCCTTTTGTAAATCCTCACAGTCTTCTTTACTTTCTACTTTTCTTAGTAATTTAGCGTGTGTGTGTGTGCCAGTGCCTATAGCGCCGTTTGGCAGTGACCTCCTAGGGTGGGATGGTAGGTCCTGTACTCGAGGGCTGTAATGGTTGGCCCTCGCCCGTGGGGGCGCCGGCAAGATTTTTATAAGAGTTAATGGGCTGCATTAGTAAAAGCTAAATTAGATTAGCTTTCCATTGATATATTTCGTTTTGTGATAAATGAATTAGCACCATGCATAAATTAGCGTTAACTAAATAAATATCATCATCAATCGGGGTATAAGCAAGCGCGTCATCCGCAGTACTCACTGATTGTGTAAGCGACTGGGCGAGGCTCTCGCCGCCGGCCTTCGCTCCCGCACACCACAGTCCAAACCCTTCCTCTCACGCACACAGTAGTAGCTACAGCTTCATTATTATTACTATGTTTGCAGTGCTTAAGCTGTGTATTAAACTGCAGTGTGAAATGACTAGTCTTTAAGAATTGTAGACATGGGTAGAGGATTAAATATACTTTTCAAGTTCACAAGGTAGTGGTATATATCACTGGCGTAATAAGCCTGGAGGATTGCCACCAAGCAGAGTCGTGATGTCCTTCCATTTGTGCCGCGGTATGTTATATGGATCTATTTTTAGTCAGGAGGCTGAAGTCAGAAAAGTGCAACACCCTGCTGATTGCATGTTAGAATAGTCCAACAAGTCTGAATGGAGTTTCCAGACATACAGAAATGTGAATCAACTTGTTGGACATTCTGGATATGGATAGTATGGCCGCCATGACAGTTTTCAAAATGGCCACCACGATCGAAACTTTTCTTCATATCTCAGCTTGTAATTGGGATAAACTTACAAAGTTAGAGTCAATCCCTATGTTTTTTATCATGTCTGAGTTGATTCTGGGATTAAAATGAAACCCTAGTTTCTAAAATTATTTTTTTTTTTTGTTTTACTGAAATATTTGACGCTATACATTAAATTTTAGAATGCAGCTTATTCAACAATCACTGTTTTAAATGGTTCTAAAATTACACTAAACAGGTATTTCTTTTGTCTCCTAGCATGAAAAATGAAGGCTGCGGGCAGAATCACCTCAGCAGCCTCCAGGGGCCGAGAAGAGGAAGACGACATGGACTGGGATAAATGCCTCATTTGCCAGGACAGCTCGAAAACAAGCAAATCGGCGCCTCTGCGAAAGATTACAAGTGTTGGAGTGTGAACTGTAGCTGAGTGTTGCAAAGAAAGAGAGAAATATACTCTAAATATGTTGATGCATTTCCAAGAATCCGAAAATATGTTGCATCAGAACACGTCCAGCAGATTCAATGGCACAGATCATGTTACAGTGATTTTACTCACCCAAAAACATTGGCAAAACTAAAGTCACGTATTCAGCCACAATCTGTCACTGACGAAGAACAGTTGCCAAGCACATCAACCTCCTCAGATACAGGGAGGTCCCGAAGATACGAGCAGTTAGGTTCCACCTGGCGTACTTGTAAAGCAAAATCTTGTATAACGAAACACATAACTAATGGTAAAATATAGGTTTGGTTCCAGGACCCCATCAATTAAAAAAAAAAAAAAAAAAAGAAACATGTTTTTCAAGCTAAAATAAACTATAGCAAACACAACAAACACACAGCGTCTATATTACCCACACTGTACTACCTATTCTGTAGAAAAAGCATTCTGAAAGAGAAAATAGCACACAAAATAACATAACTGCACATTAATTAAACATAAAACATGCATAACAAGCAAAAAAGACGTTGTAATGTAGGGGACGCCGCGTGATACAAGAGAAGGTAGTGTAGCGGTCCCAAGGTTGGGGTCGTACACCTGTCTAATTACCCCTAAAGGTCAGGCCGTGCCATATGCTTAATTACCCTTCAGGTCACGCCTTGCTAGGGGTGACCTGACTGCGGTCCCAAGGTTGGGGCCGCACACCTGCTAATTACCCCTAAATGTCAGGCCGCGCCATATGCTTAATTACCCTTTAGGTCACGGCTTGCTAGGGGTGACCTCACTGGGGTCAACCAAAATCCCCCTTTGTCCAGCCCGGGAGTGGTAGGGCACGCATTTTGAACTTGATAATTTTACTCACCCCAGTTTGAATGTCGTATCATTGGATTTTTGATCTCGTACATTGAAAATAGACCCTAATTTACACATCTCGTATCATCGGATTCTCGTATACCGAATGCTCGTATAGCGGGACCTCCCTGTACTCACCATGAGCCAAAGTCACTCAGATCTGCACACAGCGCTATGGATTGGTCCAAATGTGCTTTCTGTCAGACTGATATTACTGGCAAAGCTGGTATCCTTACAAACATGGAATTTGAACACACATCCACCAAGATGCTTAGTTTGGCACAGTTTGACCCTACTATGTGTCGCAGATTTGCAGGTGTGTCAGACTTGATGGCTGCTGAAGGGAAATATCACCTTAAGTGTTATGTTTCTTTCTCCAGAAAGTATGATAAGCAGTCTGAAGGAAAAAGCCAGTCTCCAGAAAACATCTGCTTCAGAAATGTGATGACTGAACTGGAGAAGATGGAGAAAGGACACATGTTCACATTAAAGACTGTGTGGGATCACTATAGCAAGCTACTGTTTCAAGATTTTGGTATAGATGCTGGAGTATACAAAAGAGAGAGAGAGAGAGAGAGAGAGAGAGAGAGAGAGAGAGAGAGAGAGAGAGAGAGAGAGAGAGAGAGAGAGAGAGAGAGAGAGAGAGAGAGAGAGAGAGAGAGAGAGAAGGGAAGGAAGGGAAGGGAAAGGGAAGGGAAGGGAAGGGAGAGAGAGAGAGGGACTTACTCTTCTGACGTCATCAATAACATTCGTAACCCTGTTGGCGGGAAGAATTTTTTTTCGCGCGCTTTTTACAAAAGTCGTGTTTTTACGGAAATAAGGCCTGGAAATAAATTATTTTTGGTGGATTAGGTGTTTTGAATGTTCATTCAACATAATTAGGCAAAAAAAAAATGGATCTGGACGATTACTTTAAGCCCCGTACACACTACCACTCATCAACGTCAGTGCTTTCCGACGAGCAATGCCGTTGCCAGAGTTACTTACATTTTGCTCGTCAGCATCCTGGCCACACGGCCACTTTAGAGTGAGGAACACTCGATCGACTACCGCATTTTACGGCTTATAAGACGCTGCATCTTGGAAGACGCACCCTGATTTTGGAAAGAAATTTATAAAAAAAAGAAAGATAAAAAAAAAAAAAATCTAAAGGATATAAAAACATCTCTTGTCTAAATGTATAGGTAAATCCATTGTATAAGTAAATAGTTTTGATGAATTCGCCATGGGTTATAATTTCTAGGACTGAAAAAAGCTTGTGATACGTTTGACAGCCTGGTGGGATATTTACCACAAGTCTGTGAACGTTCGCAAATTTCTGTTCGCAGAATAGAGGGCTGTTCAATGTTGGGAGCTATCCTTGCGAACTATTTATCAAAGTCTTGTGAATAGCTCCCTGCTAGGAATCCTCCGCTCCTTGCGATCAAAACAAACAGTGAAATTAACGCCACCCCAGCAATTCTTTCACTACAAATAACAAATACAAAGGATATATTGTGACCAAAACCGTAGAAGAATTGTTCATTCTTGTAAGAAATGTATTATTGCAGCAATAAATATCAATATAAAGGAATTTTGTTTATACTACATATTTTGGCGCGGAATACAGCAGTGTGTACATTTTCTACCACTGCCTAGCACCTTATCTACATATTACGCATTTATCTACTATTATGGAGCACCATGGATAACTCTAGCCATGGCGGCTATAGGTATGAACCCGTATCTCTAGCCGCGGTGGCTATAGGTATGATGAACCCGTATCTCTAGCCGCGGTGGCTATTGGTATGAAACGTATCTCTAGCCGCGGTGGCTATAGGTATGAAACGTATCTCTAGCCGCGGTGGCTATAGGTATGGCCCGTATCTCTACCATCAATAACACTATACTCGTGTAGTAAATTAATCTGTCATTCGTTTTTGTCGGAAATAAATTTTAGTTTATATGTGTAGGGGGTGCCCAACCCGCCCCTCCCGGCCCGCCCCGCAAACATTGCTCTATTTCGCATTGCCATAGTATTGATAGCTTTCATTTTTTCTTGATATCAATTGTTACTAAATCAAACCCAATCCCTAACCTAACCTAATCTAATTTAACCTAACTTAACCATTCCTGGCTGAAGTAACGATAGATTTTCGGTAGTATACATGTAACGCCATTATTATTCAATTGCGGCATGGGAAATGTGTTTTAAAATACTCAGAATGAAGAAATCTCCACAATGATGTAGGTAAGAATCCCTCTAAGGACTTTTGAAAGCCCACTACCGAAATAATAGGCTACTATTGACGGTAGGTTAGATTACAAATGAGTTTCGGTAGGTTATGTATAGGTATAGTTTTGGTTAGGTATAGGATAGGTTTGGGTTCGGTTTTGTAGTTATTTAGTGTTCGCAAGGCCTTGCGAGTGGTCAGGAGCACTCGCAGATTGCGAACACTTTGCGAACGTTCCCCGCCGTTCTCAAGCTTAGTAAATATGTCCTAAGACATTGTGAACATTCACAAGGCTTGTGAATTCGCAAGCCTGTTGTGAACGTTTGCAAGAAATGGTAAATATCCCTCCTGGTGGTAAATGATACATCAACACTAGCAGACGATAGGTGGCGTTGTTGACGCCAATCTGGCGAGGCGGAAGTTGCCGCGGAACGGCTCCCACCATTCTTGGTGGCAGACTCATATAGTCTTAGCTTGTGATACGTGTGACAGCCTGGTGGTAAATTATACATCAACACTAGCAAACGATACATCAACACCAGCAGATGACAGGTGGTGCTGTTGGTGTCAATCTGCCGAGGTGGAAGTTGCCGCGGAACAGCTCCTGCCAGTACTGGCGGCAGTCTCATTCCAACATTCGTCTTAGAAGACGCATGAGTATTTTTCAGGGTATTTTTTAGGAAAAAAAGTGTGTCTTATAAGCCGTAAAATACGGTAATCAGACAGCAAGCTTTGCAAAGTTCGCAACTCATGCTTTTCAAACACAACCAGTGTACATGTTTGAAGAACATCTCTCTTACTTCAGACTGACAAATACTTTGTATATGGAGTGGAGTATATGTGACTATCATCACTAATTTTTTACTGTGACACATATTTCTTCCAGCAGGAGCGGTGGTAGCGGATTTCTGCTGCAAAGGGATCTGAAACTGCATCTATTAGTGTTATGATGTGATCACGCATCCTGCTGTCCTGGAGGTATACGGTATGTGCCTTGAATTATATTTGGATGCCTGATACCAGGCATCCAAAGTTTGCATAATATGCCATCAGTCCCTGGTGGGATGTCTTTCATCATCCGGCTTCATACACCATATGCATGAGGTTTTTCTCATGAATCAGGTCAGTTGCTGCATGGGAGAGTCTCTGAGGCTGTTCATCAAAGCAACTAGCAACACAGCTACTTTCTTCTTGGGGTAGCTGCTGATGTGCCTGTGTTTTGTCTCTTCTGTTTATTGATTGCTGCATATGATGTTTGTGTAACGCGGGAAATTACGTTAATAGGGGAAGAGATGAAGTAACTTATAATTATCAATTAACTAACGAGTAATTTTCCTCCACTCCTCAGTCCTGAATCACTGGTTAGTGAGAGAGGGTTATATTTTCGACCAGTGGTAGTTGGTCACGTATCGAAGCGAAGTGAGAAGGGGAGTTTAACATCATGATAGCCTTAGAAGCAGCCAGACGCTCGCTGAGTTAAGTCGCCTGTGGGGAGGTGATATTCTCGCCCTTGGAAAAGGTATGTAACAGAAGATTTATAGGTTAGAGATGTAGGTGTGATTTACTGGTGATTCTTTTTGTTGACATAAGGACTAATGGAATATGTTACCCAGGGTCCCAAGGTAGGAGCCGTTGGTGGACCTGGTGGCCAGGCGCTCCCGAATTAGCAGTGGGTGAAACTGCAGCGTATTACAGCCAGCCGTGTGAGGCAAAGGAGTGAGAAGGGAACAGAAAAAGAGTGAGAGGGAAACTTTGGAGGTGTGATAGACTACATTAGGATAGAATAACGACTTGAGCACTGTGTGTGCGTATCGTTAATGTGGTAACAGTGCGACTGAATTTACCAGAGATAACAGACTACATTAGGATAGGATAACGACTTGAGCAATGTGCGTGCGTATCGTTAGCAGAGATAACAGTACGACTGAAGTTAACAGAGATAACAAACTACATTAGGATAGCATACCGACTTGAGCACTACGTGTGCGTATCATTAGGGGATAAGAAGACTTAGAATTAAGACAACTTGTGAATGTATACAAGTTAGAAAGTAATACAGCAAAGTGACAAATATATTAAGCCTGATTTATTAACTAATTATTATTTAGATCCAACCAGTACTTACTTATTTTCTCACATCTTTTATTTTCATTCATTTATAATTTTTTTCCTACTTAATGTGGGTGGTGGCAGCAGAGTAACCAGGACTGTGGAGCACACACTCACATTGTGGGCACCACATTTGCTATACACTGCATCCTCATACAACACGTTTTTATGGGCGACACAGCACGCCATGTTGTACGAATCATAGAAACCCATGTAATAATGTATTTATGGTGGACACTTCCGAAATTTTGTACCTTTTCCCCCATACTAACACATTGCCCTTACAATAATCAATATATAGTAAACATACACTCATCTTAGTCCCTTATCTTAATTCTAATGGTGGAAAAAGTGTGGTTAAGAAAGTTTTAAGAAAAAATTATAAAAATATGTACTAAACAGATTTTCTACCGGTAATAAAATCAGTAGTAAAATCTACCGATTTTCTCGGTAGGCAGTGGTCTTTCTGTTGCTCTGTTCCCATGTTCTTTGGCGTATCGTACAAATTTTAGCTTGTATGCGATAGTACGTATTAGTAAATAGTTTTAATGAATTCGCCACGGATGATAATTTCCAGGACTGAAAAGAGCTTGTGATACGTGTGTGACAGCCTGGTGGTAAATGATACATCAACACTACCGTAGCAGATGGCGCTGATGGCGCCAACCCTGTTGGTGGCATGGAAAGAACGGGCTACAGAGTGGCATAGAAGGAAGATATGTGTCAAGCTCAGGCTCGAGCTTGACAGACGACCTACAAAGCGATCCTAAGCAGAAGAGGTCACAAGAAAAAGAAGCCAATCTGCCGAGCCTCCAGAGGCAGAACGTAAACATTACATCATGAGGACAGATTAGTTGATTTGAATGTCTTATGGTATTTGAAATACTTGTAACTTGGTCAGTCCTGAGGTACTGAATAAGTATCAAGTTGCGTGTTGTGCAGCGCAGCACCGTGCAGTGCGGGTAAGGGCGAAATTGCCTTGCTTTCGGATCGCCAGATCGTTTTGTATGAATACGAATTGTGTTGTGCGGATGAAGTGGGTTGCTCAGACCCCCACCGTGTTGTACAAAAATTGTGTTGTACGAGGATGTAGTGTAGTCTATTTCAGCTACTGTGAAATTTGTTTTTGCTTTCTGGGCTCACGCAGACCTGGCAATATTGGTCGGGCTGCTCTATCTTGTCTCTGATTGGCTGGCGGCCACAGGCAGGCTGTCTCCTCGCTTATCCCAGAAAGTGTCCTGTTGGCACTGTCCTCACACTACATGTCTCACTTCTTTTCACTGTAGCTCACCTAAGTCACTTAATGGTCACTTCTTTTACTTCTTTGCTGGACACTAGAATAATATCAGATTACCACGGTTTAAAAAAGAACATCTAATCTAAAGAAATAAACGTGATTAAATGAGTTAAACTCAGTTTCATAAACTGTTTGAAACCTATCTAGATGATGCCACTGTTGAGCTACAGTCTTCAAATTGTTCAATGTTTCAGGAGTAGTGTTGGTTAGGTTTAATTTAGCTTTATTCGGTTACCTTTATTCTAAACTAAACTAGACCTATTCTTAAACTTAACCTAACCTAGCCTGGCTGCTGTCCATGAGGGAGGGCTTGGCCCGCGGTCTTGGTCCGCGGTAAAAAGTTTACGCGGCAAGGGAAGAAAAGAGGCTGCAGGTCACAAGAGGAAGAAGAGTGAAGTGCACGTAAACACTTGTCTCTCTCCTCCCTATAAACAACATGTCATATCTCCAAAAGTAATGATTTGTGACTGAAGCTCATAGAGAGAATGTTTCTTAGAATCCAATAAGAAACAGAAACCATACTCCCAATGGACAACTGCACTGATTAGATAGGTAATTTGCAGGACAACTGTGTGCTAGCGACCAATATTTTATGTTATTTTAACCACTGTAAGGTACTCTTAAGTGTTCTTGTGTTGAATATCAGGTTTTCACTAATAAAAACAATGGTTTTCATATACTCATGTCCATATCATGAGCATTAGTTGGAAGAAATGGTATTTGAAAGTGTGCTATACTCCTGCATGGTCCAATAGCCTCTAAGGAAGTATTACATCAAAATGTTTGGGTGAATATGTTTCTCCATTGATGCTGAAAGACCATAGATGTTCGCACAAGGGTAGTATGATTTCTTATTCTATAAAAACTATGATTAACGCCATGGATAATTTCGCCATCTGACATTTCTGAAATAAACACGGCCCCATCTCAGGCCGTCTGCCACACATACGATGTATATAGTCTGGTGAAACAATCACATAGGCGAGAGCTGTTTAAACTTCCTCATGAAGGCACATGTGAAGCGGAGGATCTACTGTTTTCTTCCGAGGCCTGGCAAGGCCTCCGGTGGCTAGGCCTCCAGCGTTCCAGGCCTTGGACCTGGCCAGCCGTCACCCACATGTTGGTTTGTTTACAAACGTCTTGTCGTACACCTCTCTGGCAGCAAATATATAAATATGGTAATAGTTGTTCATTAATGGATTAATCTAAATTTCTACCCTGATATAATGCTACAGTGTCCGCAAAAACTATTAGCCGCCCCCCTATCCCCCTATGTTGAGGTCCTTCTGCAATCTGTGTTGTATCGTCCATTCAGCAACCTCTCCCAGCAATAATGGATGTTTTATTTTGAGTTAATTGGCAGTGATCCGCAGGTCCTTCATGACTTCTCGCTTCAAGTCTATCTGTGGTCTTGCAAGCCTTCTTTGGCCTTCCAAAACACATTTTACGTAATGGAACAGTTTTAGGTGGGGGGTCCCGTGGTGGCACCACGAGACGCCTGATATTCCTCTCTCCTCGCCCTGTCCTCATTGCAGTTTCTTGAGTGGAGACATTATCAGCTTTCTAGGCTAAAGTTCTGCTTTTTCCTCTATGGAGAAGTTGGTCGGGGCCATCCTAGTGCCTTGGGTTGAAAAATACTGAGGCTAGAAAGTTGTCGGCACAAATAGAGGATTCACCATGAAAAACTGGGTGTAACATTCCTCCGTCTGTGGTAGCTCAGAGAGAACTTGTATGACATTTATGCCGACATATCATCCCCCATACACTTCTAACAGCCTGTGATGGTGCCAGACGTACGATCAAATGCGAGCTGTGGAGGGAATCACCACGCAACGCCGACCCACCAATAACTTTTTTTATTGTTTGCCCGGCCAGTTTTTTTCGCGGACACTGTACAGTAAAACCTCTCGTATTCGGACCCTCATTATTCGGACCTCCTCCTCCTTTTTTTCTTTTTTTTTCTAGGGGGAGGTAGGATGTCATGATGTGAGTCAGTGAGGTTAGAGGCCCAGGCAGTCAGGTAGAGCTTTTATGATCCATCACTGAGCATATACTTTGTATACTGTATTGTGGTTTCTTTGTTGTGTCCAAATGTTGTATTGGCGAGTGATCTGTGGCCTTTGAACCTTAGGCCCAAATCCAGCAACGGAGGTGGTATCTCCAGCTACCACCCACTCTCCCACCACCTAGATATTACCTGCCCTTACTACCGTATCCAGCAAGCCTCCCTCGGTAGGTAGAAAACGGGTAGGAAGGCCCTGACTGGCTTGGGCGAGTAATGACGTCATCAAACTTGTCATCAGTCACCAGCCAATGGCAAACTGTTTCTAAAACTTCTCGACCAATCGCAAATCAACAAGACATTTGACTCGGCCTTTAAAGGTCGTGTCACACGGACACTTTTTCTGTTAGTGTTACGGAGTGGCCGCGGCAAAAATGTTTCCCCATCACTGGCTACCCCGCCACCTCAACACCTTTAAATAACCCTTATTTAAGGTGACACACTGTACTACACTGAGCTAAATAATGACACGGGTATATAACAGCGCACCATAATCACTACGATGTATAATAACTAGTAATAAGACGTAAAACCATGCCCACCCTGCTGGCGAGCAGCCTGCCCCGCCCGGCGCCCTGCCTACCTCTCAGGACAACACACTGTCATCCGCCTCACCTGTGCCTTCCTGAAGAAGACAGGTCAGCTACCACACCTGTGATAGTATCATAGGATATCACCAGGGATCATAGGGCTCCTCAAGGGGTCCTCACAGCCCTACAACCAACACCAAGGAGGAGGAAATCTCTGCCATCATGATACTGCTGCCGGCTGCCAGAGTAGGACTGACAGTGCTGTACACTACACCTGTACAGTACTGTATTTGTATTGTGTATTTTTATCGTAGATTTATTTATTTACATGATTTATCTTACGTTTATTGATATTTGCATGACTTAGAAATGTTCTACATTCACCTAGAATGTTTTTTTTAAATTTTAATATGGGAGGATATAAACCCCCATTATTCGGATCCTTGCATTACTCGGACCATTCCTTGGCCCAATTAGTCCGAATGAGGTTTTACTGTATACAGTAAAAGCCTTATAACTCGGCACGATAGGGGCTCTGGCCCTTGCCAAGTTATTCAATGTGCCGAGTTATGCAATGTCCTCTGATATGAGTTATAAAAAATTTAAAAAAAAATTTAAAATGTAAATACAGTACTGTAAAAGCATAAAAACTACACTTACCAGTGAACGGGTAGAATGTGCTGGATTTGATATCAAACTCAGCACAAATAGCACACATGGACACACCTGCATCCATCCTTGCCAGCACTTTCACCTTTTCCTGCAGGCTCAGGCTCTTCAATTTAATTCCCTTCCAGCTGGAGACACCCTTGCGTGATGGAGCTGACATTTTGATATACAGTACTGTATGATGTAATCCCAAAACACGTAAAATAGGTGGCAAAGTAAAGCAAAGGTCGGGTACCAGCGCGTAGGCTGAGCCGTGTTTTTGTCGTCCAAGCACCGTCTTGGATTACGAATCCCAATCCAATAACACTTGCTGAAATGTGTGTTATACTACTTTGTGATATTGTTTGCAATGTTTTGCATTGATTATTATTTTGGCTCCTACCAAGCTTGTTGTGTTTTTGAAGCAGAAACCAATCCTTTTTCAATTTCAACAAAAAACGGAATTCGTATCCAAGACGGTGCTTGGACGACATAAACACGGCTCTGCAGCTGACAGCCTACACGCTGGTTCCCGACCTTTGCTTTACTTTGCCACCTATTTTACATGTTTTGGGATTACATCATACAGTACTGTATTTCAAGATGTCAACTCCATCACGCAAGGGTGTCTCCAGCAGGAAGGGAATGAAATTGAAGAGCCTGAGCCTGCAGAAAAGGGTCAAAAGGACAAAAACACGACTTTATGCGACTGAGGATATGCCGAGTGTAAGCAAAGAGATGCAGTTAATAACATCAATATGCCGAGCTAAATTATTTTTTGCCAACTTTCTGTTTACATATTCACACAAGAGGTTCTGAGGGCATGATATGCCGAGTGAAAACCAAGAGATGCAGTTTAGGGGAGGCGGTAGCAGAGTGGTTAGCGTCACCGAGTGGCGTTCTCGAAGACCCGAGTTCGATCCCGAGTGAGACCCATAAATCCACTTGAAATCTTTCTGCACCGTCGAGTGGCCTAAAAACACCCACGTGCCCTGTCCATTAACTCTACCTTCGACTGCGAGTGCATGGGAGGACACAGGGGGGCGGAATGAACCTCTAATTACAGGCGTCGCTATAAGAATCCTGCCTGCGCCACCACGGGAGAGGGTCAACCATCACAGCCCTCGAGTGAGCCTCCAGGGCCTACCATCCCACCCCTGGAGCTCACTGCCTACCAGTGGCGTAGCTAGGTATTTATGATTGGGTGGGCACCTGGGTGGGCACAGCTGACTATGGGTGGGCACTACATGAGCCGAACAAGCCCATACAGCTGGGGAGTTTGATGGGGACTGGGGACTTACTTTCACTTACAGTGCCAAGACCCCCCCCCCCCACCTTGCATATTTTGCATTCTGACCAATTTCAAGAGTTTATCTGATGTCGTATGGACTATGGAAGGTTATTAATTTTATTCTAGGAGTGTGTGTTGAGTACTGTAGGGTATCATCCAGTTGCTGATGGAGAACGAAATAAAGCAGTCATGACAAAAAATGAAATACATATATTACCACTTATACAAAATAGAAATAACATATGTAATTGATACTGAAAATAAAGAAAAATGCAGAAGTTTTAAAGCAGCAGGCAAATAAAAAAAAAAATTCCACTGAGAAAGTGAGAATACCTCACTTAAGCAGAATTCTTCTGTTCTTGTGGTTCTCAGCAAACTTATTAACAAATTCTTCCAAATCAAGGCTTTTAACTCGCCTGCTTTCAATTGACAACACAGCAAGATTACTAATCTCTCATTGCCCATTGTATTTCTCAGTGTAGTTTTGATTAATTTAAGAGCAGAGAAGCTTCTCTCTGCTGAAGCTGATGACACAGGTAATACTACAGAAATTTTGGCCAGTCTGTAGAACTCAGGAAATGCCTCTTTATATGGACCAAGAATTCTCACTAAATCTAACAGTGATTTGGGCTTTTCACTGTCACTTACATCCTTATAGCGTCTTTCTAACATGCGTTTTGCAGAGTGCAGCTCATGGTTAAGATCTTCCTCATTAGCACGAAATGCATGAATAAGTCCAGACATTTTCTCAACAGATAAGAACTCCTTACTTTGTGGATTCAGTGCCTGTAATGCTTTCATAAGTTCACATGCTTCATTATTGAAGCGCCTTGTCATTTCTGTTAACATATGATCTAGAATAGGATAGAAGAGTTAATGCATGTTGAATCCTTAACACTGAAATCAGAGTGTGTGCTCCCTGACTGTTTTCCAATATAATCAGTAACAACAAAATCCTGCAATTTTGTAGACAGTTTCCGTTTCCTTGGTGATCTACACATTCTACACTCTGAAGTATCAAAACCATGAGCTGCTGAGTTTCTCTCAACTTCATCCCACAAAGCATCAAAAGAGGCTTGGTCTGACCGCATTTCTTCAAGGTGGGCTCTTACAGTTTCAATTAATTCTACAGCTTTTACCATGTCAAGATTGGCTGATTGTAGCAAATTTGATAACTGATTTATCCTACCAAGAATATGTGTCACAATGGCTAGCTTCATAGCAAACCCAGCATTTATTTGACCTAAAAGTCCTCTTGCATCAATAGCTCTATCAGCATTGCAGTCATTTGCTAAACCTTCTAGAACACGCAGAACGGCATTCAGTCTCTCTTTCATTACTTTGCAAGTATCATACCTGCAAGCCCATCTGGTATCTGAAAGTCGTTTTAGCTCTCTCGTTTGCTCATTGGGATACATTTCCTTTTGCACATCCAACCATTTTGCATGGACATAAGATCCACTGATGAATACATACAGTTTTTCCAATAATGAGAAGAACTGTGCAGCATCTGGTAAAGATTTGACAACATCTATAAGAACAAGGTTTAGACGATGGGCATGACAGTGTACATAGAAAGCAAATGGTGCCTCTTGCTTTATGCGTGCTGCCACTCCTGTGTGTCTGCCACTCATCACTGATGCACCATCATAGCCTTGACCCACTAAATTGGCCTTGAAATCAATTCCATGACTTTTCAGAACACCAAGTATTTCATCTGTTAGTGCTTTTGCATCTAGCTTAAAAGCAACTTTAAAGTCCAAGAAACTTTCATACACATTATCTTTGTAATAATACCTGAATATGAGTGATAACTGTTCTGTCTTTGATACATCCTTTGTTTCATCAACTATAATGGAGAAAAATTTAGCTTCCTTTACTTCATTCACAATTTCTGTCCTTATCATCTCAGCTAGAATGGAAATGACTTCATTTTGTATCTCTGGAGATGTGTACTTAGCATTTTTTGGTCCACCCTCTAACCGATCTTTTATAATTGGATCATGGGCAGCTACTAACTCTAAAATCTGCCTAACATTGCCAGGATTGTCACTTTCTTCTCCTTCTCTATGCCCTCTTTGAGCCAGTTTCTGGGTACAAGTCACCAAAATTACCTGCCCTAATGACTTAATGTAGTAGCGATTTTCTTTTATTATTTTTTTGTAATGATCTCCCATTAACTGCCTCACAGAAGTGTTTTGATCTTTCATTGTTTTGTATTCACTCCAAGCAACCATTGCATCACCATGGTAGGCTGCATGATTATGCTTCGCAATTGCTCCTGTCTTTCCATCTGCATGTTTCCAGCTTCTGAACCCTGCAGTGGTGAATGTTTTTTCAACATTTACACTAGGTGATACAAAATGTCGACAAGCAAAACAAAATATACTATCTGTACTTTGAGAATATTCCAGCCAGGGAAATGCTTCATACCAATCCTGGCGAAAAGAGCGGTGTTTCTTTCCAAATAAAGTTTGAGGATATTTGTCAAGTTTAGGTTGTGCCGGGCCCAACGATGGAGAAGCTGATATATCAGTAGGTACCGCTGATGTTGAACACGCCTCTATCAGATTTAGGGTTGTGCTGGCGTGTTCAATGTTTTTTTTCATTTTTACTTGTGTCAATCTCCGTGAAAGTGGATGGATCACTGCTACACTCTTCACCATCAGAAATGGATTCATCTGAACTTTCCGAACCAATTTTTCTACTTTTTCTGCAGTCTTTCTTCCCACCATCTCATCTCCCACATTCGACTTGAAATAATCCTTGATGGAAGCTTTTTTGGAAGTCATTTTGCAGGTCGTGAAACAGGTGAAACAGTCAGATCTCAGGCACTGCAGACAGTCTTGTGACCAAAAAAAGAAAACAAATAAGTGTCGACATCTCGTACACGTCGGCATTTCGTTTTCACAATTTTGAAGTGACTATGTAGTGAGGCATGATTAACGTGACCTTTTTTTTTTCTGAGCTAAAAGCGGGACACTTCCAACGGTCCCATCCATGTATTGCCAACATGACTAGCATCACATTGTCTAGTGTAATAATAAAAAAATAAAAAAATAATATGGATAACACCAATCAATATTATAGAGATAAATAAATAAATATATGTATGGGTATTGGGTAAAGATGTGGATGGCGAGAAGTGTGTGAATGAACTAACACATACGTACTGCCACGTCCCCGCCCCTACTGTCGTCAGGTGGGCTCCTAACACCTGCTCTGGCTGGTCTCGTGACATCAGATGGGCAGGGAGGTGCCGGCCCGCCAGGGCCCGGGAGACAGGGACGGGATGCGTAGCAAGATTACCGGGCTCGTGCTGGAATTGTCTGGCTACTTACACACACTCAGGGCCCCTGAGTGTGTGTAAGTCCTAGGCCTTCCCCCTGAGTCAAGGGGAAGGCCTAGGCATACACAGGGGTCCTTTTTCTGCCGTATACTCACGTAGCCAGTAATTACAAGTTCAAGGTCACTATAGGCAGCGGCAGGACAAACGGGGAACGCGTCACCACAGTTTACCTCACTCAGCTCACTGTCACTGTTTACTGTTCTCTACCTTAACACAGACCACAATACAGTGCACTGTCTCTTACCAGTCACTAACTCAAGGGAGTCTGGAGAAGCACCAGGGGCTGACAGTGGCAAGGAAGCAGGTACAGACACGCTGAAACGATGAATGGCGTGGTGTGTCCCCGTTGTGAGTCGGTCAGCTGTTCCCCTCAGTGTATCTCCCTCTCACACCGCCATAGGCGTGTGGCCGCAGAAAAAGTAGAAAAAATTGGTTCGGAAAGTTCAGATGAATCCATTTCTGATGGTGAAGAGTGTAGCAGTGATCCAACCACTTTCACGGAGAGTGACACAAGTAAAAATTAAAAAAACATTGAACACGCCAGCAGTGACACGGTGACTGCGGCGTGCCACCTCGTTCAAATAACTCCCCTCACATCTCGAGACATTCTCGCCCTTGTAATAGTACCTTATTAGAAAATGTAAACTAGAAAATATTGGTTTATATTTAACATTCAGTACCTGAAAGTGAAAGATGATACAAATCAGGGCTGGGTGAGACGTGACTCACGTGAGAGCCGGGGTGGTCGCTGCCGTAGCAGCCGTACAAGGCCACCAATGATCGGTCACTTACTTTGTGTTGTTATGTCGTTCCAGAGAACGCGTATAAGACACGTACAAGAGGGAGACATGTACCAATTAAGTACCAACACAAGGCATTATAGAAAATTTGTAAGGGTAACTGGTGTAATTTAGTTATGTTCATTGGTGTTAAAAGTGTTCAATATAAAGTATATGAATTTACTCACTCAGAGGCATGTTTCTTTCTTTCAAGCAGAGGAAAAATATTTATTGCATTTGAGGTCGAGGGTAAGTCATCAGTAGAAATTATTCATAATACTCCATGCATGCTCCCTCAGTCCTACCTAGTGGAACACGGCTCCCACACCACACGGCAGCCGTGGCCAGTGGGTGGGCACCTGGGCGGGCACCGGCTTCTCGTGGGTGGGCACGTGCCCACCCAGGCCCACCCGTAGCTATGCCACTGCTGCCTACACGCGCTATAGGCATAGATGTATAAAAAAAATATAAAAAAAAAAAATTAAAAAATTAAAAACTTTGTCTTTGCCTTGCCGAGTAATATCAAATTCTGAGTTATACAGTGCCGAGTTATAAGGGTTTTACTGTACAGTAAAAGCCTTATAACTCGGCACGATAGGGGCTCTGGCCCTTGCCAAGTTATTCAATGTGCCGAGTTATGCAATGTCCTCTGATATGGGTAAAAAAAAAAAAAAAAAGTAAATACAGTACTGTAAAAGCATAAAAACTACACTTACCAGTGAACGGGTAGAATGTGCTGGATTTGATATCAAACTCAGCACAAATAGCACACATGGACACACCTGCATCCATCCTTGCCAGTACTTTCACCTTTTCCTGCAGGCTCAGGGCCTCGGGCTCTTCAATTTCATTCCCTTCCTGCTGGAGACACCCTTGCATGATGGAGCCGACATCTTGATATACAGTACTGCATGATGTAATCCCAAAACACGTAAAATAGGTGGCAAAGTAAAGCAAAGGTGGGTACCATCGCGTAGGCTGAGCCGTGTTTTTGTCGTCCAAGCACCGTCTTGGATTACGAATCCCAATCCAATAACACTTGCTGAAATGTGTGTTATACTACTTTGTGATATTGTTTGCAATGTTTTGCATTGATTATTATTTCGGCTCCTACCAAGCTAGTTGTGTTTTTGAAGCAGAAACTAATCCTTTTTCAATTTCGACAAAAAACGGAATTCGTATCAAAGACGGTGCTTTGACGACTATAAACACGGCTCAGCTGACAGCCTACACGCTCGTTCCCGACCTTTGCTTTACTTTGCCACCTATTTTACGTGTTTTGGGATTACATCATACAGTACTGTATTTCAAGATGTCGGCTCTATCACGCAAGGGTGTCTCCAGCAGGAAGGGAATGAAATTGAAGAGCCCGAGGCCCTGAGCCTGCAGGAAAAGGTGAAAGTGCTGGCAAGGATGGATGCAGGTGCGTCCATGCGTGATCAAAAGGACAAAAATACGACTTTATGCGACTTGACGATATGCCGAGTGTAAGCGAAGAGATGCAGTTATAACGTCAATATGCCGAGATACATTATTTTTTGCCGACTTTCTGTTTACATGTTCACACAAGAGGTTGTGAGGGCATGATATACCGAGTGAAAACCATGAGATGCAGTTTAGGTAAGGCGGTAGCAGAGCGTCACCGGGTGGCGTTCTCGAAGACCCGAGTGAGACCCATAAATCCACTTGAAATCTTTCTGCACCGTCGAGTGGCCTAAGAACACCCACATGCCCTGTCCATTAACTCTACCTTCGACTGCGAGTGCATGGGAGGACACAGGGGGCGGCATGAGCCTCTAATCACAGGCGTCACTATAACAATCCTGCCTGCGCCACCACGGGCGAGGGCCAACCATCACAGCCCTCGAGTGAGCCTCCAGGGCCTACCATCCCACCCCTGGAGCTCACTGCCTACACGCGCTATTGGCATAGGTGGAAAAAAAAAATCATAAAAAAAAAACTGCCATGCCGAGTTATAACAAATTCAGAGTTGTACAGTGCCGAGTTATAAGGGTTTTACTGTATTGATATATGAGACGTTTACCGAATCAGGAATTATAGGTACGAGTTGATTTTATGGAGAAAATAATTACTATTGTACGCATATATTTTAATTTTCTATACATCCCAGACACCAATGTTACATTTGTTAAATGAATTTGAATAATCAGAATAAATTTTGATTTGAAAAAAAACTATATAGAAGCATTTACAAAAAATCCTCTATGAAGTCCTTCAATCGTGTATACATATTTGAGTGAGATTCACAGGCTCTAACGGGATCATAAAACTCAGTGCAGTGGCCCATTGTATAGGGAGTTCTGGTCCTAGTGTAAAACAATACCCAATAATCTAACCTAACCTCCTAACAGGCAGTGGCGTCACCGCGGGGGGGCTAAGGGGGACTTAGCCCCCCCAAGTCAAGGACTCAGCCCCCTCAAAATTGCTGCTAGTAGCCTGCTACCCAAAAACAATAGAAAGGAATATTTATCCAATTTTCCATGCCAGAGCAAAACCTTATTTTTCACACTTATAGAAAAATTGGTTTGATGTTTCATTTAAATGTTGAAAAATGTTTGCTAACAAACCTTGAAATTAACGTCTGGGACCAGGTTAAACCGACAGTGTACGGGTAGCAGTTAAAGGCAGTGGGAGCCAGGGTAAGGCAGTGGAGAGGCACAGTGGTAGAGTAACACAGGAACGGGAGGCATGTTAACCCAGTGGTAGGCAGGTAAAGGCAGTGGGAGCCAGGGTAAGGCAGTGGGAGGCAGGGCAACACAGTGGTAGGCAGGTAAAGGCAGTGGGAGCCAGGGTAAGGCAGTGGGAGGCAGGGTAACACAGGACGGGAGGCATGTTAACACAGTGGTAGGCAGGTTAAGGCAGTGGGAGCCAGGGTAAGGCAGTGGGAGGCAGGGCAACACAGTGGTAGGCAGGTAAAAGCAGTGGGAGCCAGGGTAAGGCAGTGGGCAGGCGCAGGGTAACACAGGACGGGAGGCAGGTTAATACAGTGGGAGGCAGGTTAAGGCAGTGGGTGGCAGGGTAACACAGGACGGGAGGCAGGTTAACACAGGACGGGAGGCAGGTTAAGGCAGTGGGAGCCAGGGTAAGGCAGTGGGAGGCAGGGTAACACAGGACGGGAGGCAGGTTAACACAGTGGTATGCAGGTTAAGGCAGTGGGTGCCAGGGTAAGGCAGTGGGAGGCAGGTTAAATCGGCTTTTAGTTACTTTATCATGATCATGTACTTTATTCTGTTTAACTACAGTATCCCATGTACCTGTTTTTGTGCAATAAGGGAAATACCTTGAATATTTGTAGGTTTATATTTATATATTTTTTTCATTATCAAGATAAAACCTTACTGAGAAACAAACCAAAAACATACATTGTGCAATTCCTTTGTGTTTGTTAGTGGAGAGAGAAAATGGCAATTTTATTATTTTGTATAAACAGAATAAAAATTTTCTTCAGATTATCAAATTTAGTTAATATGGTATGATGCATGGTATAACTCTATTAATTTATGTGTCATGTAATTAAAGCTTAATTCCACTTTCTTCTCTTTTTTGGGCCTCAAAATTACCCTGGAACTGATTAATTTTCAAAATTACCCCCCGACCCCCCAGCTGGATAGGCTCGCTGCGCTCGTCCATCACCACCCCGGGGCTAAAGCCCCCCCAAATTTTTTTTCCTGGTGACGCCACTGCTAACAGGGGGGGCTCCACCCTCCCTCGACCCCCGGTAACCTTATAAAATTTTACCTTCCCTCTTAGTGAGAGCGACACTCCGGTCATCATTATGTTTGTGAGGATTGTCAGGTTCACACGTCTATGGACTCAGAAGAAATCCAATAAATTTTCCGTAGATCTAGAGAATTTTGGTAAATTTGTACTTTCAATCAGTAATTGAGTACACACAACCCTCGTTTTCCCGAACTAATAGGGGGGAGCACTGGTCCGGGAATCGCAACAGTCCGAGGCCATTACCCACCCCCGGATGTTTATCCTACTCTAGTATTTACTGTCCGGCAACCGCCAATATCAACTACCCCGCCGCGGACTTTTACGTCCGCTGAGCATGCTGCCACCTGGCGGGAGGCAGCAGAAAGTGTTCAATAGTCTCAAGAAACGTTCCTGCACCAGGGGCAGTGGGATCAGGGGACTAACAGAGGCAGTGCAGGTGAACTGTGAGTGTCGTGTGCCCAAATGTAAACAATAACAATACGACCGCTGAGCATGCTGCCACCTGGCGGAAGGCAGCAGAAAGTGTTCAATAGTCTCAGACGTTCCTGCACCAGGGCAGGGATGCTCGAAAATCCCTCGTAAGGGACAACTTACGAGTGTACTACAATAACCTTACGAGGGTGGGCTGAGGGATATGCTCGTACCGAGCCGTCACTCCCGTACGGTTATCGGTGGCCTCTGGGTGGGGAATATAGGGATATTCTAGGGATATGTGTGGGAAAATTCTGCTAACCAATCACAGAGCAGCGCCTCGCATGAACGAGGCTTTATCTAGCCAATCACCATGCTCTCAGCTGTCAGGGAGCCCGATAAATAAATTTAAAGACAATTCAAATGCCGCTGTTGTGCTAAAATGGGCCCCTTTCGGAAATCGTCCCGCGGACGCTTATTAAACCTAAATAACTCTACAAAACTTAACACAAACCTATCATAAACCTTACCTAAGCTAAACCAGACCTAAACATAACTTAACCTAAACCTAAAAACTATGTTTGCCGGTGTTGAGCTAAGATCGGCTGATTTCCGAAATAGGGCCGATTTTAGCTCACTATCGCCAGAATGTTACATGAGCATAAAAAAAATACAGTAAGACTACACTAATATTAAGATAATTAAAGGAAAGTAAAAGAGTGTATAAACATTATTTCTTGCTTATTTTGCTTCAACTCGCTCTAACTCTATAAGTTTTGGTCACATTCAATTTTCAAGAACTGTTTCAAAATCCTTATACTTTTCCGCTTCCTGTGGTATGTAGCACGTACCAATAAGGAAAAGAGTAGGTGGTCAAAATGGCTAAGAAAGTTAAAACTACTACTGCAAACTGGCACAGTGACGGGTGAGCATTGCTCCCTATATAGGAGAGACTGTTTTCGGGAGAGCTTTCAGAGGCTCCACCCGTCACGGCACCAGTTTGAAACAGTTTAACTTTCTTAGCCATTTTGACCACCTACTCTTTTCCTTATTGGTACGTGCTACATACCACAGGAAGCGGAAAAATAGAAGGATTTTGAAACAGTGCTTGAAAATTGAATGCGACCAAAACTTATAGTTAGAACGAGTTGAAGCAAAATAAGCAAGAAATAATGTTTATACACTCTTTTACTTTCCTTTAATTATCTTAATATTAGTGTAGTCTTACTGTAATTTTTTTATGCTCATGATATGCAGCAATGTATTATGAACACGATGGTAGGCTCAGCTTTCATAAATATTATCTGGTAGCTTGGTTATATCGGGTAGGAGTACAACATTTTAATGCACTGAAAACCTAAAAGTCCGCCTACTCTTGTGATAGTCAGTCATGACTTAATTTTTTACCCTATTGAGTTATGAATGGCAAGTTGTTGTTGACCAATCACTGCCTGATTTACTGATGCAAACAAAATAGGCCTATCTTGTGTAAGAGATGAGTAAAACCAAGAAATATGAATATTTTTCTGAGGCAACGCAAGGGTTTTGGGTTGCGGCGAGGCAAGTACCACCACCATCGCCACCCAGCCCGAGTCTATCAGCCAATCAGCGACGTCCTTACAAACTCGGCTAGGCAGCTCCCAGCTCCCAGCCCAGGAATCTAGCTTAAGTGAATAGACTATAGTACGTCAGACATTTGATACCACCACCACCACCAGATCATTATAGCGGCCAAACTTGTATGATGAACTATACGTTTTGATTCAAGAAGTCGACCGATATATATATTATAATATATAGGTTTGCCCTGATATGAATTTATTACAAGTATAGGTATTGTATGTTAAATATGATATATATGAAATCAATGATGCAATAAACACATCACATTTCAAACAGGCAAGCATGAAATGGCTCTATAATACACAATAAACATAAAATATAGTGATACAACTTGTAATTTATTGTTTATTGATGTCTTGTCGCTTCAAATTTCACTCCCTTAAGGAGTTAAGGGTGCTCCCGACCACCCTTAGCCTCGTGGTCCCGTAGCAAGTGAGAAAACGGTTTGAGCATCTCCCTTAGAGGCGCTACGAGGTAAAGTCCCCTAGGGTAATACTTACGGGCCCGTAACTCTTTCGAGCATCTCCCCCCAGGGGCAGTGGGGGTCAGGGGACTAACGGAGGCGGTGCAGGTGAACCGTGAGTGTCGTGCGCCCAAATGTAAACAATACGACCGCTGAGCATGCTGCCACCTAGCAGGAGGCGCGGAAACTGACCAGGGGTGACAGGAGACGCTCGGACCGCCGGACAACTTTGTCAATTTACGGACTGGACCAGGCATTTGTCCAGGATTCTGACATATCCCCGGACCTCGGATTTTGTCCGGCAAATCCGATATCCGGGAAATGGAGGTCCGGGAAAACGAGGGTTGTGTGTATGAGGTTAGAAGTACTCTTTTCCCATGTATTTTGATGTGTTAAGAATAATAGCCAAATTAAAACTCGTCGGAAATGCCTCATTTTGCAGTTATCCCCCCCCTCCATAACAAACCTGGGGACCCGTCGGGAGTGCGGTTTTCTTTGGGGGAAAATGGCAACTAGTTTTGTACTGATAGTATATTATGTGGATGACGTACAACATATCCGGTAAACACTCTATGGGATGACACAAGGCCGAAAATACATAAAAATATATAACCGATAAAGTCTACGGGAATTACTTCCCTATTTAATACAATACATGGACATTGGTTACGTAGCCTGACATAACTGGACCAGAACCCCCGGTATTATTCTAGTGTTCGCCCATACTCCCTCCTCTTCCCCAAAACAAGCTGGGGACCTGGGGGAATGCGGGATATTTAGCTGGGGTACAAAATATGCGTCGCAACCACATCGTTTTTGAGTTAGGGTTTTTTAAAAAATTCCCTAAATCTAAAGAAAATGGATATGATTTGAAGTCCAATGACGAGTTAACCTGACGATCCTCACAAACAGAATGATGACCGGAGTGTCGGATCCCCCCCCCGCTAAGAGGTAAGGTAAAATTTTGTCCAGTTACTGGGGGTTCAAGGGAGTGAGGAGCCCCGCCTTGTTAGGAAGTTAGGTTATAGTATCGGGGGGGAGGGTTCAAGGGGGGCAACCACCCGCTAGGTTAGGTTAAATTTGGTTAGGTTTGTTTAGATTACCGGGGGGGTCGAGAGGGGCGGAGCCGCCCCGCTAAGAGGTTAGGTTAAAATCTATTTGGTTATGTAAATTCTCCTAGATCCAAGGAAATTACCCTAGATCTAGGGAATGTTGTTTCCCCTACATAACTCCAAAAATACGTGTTTCCGACGCATTATTTGCTCCCCACCCGAAAACCCCCGCATTCCCACAGGTCCCCAAGCTTGTTGGAGGGAAGAGGGAGAGTATGGGCAAACGCTACCGTAGATAACACAAAAGTCGCCAGGACAACGTATTTTTCTGTTTACAGACGTGTGGTGGCGGTAATACTTACATTTCTACATCCGTGATCTCAGGAAAGTTAGAAGGGGCTATCTGGAGAGTCTGTGTCATTTTGTGTCTTCATCTGTGTCATATTATGGCTATAAATGAACAAATTACAAAAATATCACCAGAGTGGCGACCAACAATAAGGTTGCCAATTAGTGTTTATGTTCTGAGTGTCCTCCCGCCGTCGTCGTCACGCGAAAGAAAACGGTATTATTCTAGTGTTTGCCCATACTCCTACTCTCCCACAAAACAAGCTTCGGGACCTGGGGGGATGCGGGATATTTGGCTGGGGTACAAAATATGCGTCGCAACCACATCGTTTTTGAGTTAGGGGTGTTGAAAAAATTCCCTAGATCTAGGGAAAATTCATTGGATTTCTTCTGAGTCCAGAGACGTGTGAGCCTGACGATCCTCACAGAATGATGACCGAAGTGTCGAGAACCCCCCAACCCCCCGCTAGGAGGTTAAGTTAATTTATTTAGGTTAGGTTAGATTTGGTTAAGTTAGGGTAGGTTATATTTGGGTAGGCTAGGTTAGATTTGGTTAGGTTAGGTTAGATTTGGTTAGGTTAGGATAGGTTAGATTTGGTTAGGTTAGTTAGGTTAGGTTTGGTTAGGTTAGCTTTGGGTAGATTTGGTTAGGTTAGGTTAGATTTAGTTAGGTTAGGTTATAGGTGGGTGAAGCCCCCCGCTAGGTTAGGTTAATTTTTGTTATGCAAATTTCTCTAGATATAAGGAATTACCCTAGATCTAGGGAATTTTACCCCCCTACACAACTCTTAAATTACGTGTTTCCGACGCATAATTTGTTCCACATCCGAAAACCCCGCATTCCCACAGGTCCCCAAACTTGTTGGGGGGAAGTTAGAGTATGGGCAAACTAGAAATTTACCAAAAAAACCGAGTAGTGAAATATTTGAAACCGTATATACTTGCAGATGCAAAGCATAATACAAAGCTGAAACAGGGTAGATTATACAGTCATGATATAAACTACTGTGTATCATCTTCAGTGGCACATACAAATCAGTAGTGATGCTATAATTCGTAATATTTGGCGGCTGGCGACATTATTGCAGCTGGCGACTATACAGTAACTGTTATCTACGGTAGAGACTTACCTCTCCCCCTTCCCTCCAACAAGCTTAGGGACATGTTGGAATCCATGTTTATAATGGATTAGTCTATTAAATTCCCCCAGATCCCCAAGCTTGTTTTTGGGGAGAGGGAGTATGGGCAGAAACTAGAATAATACCCAACGAACTATATGACATACCTTTATTTTTCTATCAAATGGTCATTTCATCTCGACAGTTCAAGTTCTTGATTTCTTGGCGTTGTTTAGGGTTGCGAGGATCCCTTGAAAAGCACTATGAGTCCTGCTGATGTCCTATGATGATATGTAATCACAGGCGTGACAGCTGACCTATCTTCTTCAGGAAGACACAGGTAAGGCCGCTGTGGCGGATGACACTGACAGCGTGACAGTTGTTGTTGTTGTTGTTGTTTAAGGGCTGCGAGGCTGCGTAACAGTTCAAGTCAAACGCCACAAGACGTAGCGCCTTTTTGTTGTTGTTGTCTTGATCTTGATCTTGATGGCACAGTTATCATATCCTCTTGCCTTTAAACTGCCTACTCCTGTATAAAATCAAAAGGAAATACTATAAAAGTGTCTTGCACTGACGTCACGACCTACCGTAGATAACAGTTATCAGATAACAGGTGACCCGCCACCTGCAGTCATGTCGCCAGGCGCCATATATTACGAATTGTAGCATTACTACTGATTTTTATGTGCCACTGAAGATAATACACAGTAGTTTATATCATGACTGTCAGTCAGTGCTTCCATTTTAGGGTAAAATACCCTAAACTAGGGTAATCAGACCCCTTCTAGGGTAGCGGTCAGGGTAATGCATAATCTAGGGTAATTCTAAGGTAATCAGCTGTTTGTCAGTTTTTTTAAATTCAAATTCAAAGGATTCATTGACGTAAAATCAGTGTTTAATTTTCATTTTTTATACACACGAAACTTTATTTATGTAAGGCTAGCGGAAATCTACTGGTGTCACCTTTCATAGATCCCCGTTTTCTGTCTCTGCTCTGGGCGGGTTTTGTGTTGCCAGATGACGAAAATTTTCACCAGATGACGAAAATTGGTGAAATTTCTAAGACAAAGTCAGTTGCCAGTTTTATTATTGCAAATGACCCAATCGAAAAGTCTGCACGGAAAATTTTACTTCGGGTGTGTGCTTTTCTATCAGAACATCACTTGCCCATTTCCTTATGTGAACCCTTACTAGACCTCTTTAAAGCAATGTTTCCTGATGTGACGTCTATACAGAATGTAAAGCTAGGGAAGCAAAGAGCCTCAAATATAATAAGACAATTTAAGTGTTTGGAAAGCATTTCGGCACTGAACTCTTTGGAATCTTACGTGAAAGGCTTTTTTCTGTAATTATAGATGAGACAACAGACAGGAGTACAACTAAACAATTGTGCGTATTAGCACAATATTTTGAGAAAGATCAACTTGAAAACTCTTTCGTAGATTTGATAGAGGTTAATGATAGCTCAGCTGTAGGACTGTTCAATGCCATGAAGGAATGTTTCACATCAAAAAACATTCCTGTTAATAATATTGTTGGGTTTTGTTTTGACACTGAAAATGTGATGATGGGAGCCAACCATTCAGTAGCTACATTGTTAAAAGAATATTTGCCTCAAGTCATAATTTTCAAATGTTCATGCCACATGATTCATCTAGGTGCATCAAATGCTTGCCTCAAACTCCCAAAATATGTTGAAGATTTATGCCGTAACATTTTTGCACACAGCCCGGTTCCCACCTTCCCGCTTGTACGGCCGCCATACAACAACAAAGACGTCACAACGACGTCACAACAAAGTCTACCGCACCGCCGTACCGCTGTACGGCCGCCGTACAAAGTTAAATTCAAGTCATCTCTCCCGCTCGGCGGTGTCCGCTCGAGCGGAGTTGCCAACTGTGCCCAGTTACCACAAATACCACTCAAGCGGTGATGATGGTGACGTCATTGTTGAGCGGTGTTGTTGTAAGACGGCCGTACAAGCGGGCTGATGGGAACCGGCCTTTAAGGCGTATTTTGTCCATGCCCTTGGAAGTAAAATTTTACTTATTTAAGCTCCGCCCACTTATTTTTTACTCTTTTGCGTGCATAGAAAACTGAGCAGATACATTTTGGGGCAGCGATATTTTACTCTTTTCCTGTAAAGTTTTACAGTCGTGGGTGTGAGTGGTGGTTTCAAGAGCCTGGCCAATCAGATCGCGCGCATGAGAAAATCTTATCAAAACTCCTCCCGTAAATGTTTCTCTTTTCCTTTAATTCTCATCCAATTCAACATTCATTACATGCGCACGACACGCAAAGGATACTGTATTTAATTAAGAGTAGGTAAGGAGTAGTAAGGAGTAGAGTGGTGACTCTTAACAGGTAAGAAGTCACAATATTAAAATTCTCCAGCGACGTCTGGGAACAAATTTCCCAATCCTCGAATTTTTCAATGTGTCCGAATCTTCGTTGATGCTTGCTGGCTTAGCACCAAACGGTGTATTATTGCTATAGTATAGTCAAATACTTAAATATATTCATGAGTGATATTACATTTGCAATAGAAATGTATAAATTTGGTATATATGTTATATCACACAAAAGAAAGCCTTTTAGAGAACCTATCGCAGGGCACGAATACGAACATTTCATCAGTCTGATTCAGCTCCAACACGCGTAGGAAGGTCTCTCTGTGTGTAAACCCCCGGGCCACCACACACCCACCACCACCCAGGCACCCACCCCCCACCACCACCCACCCACCCACCACCCGCCCACCAACACCCACCCACCACAACGCCCATCACCCATCCGCCCACCCCCGCCCACCACACACACCCCACCACACGCCCATCACCCATCCGCCCACCACACACCCACCACACACCCACCCACCACACATCCGCCCACCACACACTCACCCACCACAACGCCATCACCCATCCGCCACCACACACCCACCCACCAACACGCCCATCACACATCCGCCCACCACAACACCCACCCACCACACGCCCATCACACATCCGCCCACCACACACCCACCCACCACACGCCCATCACACATCCGCCCACCACACACCCACCCACCACACGCCCATCATACATCCGCCCACCACACACCCACCCACCACACGCCCATCACACATCCGCCCACCACACACCCACCCACCACCCATCCGCCCACACACACCCACCCACCACACGCCCATCATACATCCGCCCACCACACACCACCCACCACACGTCCATCACACACCCGCCCACCACACACCCGCCCATGGATGTTAAACGGGGAGATGCACTGGAGGATGAATCACAACCAACATTCATCTAGGTTTAGGCAAAGAATAATTCGTGAAACGTAGATGTAGGTACACGTAGCCTACATACGTACAGGTCCATGATAGCATTAAACATCCTCGACGCACATCGTGAAATGGCTGTGTAGCAAATAGATATTCAAATAACAGTTTCATAGCGCCCTAAACATTTCAGTTTAATATCAAGTCCATCTATAGAGTTAGAAAACAATGCTAGGCCATTCTAAGAGCTCAAAACAATTAGATATCGATGTGTAATACAGACAATCACGCTACTACTCTTTGCTGTGCCTTCAATAATGTCAACCTTAACGATATTCCTTGAGCCTCTGTAAGAGGTAATGAAGTGTATGACACTTTTACTCTCGGCAACATCAAGAAAGAGCTTTGGCAGCGCTATAATCGTATTTTGTGATGGCAAGCAGGGGCGGAGCTTAAATAAGTATAATTTTACTCCGGAAGGACACTACAAAATACGCCTTTAATTTAGTCTTAGCTCCAAGAGGCAACATGCATTCAAAGAGTTTCAAAAATTTGTTGATATTGAACTGTGTTGCCAGGGTTTTGTGGGTTTTTGAAAAGACTTTATAACTTATTGTATCTTATGACCAATACAAGAAAAATCCCACCGCAAAACTACCTGTGTGTTGCTGGTAACTCCTATGGGGAGTTTATAACTGGTCAATGTTACTTGAATGATATTAATTGATTATGATTTTACATTTGATTACAACTTGAATGGAGGATTTAACTTAGTCTTATGACTTCACTATGTGATTATAGTTTGACCACTTCTCACTGCGGAGAGTACTGAAATGGGGGATGTATTTAAGGGGAAGGGGTAAGGGTTTAGGTTAAGGGAACAGGGTGTGAGTTAAGGGGATGCTGCCACCAGCTCAGGCGAGTATTTCTCTGGGTTACTCCCTGGGCGCGTTTGAATAGTATTAAGATTAGATTTATCTTGGTAGTCGTGATTGATACGTGGAATTATACCGAGTAAGGCTGACTCTTTTGGAAGTGTGGGGAATTACTGTCCTAACACAGAATAATCACCTGGGGGTTTTATAATAAACACAAAAACTATATTTGAAAACATCATCCTATTTATTCATACTGAAATAGTATGTTCTCTGCTTGAGATCACATACAACATATAAGGGTTAATCCAACACCGGAAAAACTCTAATCGGATGTAAGAAAAACCTTACCACCTGATAGGGGAAATTTTCCCTGTGAAATGAAGCTGAGCTCTAATGAGCATAAAAACTTCCTCAATGAATCATTCTCAGAATTATCACCTATGTCCGTATCAACTGAGCACTATAGGTATACATTGAATATATATATATAGGAAAGAAAATGTGAGAGTAATGAGTTGTGGTGTGGATTCATAAGACCATGTGGCCTGAAGAGGAAAGGAGCGAGTCACTCCCGTCGAAGCCTCTCCCTACGAGAAGGATGGTTGAGACTCATTAATAATACTTATAATGATGGACAGGCCTCCTTTCACGTTAGCGAAACTAAACGTCGATACCCATATTTGAAAATATAATAACATATGATAACAAGGAAAGGGGGGGGGGGGAAACAGGAGCGTAACGTCGGGCGACTTACCTACGAGAAGGATGGGTTGAGACTGGCGTCTCACGGAGTCATGGCCCTCGGCATAAAAGGGGAGTTGTTTGAATGGTCTCGACGTGACCTCAAATGAAGAGCTTATAATCCCGAACTAACTAATTAAATAATGAAACTCGTGTACCTAAGACAAGGCTGCCTATAATACAGACCTGTTGCTTTGATATAGAAGAATTTAATATGTTTAATCTTATATCCGAGAAGGGTGTGATTTCTTTTCATGTCAAAGGTCCGAACGCGTCTTTTGGAGCGAAAGGGTATCGAGGTGTGCATATAAATTTGGTAGACTTTCAATTTAGCGTATAACTTTACTAAGATATCCATTTATGAACGTGATCGATAACGATGGGGATTATTTTGAAAGACATTAAGAATCTAGGAGGGTTCCTAGATCTGATAGGATGGTTGGGGGAGAATGAAAAGAATTGAATCCATTAGTTATCACTGATCGCGGAATAATTATTCCACGAATTTTGACTCGCACCCGGCATGTCGGGGGGGGGGGAGTTGGAAGAAAGGAAGAAAGAAATGGCGGGGGAATGAAGAAAGAAGATAAACAAAATGGCGCGTAGGAAGGAAAGAAGATGAGAAAAAATGGCGGATAAGAAAGAAGGGCGATGAGTCACCCGTGAAACTAAAAAAATGAACTGCTTACGAGACATAACTCGGGAATTATATGATAATAATTCTCATACTATCTCTCCCGAATAATGGGCATTACAGAACCTCATAAAATCCTGGCTCTAGGCCAAACCAGGTGGTTGTCTGTACAGGCATGTGTGAAAAGATTGCTAGGTAGAACAGTGGGATGCATTAATTGGAGCTTTATTTCACAGAATGGACCCAACCCATAACTACGTCACAGTTTGTTTACCGCGGTGCATTGTGGGGATAAGTCGGGGTCATGAGGGAGAGCGGGCGGACGCTGTCCAGTGAAGAAAGACAACGCTGTGTCCTTAAATATGCCTCCTGCAAACTGTTGTGTTCCATATTGTGTTGCAATAAGTAGACGAACACCTTCTTTACGGTTATACCAACTTTTAAAAGCTGAGAATAGAAAGATAAATTGGATAAAGCTGATAAGAAACGACAATCTGTGGACTCCATCACAGACACCTCACAAGTAACTCATTTCAACTGCTTGAATCTTAATTAGACCTCCGACATATATTCCACGTCCAGGTCTGACTTGCATATGTTACTGTCGGCACTAGTATGCTATCCCTAAGCGCCTTTCTTACTCACTGTCCTCTCATCACACGCCCCTAGGATCCCACTACTTTCCTTCCTTGTAGGCAGGGCTCTCTCTCTTATCTCCCCTTCCGTGCCTCCATACTTGCACATGATAGAGCCATTAACTGTCCATTCATCATTATTTTACATTGCTTCTGGCTCTCAATTCTCATTCTATATTGATCTTCAAACTCAATAACTTCACTCTTTGGTTTCTACCAAAACACTAGCACTTTACTTTTAGCCACATTAACTTTCAGTTTCCTCCTCACTCAAACAGTACTGCATTCATTTACCAATTTTTGAAAACCTTTTTAACTCTGCTAGTAGTATTCTACAGTGTCATCTGCAAACACTATAGTATTGAGCTTCCCTTTTGCATTATCTATACTTATCTCTACACAAACATCACCAATTTTTGCTTTCATTTATCTGATTACTCCATCCAAAAACAAGTTGCATAACCACGACACCAATTTTTGCTTTCATTTATCTGATTACTCCATAAACAAGTTGCATAAACAACTGTCAAGTAACACTTAAACCATGATGTATACCTTACTACTTATTCTGAGGAAAGACAACAAAAGGAACTCAATTAATAAAGAACGAACATAAATACTATCATAACCATGAATATGTACATCCTACAAAGAGGAAACTACGACGATGGAAGAATTTAGAGTTGTTTTGCGCGAAATTGATATTCCAGGTGCTATTAGCCTATTACCGAGCTCTGTTCTCGCTGACAAGACTAGAGAAGACCTGATCGAGATGATGGCTGATATGCAGAGGTTTCTCAACCAGGAAAACAGAGTCACAGCAGAGCCTCGTCAAAAGGTTAGCAAGTGGTAGGGGTGTCCCTACCACTTGTTGCTTACCTCTTGACAAGGCTCTGCTGTGACTCTGTTTTTTTGGTTGAGAAGCCTCTGCACATCAACCATCATCTCATGTCTTCTCTAGTCTTGTCAGCGAGAACAGGGCTTGGTAATATAGCACCTGGAGTATCAATTTCAAACTAAACAACTCGAAATTCTTTCATCGTCGTAGTCTTCTTCCCTACGTAGGTCACCCGCGGCGACCCCGACTTATCTCCACAATGCACCGTGGTAAACAAACCGTGACGTAGTTATGTCTGGGGCCCATTAACATTTAGTGACCCAACACATGTAAATTATATGATTGTTACTGCCTTGAAAAACAAGCTTACCCAAGCCTACCTCGAATTTCTGGATTACAACTTGGGTAAGTTCAATAGTTATAATACGTTCTTCCAGTCTGAGGCTCCAATTTTTTTCACACTGAAAACTGAGACATGCAAACTCATTCGAAGCTTGTGTACTGACTTCATGGATGTGAGCTTTGTTAAGAATGCTGATATTTCATTACTTAGTCCTGGTCAACATATTTTTTTCAAGTGTCTTAAGTCCTGTTGAGAATGTATATCTAGGAGTGAGTGCATCAGCAACAGTAAGGGATCTAAAACAATCGGGAAAGAGTAACTAGCGCAGAACTTTCACAGTTTTATAAGTCATGTCAGTCTTTCTTGATTGAAGCTGTATCCCAGATTAACCCTCGTTCTGCATCAACTCTGAATCCTCCATCCTTAGCATATATATTTGATGAACTGCCACAATTACCAAAGTATGCCAATACAAATCTTGTGGATGAAAGAATGGAGACTGCATTGTTTGGATGAAGAACTTTCTAATCAACTCCACTTCACAAAGTACTGGGATATTGTGCTGAATAGAAAAAATGATGCAGGACTGCCATGTTATCCCAATTTAACCATATAGTTATATCCACCCTCTTCTCACTACCCTTTTCAAATGCAGCGGTTGAGCGTTTTTTCAGCAAACTAAATCTAACTAAAACTTGTCAAAGATCCTCTCTTAAAAATGAAACCCTAAGTGGCTTAATGCATGCAATATATCACATGAAACGCTTGAAAATATCTTCACATAACCTGAACATTGAGGACAATATGCTAAAAGCAATCAATAATGTCAAAAGTGATGCAACGTGTTCAGAGGTTGCATATATGTAATATGTATAAATATAAATATGTATATGTACCTGTATATATGCAACTATGTACCTGTTACTTTTAATGTGTTTGAAAGATTTGTCGGTCAATATAATTCTTAAGGCTGGTTCACACTGAGGTTTTTTCGGCATTTTTTGTCGACAGAGAAGTCGGTCTCTTGCGGGCTAGTGCGGAGATTACGTTCACACACACAATTCGTTTCGGTCGACAAATCTTCTTCTTCTTCTTCTTGTGACCTTTTCTGCTTTTAGTATCGCTTTGTAGCAGCAAGTGTTCAATGATTTCCGGGACGTTCTTGTACCAGGGGCAGTGAGGGTCTCATGAGGCAGCAGGGTCAGGGGTCACGTCGCGCTAGGGGCTATAGGGGGCTAGTGGCTGGCTTGTGTGTATTTGGCGCGCGATAGATAAGTTTGCGCGCACTTTACCTATTATGAAGTAGTATTGATAGTTTCATTTTTTCCTTGATATCATCTACGAAATCAAACCCCACGTCTAACCTAACATAATCTGATTTAAACTAACAACCGTTTATGGCTACCGTAGATAACAGTAAAGTCGCCACCTACAGACATGTCGCCAGGCGCCTTATATTACGAATTATAGCATCACTACTGATTTTCATGTGCCACTGAAGATGATACATAGTAGTTTATATCATGACTGTATAATCTACCCTGTTTCAGCGTTGTTTTGTGCTTTGTAGCTGCAAGTATATACGCTTTCAAATTTCACTACGCATTTTTTTTTCGGGCGACGACGACAGCGGTGGGGGACACTCAGTAAATAAACCTAGAGGGGCGACTCTACTGTTGGTAGCCACTTTGTAGATATTTTTGAAATTTTTCATTTATAGCCATACTATGACACAGATGAAGGCAAAAAAATGACACAGACTCTCCAGATAGCACCTTCTAACTTTCCTGAAATCATGGATGTAGAAATGTAAGTATTAACCCCACCACACGTCTGTAAACAGAAAAAAAAGTTGTCCTGGCGACTTAACTGTTATCTACAGTAGCTAAATTGGAAAATTTTCGGTATTATATGTATCGCCATTGGCATGGGAAATAGGGGAAATTGGGATTCAAATTAAGGATGAAAAGATCTGCACGATGATGTAAGTTAAATTTGTTAGTTTTTAGTGCCCAATACCGAAATTATACCAATAATTCACTGGGGAACAATTTGAAGAAAAAAAATTGTTGAGTTAGATTTTTGAGCTTATTTAGATTAAAATTGGCATGCTGATTCCGAATCTGTAGTCAGTTTTTTTCTAGCACGTCAAGTTTTTTCTCCACAGCTTACCCTCCAGATAAGCAAAATTCCACTTGTGAGCTGTAGTAAAAACTTGCCAGCTGATTACGATTTGACTCTCGAGAGCTATGTGGCAACTTGTTTGTGCAGTTACAATTGAGACAGTGCGGTGAGAGGTGTGTGCAGCTCCCAATAGGTCAGTACTATCAATATCTGCAAACAGAAAGCTAGGATAGTAGGTATTAGGAGGATTTGTTATGGCTTTTCTCTTAACCTTGTAACAACATACCATTGTAATTTCTATTTCGTTTTATGCTGTTTTTTTTTGTTTTCAAAGCTTGTAACTATTCCAGCTTAGTGTTTTATTTACATAGGTATATATTTCTTTTTTCAGATATGTTCTGCTCCTGCTACGTCTCGTCTAAATGCCTAAACAACCCTGACCCCTTCTGCTATATATGTGGCAGTTTCACCATTCAAGTCAGAGGGCAAGCATCAGCGTATTTGTCAAATAAGCATATTTCGCATATTTTAAAGTGAAACTCAGTGATCAAGACAAGCTATGGGCCCCTCACAAAGTGTGCAAGCAGTGTGTCGAGAGATTACGGATGTGGACCAAAGGAACACGTGAAAGTTGGCATTTGGTATTCCCATGGTTTGGCGAGAGCAAAAAGATCATTCCACAGACTCTTACTTGTTTAGTGAAAACATCAGGATTTAACAAGAAAAATAAAAGTAAAATAGAATATCCTAATCTACCGTCAGCTAAAAGACCAATGCCTCATTCAGCTAAAATTTCCAGTGCCAGTTTTCGAAAACTACTCCTCTAGAAGATCTGGGTGATGTTGAAGAACGCAGTGACAGCAATGATGCAGATTTTGACATTCACGAGGATTCAGTTCGTAGGGGATTTGATCAGCACGAGTTGAATGATTTAGCACGTGATTAGGGCCTACCCAAAAAGTTTCAGAAATACTAGCATCAAGACTGAACGAGAAAAACATACTTGAACAAGGAGTGAAGGTTCATACTTTCAAACCAGAGAAAGTACATTTCTGCAGTACTTTCGAAGTGCCAGCGGTTTTTGTGTTTTGCCATAAACATTCCTGGTTTACTGAAGGAATTAGGGCTTTCAATCTACAATCCAAATGAATGGCGACTTTTTATTGATAGCTCAAAGCGGAGCTTGAATTTGTGTCCTTCTACACAATGGCTATTTGTTTGGCGCAGTCCCTATTGGCATTCGGTCTGTCTTCGTGAAGAATATGGAGATGTAAAGAGAGTCATTGAGTTATTGCAATATGACAAAACACAATTGGATCATCTGTGTTGACCTTTTAAAAAGGGTGTCCTTTCCCTTTTTGGTCAACAACGTGGATACCCCAAAGTATCCCTGCTTTCTCTGTATGTGGGATAGCAGAGCTCGAGAGAAGCATTGGGTTCAGACGGAATTGGCCTCCGAGATCTGATCTTAAACCTGGAGATCCTAACATTGTACATGAGCCCCTTGTTTACAGGAAAAAAATAATATTCCCACCTCTGCACATAAAACTAGGTCTCATGAAACATTTTTAAAAGCATTGTCAACTGATGGCGACTGTTTGAAGTACATCATCTTGGCATTTCCTGGACTGTCAATTGAAAAAATCAAGGGCCCGGTGTGTTTGATGGTCCACAAATTCGACAGCTCATCAAAGATGAACATTTCAACGGTACTATGTCAGACCTTGAAAAGAATGCTTGGCATCATTCAAAGACGTCGTCAAGAACTTTCTTGGAAATACACGTGCAAGTAATTACACAGAAATTGTTCAAAACTATTGGAGAGCTACAAAGCACTTGGTTTTCAACATGAGTATTAAAGTACATTTTTGCATAGCCATCTTTTCCAACTTTCCGGAAAATCTTGGTGCTGCTAGTGACGAGCAAGGTGAACGATTTCACCAAGATTTGAAGGTTATGGAAGAACGTTTTCCAGGGTAGAGGGGATGTGCATATGATGGCTGACTATTGTGGAGATCACAAACGCGATAGTCCTCAAGTTGAACACTCCAGACAAAGCTACAAACGTAAATTTTTACCTTAAACCCGCACACAATTATAGCTTTACCTTTTTAAAAACATTGATAATGTTAAATAAACATTCTTTCATGCCTATTCTTTCATTTTTCATTGTATGTTAACATTTGCAACTTTTTATAAAATAAGCACTGTTACTGTTATGTACAGTATTTTTCATATTTTTTAAGAAAACGAAAATCCTACAGTTCAAAAACTTGACGTGATAGAGAAAAACTGAGATCAGTTTTTGGATTCAGCACCCAAAAATTACTTAATAAAAAAGTGTCAGAACCTAACTCAACAAAAAATTTGTTCCCCAGTGAAATTGGGGTGAGTGGGGGAGGAGGGACGTGCTGGCTTCTGCGTTTATTTTAATTTGGCGCGCGAAATTCTCGGCAAGTCGGGGCGATAAAAGACCGAGTGAGCGGGGTTTTGATTTTTTTAAAAAACCTATTGCGATCATGACACCAGCCCCAGACCCAACCGAAATTTTCTGTCGACAAAATGCCGAAAAAACCTCAGTGTGAACCAACCCTTTAATCAGTTATTCCAATACTTATTTTGTTAAAGTGTGTTCTTATTAAACCAGAAAAATAATTTAAAGGAAATTATATTAAAACTAGACAAACTAAACTGGGTTAACTTTACTATTTTGTTTTTGTTATCAATAAAAATAGGATTTTCATCTTTCCTTTTTCTTTATATATATATATATATAATATATATATATTTTATATATATATATATTTTATATATATATATATATATATATATATATTTTATATATAATCGAATATATACAGTCGAGCCGATTATTTAGGGTAAAAAAGTAAGAATTTAGGGTAAAATTGACTTGACTCTAGGGTAAGTTCGGCGGAGCTCATGGAAAAGGCCCGCTGTCAGTGTATAGGCAGGGTTGGATCAAATACTGACTTTTTCAATTGAAATACAAATACAAATACTTTCGTTTGGGATTCCAAAAAAAACAAATACAAATATAAATACTTTTCTTCCTAAAACTAAAAATACAAATACAAATACAAAAACTTTTCTTCCTAAATCTATAATCTATTTCTTCCTAAATCTAAGTATAAACTCTCTCTCTCTGTGTGTGTGTGTGTGTGTGTGTGTGGTGTGTCAAATGATTTTGACTCGAAAAATCAAATATAAAATACAAATAAAAATAACTTTTTTATCTGGATGCTAAAATACAAATACAATACAAATACTTAAAAATTTTATTTAAATACAGTTCAAATACAAATCAAGATTTGATCCACCCCTGGTGTTTTTAGGTGTCTTTCATGACGTCACACCCAGCTCTTCAAGCCAAAGCCGCCTCTTTAAACAAATGCCGCCCGTCGGACTAGCTGGGGGACCAAAAAAACTCCATTGCCGCCCGTGTTTGCCCGCTTATGGGAAATTTTTCCCCTACCAATTATTTTTATCAGTATAAAGATATAAGGCCTTTCCCTTTTTGCCTTTAGGGGTCTTTCCCTTTTTGCCCAAATTGCATGAACCAGTTCTTTCAGTTCAGGGTTTTGGGGTTTTGGGTTCGGGGTTTGGGTTCGGTGTCACAAATGGAAAAGCAAAAACCCCGTTTTTTTTTTACAAAATACTCACTGGCGGGCAATTTAAGAGAGAGGAGAGAAGAAGGGGAGGAGAGAGAGGAGAAGAAGAGAGAGAAGAGAGAGAGAGAGAGGGGGAGAGAGAGAAAAGAGAGAGAGAGAAGGAGAATAACGGGGAAAAGAGAAGATAAAAAAAGAGAATAAAAGAAAATAACGAGAGAGAGAGAGATAACGAGAGAGAGAGAGAAGATAACGGAGAGAGAATAACGAGAGGAGA